>CM060962.1:265106646-265324146 GCA_030765045.1 Tenodera sinensis
AGGTTCTTACATATTGTTCTATGGTTATTTGTAAGGGTGGAACGCCTGCTACTACGCATGATGCCTCGTATGAGGGAGTTCGGTAGGCTTTAGCAATTTTTATATTAATCAATCTTTGTATCCTTTTATATTTTGTTAGATTTTTTATTTTTCTTAAAGCGTCTATCCACACTGGTGAGCCATATGTCATTATTGGGACTATAGCTCCTTCGTATATTGTTTTTAGTGCTTTGTGTCCTAATCCCCATTGTAGTTTAGCTGTCCGTGATAACATGTGGATGAGTGTGATTGATTTTCCTGCAGTGTGGTCTATGTGTGCATTGAAGTTAAACTTACTGTCAAACCATATGCCCAGGTATTTCATTTCTTCAGTTTGGTTAAGCTTCTTGTTGTTTAAGTAGATATTGACGTCCCAATTGTCCGTTCGCTTTCTTGATATGACTAGAGTCTTCGACTTCTTTTCGTTAAATTCTATTTTGTTGTCAGTGGCCCAGTTCTGAATTTTGACTAAATCTTGATTCGCTATGTTTTCTGCTTCTACTTTGCTTGAGCCTCTTGTTAATATGACAAGGTCATCTGCGAATGCCATGGCTTTAGTTTTCCTATTGAAATCACTATTCAATAGGGAATTATACATTATGTTCCAAAAGCCTGGGCCACAGCAGGATCCTTGTGGACAGCCCTTCTGAACTTCTTTTTCCATTGTGTAATTGTTTATTGTGATTTTTGCTTTCCTGTGGTTGAAGAAATCTAATGCTAAGTTGTAGATATTTCTCGGACATTCCCATTCTTTTAAGTTCTTGAGAATACTGGGCCACCAGGCGGCATTAAATGCACCTTTGACGTCAAGGCTTGTTAGGATTATACATTGTTTTATTTTCGATCCCTCTTCTATGAAGGTTTTAACTTCAAGTGCTGCATCAATTGTTCCCTTTTGAGGGGTAAAGCCGTACTGTCTACCATTGAGTAAGTTTTTAGACCACAGATGGTAATTTATCCTGTCGATCATTAACCTCTCTGTGTTCCTTGTTAATTGTGAGTTTTGCAATACTTATAGTTTTCTCAAATGGAAGGTCATTATTCAAGTTTTTACACTTCTTGGCCGTTCAAACAGAACCTATTTCAAAGTTTTAAAAGATTTAACTATTGCTCAAAGCCTACTGTATTCCTATACTCCCCTTGTAGCTACAAGGAAATCAGAAGTAAGCTAATTTCTGCAAATGTTTATCCCGACTAATATGAAGAAACTAGAGGACTAAGAGTCTGTAAGAATGGTTAGTACAAGAACAGAGAAAGTCATGTGAGTGCAACACAGATGTTTTTTCTACAAATGTTGTTTCTTATTCAGAAAGTACCAAAACGTTTATTTATAGTACATTATCAGTATCGAATTTTTGGGTGGCATGCATACTTCCTCCATTTAATATAAGTAATTATTAGTAAATAAGCTAATAAGTCATGAAATGCAAAGGTCATAAGAATCTGGCAGGTTTGATTTTTTTTTCTATGGAAGGTAATTAGCTATGTATGTTGTGGGTACATTTGCCATCTTATTAATATTTTGGCAATATTTTATACGTTCCTATGAATATAGGATCACTCTGCAGAGGGATTCGAGTTTATGTACCTCTAGCAAAGGCACACTTAGTCTGCTATTGGTCTCTGCTACTGCAGTATTTCTTTTGTGCTGGAGGCAATTTATAACAACTCGTGTTTTTGACTTCGGAGTAAAGGCTGAACCTCATAAAGGATAATATTTGTAAAATCGTGTGTTGTAGCGGATATCTCCACTAAGCCCTAAGGCGGGTTATTGATTCGGGCAACATTCCCAAAAAAAAGGAACCCGCACCAACTAACATTGTCCGTCCATCCGTCCACCTCCAGAAAACTCATTCCGATAGGTGAAGTTCGCGGCATGGGGGCTACTCAACGTATTATATAAGGACTGGATGTGGTCGTACGTGGTTTGCATTTGGCATTAAATTTTCCATTCTGCGGAAAGGTCCTACTCAAAGTTCAGGTCATGAAGAACCAAGTTATCATTCGCTGTCTATGCATCTCACGTGCCTTCATGCTGGCTCTAAAAAGTGAGGAGATCTTGAAATGTTCCTCTAGATCAGCGCTTGTCAAGAATCCCGAAAATGGGTGCAGTGTGTGCAAAAAGAGATAGGGAAATCAGTGGAAGGCATATGCATGTCATTTTCTAAAGAGCCGATTTTATAAACAATGAGAAATGAAATGTTATAATGCAATTGTTAGTGCGTGCAATGGTTATTTCAAAAGAAACTATTTTCTACGGCTACCTTCGTCGGGTTATAATCCACATAAAGGCGCGATTAAGGCAAGTGTTACTGAATTGTATGACAAAATAGCAACCTGTGCACACTTTTTTACTTTCTCTACTAGGTAGGGTAAGCAGAGAAGGTATTGTATTCCACTAAAAAGTTCTATGTCGAGATTTCACCGGAAATATATGCTTTGAGGCCCCCTGAATCCACAAAAACATTTTTAAAAAAAGGTCCGTGTGTCTGTCTGTGTCTGTCTGTGTGTCTGTCAGTCTGTGGACAGTGTAACTCAAAAACGAAAACTCGGCTAGAAACTAAAATTGGCATTTGAGTTTAATGTCCTTCAAGGATGCGACAGGAAGATTTTGAAGAAAATTGCTCCACCCTAAACTACCCTTTACATAAAAAAGTTTTCGAAAATTTTTATTTTATTGAAAATGGTTCTAACGATTTTTATCAAAATGACATGTTTGATATATTTTTATGATAAATGAAATATGAATCTTGAATTTTCTGCCTATAGCCCATGTAGTCGCATTTACTCTAGATGACTAGTAAACCTTATGAGATACACAAGAATCTTACTATACAACGATATAGATCTCGCTAAAACACACAATTTATGTCCAAATAACTTTTTTCCTTTTTCTTTTTGTAGAGTGAACTATTTCGGAGATATTCCTTGTTATTTGTGTAAGTTTTGGAGAACTTATACTTCTCTCAAATGGAACATCGCTATTCATTTTTTGTATGTTAATCGTGCAAAGGAAGAGAATTTGAAAGTTTTAAAATATTTGGCTATCGCTCAAAGTCGACTGTGTTCCTATATTTCCCTTGTACCTACAAGGAAATAAGTAATAAGATAATTTCTGAGAATATTTATCTTAACTAACACGAAGATGATATAGGAATAATAGCTTTTAAGAATGTTAGTTTATGAGCAGAGAAAGTCATGTGAGTGCAACACATCAGATGTTTTGCCTAATGCAGCTAATCAGGTTTCCCACACTTTTTTTTTATTATTCTGTGATCATTTATTTCTGTTCAGGTATGCGAACCACCTAAGTTGAGAGGGGTATATATTATTCTGCAAAGATTGAATATATAATATATAGCAAATACAAAATTTAATGGCGGCTTACCACTGCTATTCTATTTCGTGTTGTGTAAATAAATTTTGTAGCCGCAAATTATTTTTTATCACGAGCTTTACCGCGCGATTTCACGCCATGTTTAACTATACAATATCGGAAGATGTGGCAGGTCTTTGATGTTTTTCTGTTTACCAGCTCCTCCTTTTACCCGCCATTAAATTTTGTGTCAGGCATAGCTCCCGTTTCTAACGTTACCCTTCGTGTCTTCCCAACAACTCCATGTAATTTATATTGTGGGGCTCTAATGACCTAGCTGTTGACGAGCCCTTAAACCCTAATCACTCACTCACTCACTCACTCACTCACTCACTCACTCACTCAGTCACTCACTCACTCACTCACTCACTCACTATATTTGCTATTTCTATTTTGTATTTTTGGTTCCCGTTGGTATACAAGCTATACTTTTATAGAGTAACGTCGGAATATATTTTGATTTGTAAACTGCCATTTTCGTTTTCTGACTTACTTCCTTTTTCCTAGAAACCCGTATTTGTAGCACGATATAGTATACCCACACTAAATTATATGAACTTTATTTCATCTACCATCTTTCCATTTTCACTAAAGTTTACGCTAAAGTATTTGAAACGTTCTATTTACTCTAATTCTTTATTACTTACGTTTACCATACAATCTTTCTGCTTTGTCATCATTGGTTTTGCTTTATCTTGATTTATTGTGATATTTTTCTTGCTTAATGCTGAATGTCATATCACGTTTCACCACAATTTATTATTACCTTCTGTGCCACCTACTTTTTCCAGTTATGAAATTAATTATTGTATTTAGTCTAAAAATTTCATGTCGAAATTTCACCGGAAATACACGATTTGAGGCCCCAAAACCCCCTTCAGAAAGACTTTTGAAAACATGTCTCTCCCTTTCTCTCTCTCTCTCTCTCTCTCTCTCTCTCTCTCTCTCTCTCTCTCTCTCTCTCTCTCTCTCTCTCTCTCTGTGTGTGTCCTTGGTAGTGTTTATTATCCATTCTTACTGCACATGACATCACAGGTGGAGAACTAGAATGATAATTTGCAAAGGAAATTTACGAAGAAGACTTTCTAGGCCTAAGTTAGGGTACCTGAACTTTTCGACCTATCAGAACTGAGAAAAACCAGGGAGAACGGTTTTGGCAGGATTTGAGCCGTGTCCGTGCCGTAACGCTCTCAGCTACTCTTATCGGTGTGTGTATGTGTGCGTGTGTATGTGTGTGTGTGTGTGTGTGTGTGTGTGTGTGTGTGTGTGTGTGTGTGTGTGTGTCTGTGAACAACCTAACTCAAGAACAAAAAGACGGCTCAATTAAAACCAATGTTAATGAATATATCAACACCTCATGCCCAAAATCGTAATTTGAAATTAATTTCGTTTCTTAAAAGGATCTAAATTTTTTGTGTAGTAAAATTCGGGATCTCTCTTATACGTAATAAAAAGTTATAAAAAGAATTCCTTCCGAATATCAGAGCTTCGATTCATTCAAATATTTTTAATGTTGTATTTTAATCAATATTGTTAGAGCTATATTTAAGAAAACAAATATTAGCAAGTGTGTTTGTGTATGTGCGCGCGCACAAGTCATAAACGGGAAGTCGTCTTAATAACAAACTGAATTTAAGTTCACCATCTTCCTAGGACGCGACACAAAGATTTGCAAGAAAACCCCCTCATCCAATTTTATTTACGCTTTGCGGGAAAATATTTCGAAACATTTTGCTTTTGTTTTTTCAGAGATGCCTAACAGGGGGCTAGTTGGATTAAACTAAGATATACAATGTATTGGTTCATGCAAGTGTCTGAAATATACATTTTGTTCAAACAAATTTTTCGAGAGAAAAGAATTACATGTAAAGAGTAGTTCAAGGTGTGTGAAGTTTTCTCAAATTAATACAAAGTGTGCTGCTTATCCGACTTTTCGTTTTGAGTAATAGATTCACATACACACGATCCTTTTCAAATAAACTAATGTGTTATACTCTACAACCTCGTACTATATTTACAAACGCTTATTCCTCTATCTTCTTTCTGTTAGTCGAGATAAACATTTGCAGAACTTACCTTATTGCTAATTTTCTTGTAGGTACAAGGGAAATATGGGAATGGCTTTGAGCGATAGTCAAATCTTCTAAAGCTTGGCACCGTATGGAGGCTTTGAAATTGCGTTCTCTTTGCACGACCAAGAGATAAAAAAGTGAATAATCACCTTACATTTAAGAGAAGTATAAGTATTGTAAAACTCACAGAAATAACAAGGAATATCCCCTAAATGGTTTACTCCACAAAAAGACACATTTGGACGTAAACTGTGTGCTACATTTGTGTGTAGTAAGATTTGATCTATCCCTTACGGTTTACAATTGTACAAAAGTCAAGAGTAAACAGGACCACATGAGCTACAGCCAGAAAATTCAAAATATAAATTTCACTTGTAATAAAAATATCCTAAACATATGGCATTTTTATCAAAATCCTTGGAGCCATTTTTGACAGAATCAAAAGTTTAAAAAAATTATCCACATAAAGAGTCGTTTAGGGCGGAGAAATATTTTTCAGCTTTATGTCGTACCCTTGAAAGATATTAAACTTAAATACCAATTTGGTCTTTAACCGAGTTTGCATTTTTGAATTAAGCTGCTCACAAACAAACAGGCAGGCAGACACACGCACATACACAAGCGCTGACATTTTCTAAAAACGTGTTTTTTGGATTCAGGAGACCTCAAAGCATTTATTTCCGTTGACATTTTTACATTGAATTTTTGGGTCTGATACAAGACTCTCCCCACTGTACTATACCTACGTAGCAGAGTAAGTAAAAATCTGATGTGTTGCACTCACATGACTTTCTCTGCTCTTGTACTAACCATTCTTACCAACTCTTACTCCTATATCTTCTTCGTGTTAGTTGAGATAAACATTTTCAGCAATTATCTTATTGCTTATTTCCTTGTAGGTACAAGGAGAATATAGTATATATACAGTAGACTTTGAGCGATAGTCAAATCTTTTAAAGCTTTGAGATTCCGTTCTCTTTGCACGGTTAACATATGAAAAATTGAATAACGATGTTACATTTGACAGAATTAGTTCTCTAAAACTCGCACAAATAACAAGGCATATCTCCAAAATGGTGCATTCTACAAAAAATGTATTCCGACTTAAATTGTGTATTTTAGCAAAATCTACATTTTTGTACAGTGATATTCTCTCTCTCCCTCTCTCTCTCTCTCTCCCTCTCTCTCTCTCTCTCTCTCTCTCTCTCTCTCTCTCTCTCTCTCTCTCTCTCTCTCTCTCTTACGGTTTACGAGTTCTGCAAAAGTTATCTAGAGTAAACACGACTACAGGGGCTATAGCGAGAAAATTCAAGATATGCATCTCATTTGACATAAAAATATCTCAAACATATGATATTTTAATCAAAATCGTTACTGCCGTTTTCAAGAAAATCAACATTTTCGAAAAATTGTCCATGTGAAATGTAGTTTAGGGAGGAGAAATTTTCTTCAAAATCTTCGTGTCGCATCCTTAAAGGACATTAAACTTAAATACCAACTTCTCGTTTTTGAGTTATACTGTCCAAAGGCTGATAGAGCCAGACAGACACGCGCGCTGAGCTTTTCTAAAAGCGCGTTTTTTTTTTGTTTTTTTTTTTTTTTTGGATTCAGGAGGCCTCAAACCATTTACTTCCGATGAAATTTTTACAGCGAATTTTAGGGTCGAAATACAAGACTTTCTCCAATTACTATACGTAGCAGAGAAAGTAAAAATGCCTTCTTACGGTCAATGGAGCCTCAAACCATGTATTTCTGGTGAAATCTTGTTATCTTTGCAATATAGGTAGGCACTAGGGGAAGTAAGAGCGAGATTATATAGATCGATGGTTATTAAATATCCATATTAATCTCAAATAAGAAAACAGAGTGATGAGGAAGCATATCCTTAAAAAAACACGGAGTTAAATTTAATAGATGAGACGTCCAAAACCTGTATATAGCCCAAAGCATAAAAAAATGATTGGCTTATTATTGCTCGTAGTCTATATTAAAAATCCATATTTAGAACATCACTTCTTCTTTGAACTATCTCATTAAGGTATAAATTAATTTTTACCTGTAACGTTAGAATTTAATTAACTCGGGAAGAATTGTGTAGCTGAAGCATTAGCTACTGTTGAGTATCCTAGAAAAGCTACTGCGAGGAAAAGTTGGGAAGCCAGATTTCGTTCCCCCACCCTTCGCAAGGTGCGCGCGCGTCTGCTTCCCTTTGAGATGGTCATTTGCTCCCCATAACAGCCTGCGGGACCATACGTGAGCCACATGAGAATGTGTGTGGCAGATTTATGGTAATCTTACGTCATACTCCTCTAATCCAGGGTCTGAACAGAACAGCTGAAATGCGTTAGCTCTACGCTTCCTCTACCATTACGCAGGTTGCCATGGTGATATGCAATAGGTTGACTCACTTTTCTCTAAAAATAACTCAAAGCAAAGCCTACATACTGAGTGATATGGATCAGGGAAAGCGACTATGACTTGCATTCGAAAGGTCACGGGTTCAAATCTGGTGTGTCGACTAATTGACCTGTGTTGTATATTCCTTACCATGGCCCAAATGTGCACAAAAACAAAGAAACGAAGGATATAGTACACCACCGATGTCCAAGTTTGTGAAAGAGGGGAGGTTGGACTTACCTTCCTCCACTTAATGCGGATTGTGTCACTCATGTAACACTCAATTGTGTTGCAGTGGCGGGCTGGTTACATGTACGCTGCGTTTGATTTACCAAAGCACTTCTAGTGAATTCTTTGGTATTGCTTACATTTAAGAAGTATATCAATATTTGGTGACAATTTAGAAGTACATAGCCTTAGAAGATCTACCAATGAACAACTGCAAATATCACTGAACCACCTAAACATTTCCAATAAGATAGTATACTGCCCTGGGTCCCATCCCATGTTGGCATTTCTGGTAATGATAGGGCTGACACTGCAGATAAAGAAGCGACTAAACAGCCATCTATTTAGTCACGCTACATCTAAACTTTTTAATGTTTATTCGCCGCCACATCTACAAGCAGTGGAAACAACTTGAAATTCTTCTTCTACCAGTAACCTACATGAAGTTAGTCTTGTTCATTACTCCGATTATCGTGTTCAACTCTCTAAAAAAAATCAAACTGTTATAACCCGTCTGCGTATTGGTCTTACTGCAATTACCCATTCTCACCTTATGTCCCACAATCCTCCACCGTTATGTGACTAGTTCATATCATCCTTAGCTGTCATGAATATGAAAATCAAAGAAGACTCCGTGGTATTCCTGAAAATCTACGGGAAGCTCTGGAGACCCATCTGACTTCAAGACAGTTCTACAGTTTATAGAGCAGATAAACTTGTACACCTCTTTATAAGTTTCAATGTGCTGCACAGTGTGGCCGCGATAAGCGATACAGCCTTTAGTATAGTTCAATTTGGAGAAACTCTGTTCGCAAATATATGTAGAGCTATACTCACTCTTATACACACTATTCTTGCAAATGTTTATATCTCTATCCACCACATTTTAATCGACATAAGCATTTTCAGGAAGTATCTAATGCTAATTTTCTTGTAGGTGCAAGGGGAATATGGGAATACAGAGGCTTTAAGTGATAGTGAAATGTTTTAAGAGCTGGTTGTTATGCGAGGCCTTTAAAATTCTGTTCTCTTTGTAAGGTCAAGATATAGGAAAAAGGGAATAACATATTCCTATTCGAGAAAAGTATAGTTATTGGCAAATTCAAAGAAATGATAAAATTATCTCGGAAATGGTTTACTCAAAAGAAAAAATGAGTATTTGACATAAACTGTGCGTTTTAACGAGATCCACAGTTTTAATTGGTAAGCTTTTGTCTGTCTCTTACTTTTTACCATTTATGCAAAAATCATCCAGAATAAACAGGTCCTCTGAGAACATTCCAAGAAGATTTAAGTAATGACTTAGAAACTGCCATGGAATTGTCTGTTTGTGTCCAGCACTGGATACTGACTGCCTGGTTGTGATGTTACACGTCACAGGCACTAGCTAACCCATCCTCCGACTGAAGGTTGGAGGTTGGAAAGCAGCAGCTAATTACGTAAAGGTCTCCAAAGAGACAAGGTTGGACATCGCTGTTCTATACTATACTTGCTAATCGAGATAAAATATCATTATACACACACGCACGAAGAATACAGTAGACTAAAATGACAGTCACGTGTTTAAAAAGCGCATCGCTATATGATGTCTGAAATTCAACACTCTTTGCAAGACCATAAGAAAAGAAAAGACAAAGACTTCTTCTGCGCTCGAGTGAAAAGCGTTCTGACTTCTCAACCCGAAGTCCAGGGTTTCATTCCTTGCTATGGTTGGGAATTTTTATTTAACCAGGGGCCCAAGTGACCTAGTTGTCGACGGGCCCCTTAAAACTCTCTCCCTCCCTCCTTCACTCACTCCCTCAGTCCCTCCCTCATTCACTCCCCCTTCACTCACTCCCTCAGTCCCTCCCTCACTCACTCCCTCACTCATTCCCTCCCTCCTTCAGTCCCTCCCTCTCTCACTCCCTCACTCCCTACCTCACACCCTCCCTCACTTTCTCCCTCCTTCCCTCACTCCCTCACTCACCCCCCTTACTCACTCCCTCCCCACTTCCTCCCTCCCTCACTCACTTCCTCCCTCACTCACTCCCTCCCTCACTCCCTCACTCCCTTCCTCACTCTCTCCCTCACTCCTTCCCTGCCCCACTTCCTCCCTCCCTCACTCCTTCCCTGCCTCCCTCACTCACTCCCTCCCTCACCCACCCCCTCCCTCACTCCCTCACTCCCTCACTCACTCCCTCCCTCCCTCACTCCCTCCCTCACTCAGGCGGCGCCGTGGCCGAGCGGTTAGCGCGCTCGCCTACCACCTAGGCGGCCCGGGTTCGATCCCAGGGACCCGCATGTGGTATTCGTGGTGGACGAAGCGGCGTCAGGGCGGGTTTTCTCCGGGTACTCCGGTTTCCCCCGCCATTTCATTCCACCGGTGCTCCATCTTCATGTATCATCAGTGTCACCGCCTGCGGTGCCGTAGTAGTGAAAGCGGGCGTTAAACACTACAACTACAACTCCCTCACTCACTCTTTAACCAGAATAATTCCATATCCCCAGAAAGTCTGGAAGTCGAATCTGGGAGGGAATGTGGGTGTGTTTAATGTTAAAAATGATAGAACTCAACGTTAAGGAACTCTACAGTTCAGCAAGTAACAACACCATCGGTTGTTTCTCAAGTCAAAGCCCCGATATGACCAAAGATGTTAAACAGGGCTGTAGAAATAAAACTATAAAAATAGAAAAAAACGAATAGCGACTTAACATTTGAAAAACATCTTATGTATTGTATTCATATGACTTTGCCCACTCAACTTCTCTACAAATTATTCTTACAAAAGTGTACCGTTTGACCTACTCCTTGTTAATGCAAGTAAACTTTCAATTCGCATTTAACATTAAGTTATACCATAAAGTGGGTACTGCGTGTCACTATGTGATAGCTGTGAAGTTTCAAGCTCTTTGTGTGACCACGAAATGGAAGCTGCGTTATGTTCACATGAGTCTATTCATTATTCTACAAACAATTTATAGGAAGGTGGTTGTTCCACCCCCTTCAAGTTAATTCAGATGAACATTTACAGAAATGAGGTTAGTAAACATTTCGTTGCAAACACAAGGGCAATGCAGTAGAATAAGCAATAAAATGCTTTAAAAGCGAGCCGGTTTATAATGGCTTTGAAATTCCCTACTGTGACCAGAGTAGGGACCTGGTCCGGGGTACACTCAGCCTCGTAAGGTGTTGGGAGCCATTGAGTAGCTCTGTGAGGCACTCTAGGTTGCGAAGACTGCATTCACCAGCCGGTAGGGACTAGGCATCCAATGTCCCACCCTTCAGTATTGCACCCCACTCATGACGCCCGTTGTGAGATGTGCCGCGGAGTTTCAGGGTTTAGTAGCATGATCAGATAAATTAAGGAATGGGGACATAAATTGTGTGTTTTAATGAGATATACATATTTTTGTACTGTAACATACTTCCTACCTCTTACGGTTCACCACCTAGTAAATGTCATTCAGATTCACGGGGTTTTCAGACCATTTCCAGAAAGTTAACATCCCTCTTCCTCATCCATGTACATTATATATACTGGTCGTCTCCTCAGCGGGCGGTAGTGCTGCTGGTTACCAAGCGGGAGACCCGGGTTCGATTCACGATAATGGCGTTGGTATTTTCTCCCGTTGGCGAACATATTCCGGGATGCACTCAGCTTCTTAAGGTCCCAAGAGGCCCATTAAGGAGCTGCTATTTGAAGGACAATTAGAGGCTCCAGCTTGTGAACACCGCATTCACCGGCCGGGAGGGACTATGTGCGCTATCCACGTCCCGTCCTCCAATGCTGCACCCCATTGATGACCCCTGTGGTATGCAGAGGTGGAGAACGCAGTGGCTGGGCGGTAGACCTTGGCCCGGAAACGACTTTTGCGCCACGGGGTTAGAAGAACAGGCTTTTGTGTAAATGCAGTTTGTAATATACTGAGAGAAAGTCGTGTGAATGCAACACAGGTTTTTTTTTTTTTTTTTCAATCAAAGTAAGGCTGATAAAACTAATAAAACTGTTTTGTTTAATTTGAAGCAAACTTTTACACACGACATCCATGGTCTCTAGCCAGAAAATTCCCTACCTCTCTCACAAATACCTCCCCTAATTGATTTAATAAAATTAAGTATATCTGTAATCTGGCGAATAACTTATTTGTAGCTCAATAGATGGCACTGGGAATCCCATACACGTTGAATCTAAGATATGAGGAATTGCAGTTGTTTTATACTACACGATGTTTTCCCTCGTTTTAATGTTTCTCCTGCCCTGAAAGAACACTGGGGCGTCAGGGAAAAGGAAAACATATTCTCTCTTTATTTTTTGAGTAATGGTAACAATACTGGACAAGATAAGCCCCATACTGGATACAGATACTATATCTTTTGCAGGCATGTACATATCCTTTGCATATGCTTTATTGTTAAAGCTCCTTTTTCTGGTTATGTTTGTTTTTACGACTGGATTACCATAAATTAGTTTTAACTGGAGCCCCCGCTTGCTCTTGCAGATACTACTGCATATAAATATCGATTAAAATAACGCATTTAGTAAGAAAATACATCAAATTAAACAAGCTGCTTATGTAAGAGAGAGGGGAAGGAAAGCGTATGTAGAAAGTGAAATCCGGATTTATACCTTAAAGTTGTTTTCCGTTATTTCTGGAAGAGTAGAGCTAATTAAGGATACTATGAGCAGCATCCTGTAAATAATTGTATTAAGTAACCTTATTATCCAGTCGAACTATATTCAAGACTTGGTTTCAAATCTCAGCAGCCAAATAAATTGTAACGAGCAGCCGCTTCAATTGTAAATTCTGTCTTCATAAAGTTGAATATTTTCGAATCCAGAGTTTCCTAGATTCTAATTATTCGGTCTTCAAACCTTAGTAAGTAAGTAGGTCAAGAAGTCTTGAATTATTTCAGCTTTGATGACAGCCTAACTCAAAAATCTGATGTGTTGCACTCACATGCCTTTCTCTACTCCCGTATTAAACATTCTTAAAAACTCTTATTCCTATATCTTCTTCGTGTTAGTTAAGATAAACATTTGCAGATATTATCTTCTTGTTTATTTCCTTGTAGGTGCAAGAGGTATATAGGAATACAGCAGGCTTTGTGCGATAGTCAAATATTTTAAAGCTTTCAAATTCCATTCTCTTTGTACTGTTAACACATAAAAAATGAATAACGATGTTCCATTTGACAGATGCCTAAGTTCTCCAAAACTCAAACAAATAATAAGGCATATCTCCAAAATGGTTCACTCTACAAAAATGTACTTAGATATAAATTGTGTATGTTACACATTTTTTGTAGACTAAGATTTAGTCTGTCTCTTACGTTATTCAAAAGTCATCCAGAGTAAATACGACTACAGGGGCTATAGCCATAAAATTCAAGATATACATTTCATTTTCATAAAACTAACTCATGCACATGGCATTTTAATCAAAATTGTTATGGCCATTTTCAAGAAAATCAAAATTTTCGAAAAATTTTCCATGTAAAGGGTGAGGTAATTTTCTTCAAAATGTACGTGTTGCATCCTTGAAGAACACTAAACATGAATACCAACTTTGGTTTTTAACCGACGTTTAGTTTTTGAGTTTTGCTGTCCACAGAGTGACAGACACACACATGGACCCTTTTCTAAGAATTCTTTATTTGGATTCAGGTGGCCTCAAAACACATATTTCCGGTGAAATCTCGATATCGAATTTTTGGGTGGAATACAATATTTCCTCTACTTTACTATACGTAGTAGAGAAAGTAAAACAGACACACATGTTCACGTGCGCTCACAGTTTTGTATTTGGTAGATAGTTTGGGAAACCCTTTCGAAATGTTGTATATTCTTAGCAGACTAGGTGTAAATTACACTCAAATTTCAATCGATTTAAAAGAAACCCCTCAAGTGGTAGACGTGGCGTTTTATTTTGTGAATTTATCCTTACAAGCAAAAACAAGTTGCTTGTAATGTTCATTAATTTGTATTTTAACCAGCCTTAATTCACTATTACGGGTTGAGCAAGCCTTTGCGTGTGGTAACATCAAACCATATATGTCGTATTTTAATATTTTTGTTTTCATTTTGAGTTAATTTTTCATTTTATAGTATTTTTGAAACACTTTAAATGGTGATTTAGTGGGAATGAAAAATGAAAGTAAAGGAATGCTGGTCTTAATGGGCATTTTCATTATATCGCATTTCAGAAAAATTATCACCGCCTTTACATATTCATTTGTTTATATTACGCACCCAATTAGACACTTATGCATATCCTGAACGCCGAACCATCAACCACAGAATTTATTTTCATCACAACTCCTAAAGTTCGCATTTTTACTTTCCAGTTCCCTTTATTCCTGCTATGCTACACACCATTCTACAATTTCAAAATCAGATGTGTTGGAATCACATTATTTTTTATACTCACTCTTGTACAAATTATTCTTTTAAAGGCTTATTCTTCTATCTACTTCATGTTAATCGAAACAGAAATTATACTACATCTCAGGATGCCCACTATAGGCAAAGTTGGAGGAGGTATCCGTTGAGGGACAGCTGTTGTCCTGACATCGGCTGCTGCGCCTTGGGGTATAGTTTAGTTTTACTACACCTACACTTGTAGATACAATGGAAATAGCAGAATGCAATAGGCTTAAATGATAGATCTCTAAAGAGCGAGTCGCTATGGCATTGAAATGCTGAGAAATGGTTGAGTGATGATAGAGCAGTTGGCGGGATGAGTGGTGGGGAAAACCAGAGAACCAGGGAAAACCCGTCCAGATGCAAAGTTTGAGAACGAATTGTCACAACCGTTCGTTCCCAAACTTCGGTGCTCTTCAGCGTCCCAACTGTGCATTTCCGGACACGGTTGACAAGGTCACGGTATTTAAAAACGTATCAGTTTGCCATCCCGCACAACATACTAAGCCTTGTCAGTGTTTTTTGGAACACAAACACATGTTTGTGGATACATATACAAGCAGTTCCAATATACCGACACACCGACACACACCGACACACACCGACACACACCGACACACACACACACACACACACACACACACACACACACACACACACCGACACACACCAACACACACACACACACACACACACACACACTTATACCAGATGAGTCTTCTCAGCCTGCGTTTTGAGAAGTTATGCAGTCCCGACGTTTTACAGGCTGTGCCGTAAACACAGTCCACTGCATCACGTCGCATCAATTTCGGCCGAATTGATTGTTTTGTAGCGTTGTATGGGTGAAATGGCTTGCTCTCAAAGTGTAAATGTGCGCGATTGTCTTCAGTGGAGAAGGTCGTAGGTTCAAACACTGCCCTTTGAAGGCACTTTTCCTTTACTTTTAGAAAATTTATCCACAATTAATCGACAATATGATAACGTTGTGATTATAACTTAAATACTTAAATTTATAGACAAATACATCTTTTAGTGCATTCGGAAAGAACACATGATTTCTTAAAATGTTCTGAAAACAAACAGAAAAGAATAAAAACCTAATTTATTTGCAGGCGTGATCTGAACTTCCGACCTTCACCATGACTTCCCAGCACGTTGGAAATGGTTATCTCCACAAAAAAGACAAACCCTGTGATTTAACGAGATCCACGTGTTTTGTGTAGTAAGATCTCTTAAGGTTTATGGAAAGGTCATTCAGAGTGAAGAAGACTTCAGAAACTATATCCAAATGTTGAAGATATTCTCTTGGCTTATCCTAAAATATCTTAATCATTTGATTATTCTGTTGACAAGCATGCATACATACATGCACACACACACACAAGTTTTTCTAAATATTTTTTTTCTAAGTGCAGAACATATATGGTAAGATGTTGCAACTTTTGGTGGAATACAATACTTCCTCTACCTACTGTACGTAGAAGAGAAAGTAAAAGCAGCAATAGTGGTTAGTAGGTTAATACGAACCTTGCATTATATGTATGACTTATGAGTTGTATACAGGTGCAGTTCATCATATTTAGAATTCAAACTGGCGGTTAATTATTGTCAACAGCGAGCAATATTCAAAACAAAATTAAAATACGTTGCATTCTGCCTCTGGGAATTAACGTTGGCCATAGACAAACAATAAAATATTAAAGGCAATAAAACGCTAAAATGGTAACGCCTCGCATTTATGAAATAATTGAAGTGATGTAGGGTTTATGGCCAATGCTTACACTGCGGTCTGGTACAGTTCCCGATTATCCTCAGGGAACAATAATGAACACCGAATGCTCGGTTTAATAAACAAAGGAATGTATGCCACCATCATTTCTCTATCTTTGTTGCTCTCTTTGTTGTCTGGGCTGAGTAATTCAGATGAACATGACTGCAACTTATCTCTTACATGGTTTATATGGAAATGTATTTCTTGATTATTTCCCAAGTGGTAACACCGCGAGTGCTAAAGGTCATTTCAGTTACCTTGCCGCTTCCGTTGTTTTGTGGATGAAGCACCTTCCCTTCACTTACTCAGTGTTAGAGAGGTTTAGTTTTGGGTGCCGTGAATGCGCCGTAACTCATTGGAAAGTAGGTGGAGGCAAATTTGCCGTCCCCTCTTCGTATATACAGTGCGTTCATAGATCGGCTGGACCGCGCTCCGACGCCACCGGACTGGGCGAGGACCGCCGAGCCCTCCACCAGACTTACACGTAAATGGCAAATCATGAGTAGGAACATTAATTGCTGTACTAACTTACATTAGGCTTACCTGCACTACAAATTGATGACCTTCAACGTGAATACATTCCCTAAATCTCTGAAAACAATCCTGGTTTACCGAAAATCTCCATATTACGTTGCAAAATTTACGATTTGGTAAGCAGCGAATGCGCGTAGCATTATTGGTCCCATGTTTTAGAACACAACACTTGATTCACACGTTTATGCAAATATTTCAAATAATATTTTTCCGCAACCAACAAGAAATGAAAGATTGTGTGGCTGATTTCAACGGGATTTACCTATAGCGCACACTGCCGCGAATTCTATTCATGAATTGGAAACTGTGTATGGTGACACAAGGATTGTGGCTACCTCTTTAACCTGATGTGTCTCCGTGCGATTTTCATTTATGGAGAACGTTAAACAATAGAGTAAGCATCAAATTCGCACACGTTAAAAGAATTGAAGGACAAAATTGCTAGAAAATACAGGCAATCAGTCAACGCGAACTGTTGCGAGAAAACCAGAAACGTTTTCGCAGATATATGGACTGTGTTCGTGTTAAAGGTCAATTTCAACATCTGTTGTGATGCAAGTAAGCTTAATGTAAGTTAGTACAGCAGTTTACGCGTTTCTCTGACGGAGGGTGTGCCGGTCCTTGCCCGGACCGGTGCCACAGCGGGACGGTCCGTCCGATCTACGAACGCCTGCAGTTGATATTGGCACTGCTACAACTTCTGCTCCTAGTAGTATCTGTAAACTACTTACTTTACGGCTAACGAGAGAATCTTACTAGACGAAATCTTTCAAGGCAGCATATTGGTTGCTGTGACTCGTTGAGTAGCAGATGGGACGCTATCGCTTTATAACGTCGACGATACCTTGTCCTTAATTGTCTTCCCTGTCTTCAGCCAGATGCAAATTGCAGCCGTTATTAATTAATGGTGTGCCAGAAACTTAAGGGGGCTCAAGTGTTTGTAAAATTAAGAAGAAAGAACCAATACCAACTAAAACAAGTGCGAAATTTTAAGTTTACGGTTGTCGCGCAGCAACGCCTTGACCCCGTCAACAAATGGAAGCCTTGCTTATGTTATTATGCTGCGTTACCGCTTGTATGACATGCCCCAACCCTAGTTACTCCATCTACTTACGCTAGGTCGAAATATTATAATTCAGAAACAGTTCAGCCAGGTACAAAGTGGCGAAACGTTTGTAGCACACAATCGTGAAAACCGCATAGTTTTAGCTCACATAGTTCTTATAATACTTTATTGTGCTTGTATATATATACACAAGGGTTCCACATGATGAGTGTAATGAATATGTCCAATTGAATTAGTGTCAACGAAGAGCCATTTTGCCGAAAAAAAAGTGTGTCAAATCTTTGGAGCCACTTGATTTCTTGATGTATGGTTTACTGTTTCACTAACTGCCGCGAAACTATTGTGTGAACAATGTTATAGTGTCCTTTTCCCTTAATTTGAATGAATTTAGTCACAATTTTATGTTAAAATGTCATGCAAAGTTTAATTTCTAAGAGAAATGTGACAACTCCACGTCATATAGCCGTCTGGAGTTAAAAGTTAGGGGAAGTATGGCCAGGCACTACTGAAAGTGAGGGGAAAAGGAAGGGGCGGCGACAAATTCGTGCACTAGTAATAACCAGTAGAGGGTTGGGAGGCACTTAGCTACTTATGACAAGGAGATAATTAGTTTTATTTCAGCCCGGTAAGCTGCCATATGAAAATGAAGAGCAAGACATTCATATGTGTATGAAAAGCAATTACTGTTGTTTTAGCTCGTTATGGATTATATTATAATCACCGTCACCGTAATAATAATAATAATAATAATAATAATAATAATAATAATAATAATAATAATAATAATAATAATAATAATAATAATAATAATAATAATAATAATAATAATAATAATAATAATAATAATAATAATAATAATAATAATAATAATAATAATAATAATAATAATAATAATAATAATAATAATAATAATAATAATAATAATAATAATAATAATAATAATAATAATAATAATAATAATAATAATAATAATAATAATAATAATAATAATAATAATAATAATAATAATAATAATAATAATAATAATAATAATAATAATAATAATAATAATAATAATAATAATAATAATAATAATAATAATAATAATAATAATAATAATAATAATAATAATAATAATAATAATAATAATAATAATAATAATAATAATAATAATAATAATAATAATAATAATAATAATAATAATAATAATAACAACAACAACAACAACAATAATAACAATAACAACAACAATAATAACAATAACAATAACAATAACAATAACAATAACAATAACAATAACAATAATAATAATAATAATAATAATAATAATAATAATAATAATAATAATAATAATAATAATAATAATAATAACAATAACAATAACAATAACAATAACAATAACAATAACAATAACAATAACAATAACAATAACAATAATAATAATAATAATAACAATAACAATAACAATAACAATAACAATAACAATAATAATAATAATAATAATAATAATAATAATAATAATAATAATAATAATAATAATAATAATAATAATAATAATAATAATAATAATAATAATAATAATAATAATAATAATAATAATAATAATAATAATAATAATAATAATAATAATAATAATAATAATAATAATAATAATAATAATAATAATAATAACAATAAGCACTATCTTAATCCTGAAATTCGTGGTTTCGATTGTTTCATTTTTCGGCTTCCTTAACTACGGAAAACTGAATCTTCATTATTACTCGCACTTAAACGAGTACATCATTATAGCAACTTTCTCACCTGTTAGGCATAGCATTTCAATTTTTGTGGATTGGCCCAAGATACTGGCTGCTTCAGCGATACGGTAAATGCAGTAGGCGAGTGTTTTGTTTACATCTGAGGGAGTGCTGGTCTCGAAGCTCACACCGGTTGTATGTTTTCCTTTTAGATCTACGGCAGCGTTGGCCTCGAAGAACATGGTGGTCGGGTACACCACAGGCCGCTGGCGTGTGTGAGGAGTAATCGCAACAGCTCAGCGTTGCCATTTACATTGCCAAACAATGAACATTTTTACACAAGGATTAAACTTGCCGAAACGAAACTTAGTATTTTATATTTCTTACACCTGAATCTAATAGCCAGGTTATCCTGGCCGAAGCAGCACTTCCCAGCCTGTATACATATATTTGTAATTAAATAGTACTGTATTGCAAACTATTGCGAGGATGCTGCTAAAGCAGCTACATTGAACAATCACCAGGAATTTGCTTACGTCATTTCTATGTTGTTCAAGAACTTACACTTCAACAACTTACTTATCCTGATAATTACAATGTTACATCTGGAGAACGTCAGCCGTGATATATTTATGACATATAACTGGGCCTTAGGTTAGCCATCAGAGTTCAGATACATCATATGAGTAATAAGAGGCTGAATTCGTGCCATGACCTTAAAGGGTGAATTTAGTGGCTAGTCAAAAGGTCAGGTATTATGAAGCCAGCTCAAACTATAACTTTAGGTTGTACCTACACATTTTTAAAGGATACAACGTAGAGAAAGAAATCAACCCGATTTCAAACTTACTGCAGAAGTATGCGGTATAAGCAAAGCAAGGGTCTCTTGCAGAGTGCTTACATTACCTTACGCTGGACAATCTACGAGTGAGAGGAAAATATGAAAAGATGCAACATATATTTAAAAGCAGCATGCGATTCACTGGACAGCAAAATTCTTCGCATTTGGAAGGTACTGTAGCACTATTCTTAAATCATAAGACAGATCATAGTGGTATATATTTTATGCGTTATTGATGATAATTAACTCACAATTTCCATTCCACTGTTTCAACTCATCAAAATAAGAGCTTTTACTGATATTATTTATTAATTTAAGTGTGTGTATATACTTATAATGTTTTAAGTAGCCACGAAATTCGTTTTAATGAGGAGCAGAGTGCCTCAAGTGTTGTCATTTTCACTTCCCAGTACCTTTAATTACTGTTGCATTTTGTGCTATTTTTCAATTTAAAGAATTACCATTTTGTGGCTAAAACTTTTTCTGAATATAATTTTGCCAAGAGCTACATTCTTTGGTCTTTAGAGACCTTAATTTTTGATATCACAATCAAAGTATAGAACATCGTTTTAGGAGTACCTTTGACTGCCACTTATTGCAAATGGTTTATTATGATAAAATGTCTTCCAAAATCTCCTAGTTTATCTCCACCTGAGGTTAGAATTACATGTTTGTCTTACAAACAAATTAAACATTAAAAAAATTGTGAGAAACTCTGGTACCTAAAGTACTTTAGATGTGCGGCACTTTTACATTCACTTTACAATAATGATATTTGAAGGTCGCCGAATTTCCTCAGTGGAACTCTGTTGTTATTATTTACTGTTTAACGCCACTATAACAAATCAAACAACATATTTTAAGGAAAGGGCTTTTTGGGAACAAAATGTTCTAGGCCTGAGTTAAGGGTAGTATCTAGTTAAGTTTAGTATCTTTCAAGGATAGGACACAAAGATTTTGAAGAAAATTTATGCATCCTTAACTACCCTTTACACGGATATTTTTTCGAAAATTTTGATTTTCTTGAAAATGGCTCTAACGATTTTGATTGAAATGCCGCATGTTTGAGGTATTTTTATGGCAAATGAAATGTATATCTTGAATTTTCTGCCTATAGCCGATGATCTATATGCTCTGGATGACTTTTGCATAACTGGCAAGCCGTAAGAGATAGACCAAATCTTACTGTACAAAAAATGTAGATCTTGCTAGCTAAAACACAATTTATGTCTCAACAATTTTTTTGTGGAGTGAACCTTTTCGGAGGTATTCTTTGTTATTGTGTGACTTTTGGAGAACACACTTCTGTCAAATGGAACATTGTTATTTAGTTTTCTTTATATGTTATCCAAAGAGAACGGAATCTCAAAGCTTTAAAATATTTGACTGTCACTCAAAACCTACTGTATTGCCATATTCTCTTATTATATAAGACAATATCTGCAAATGTTTATCACAACTAACACGAAGAAGATATAGAAATAAGAGTTTTGTAACAATGGTTACCACAAGAGCAGAGAAAGCAACACATTAGATTTTTCTTTATGTAATTCGCTTTCATCCTTTCTAGGGTGGATAAATTCTTCATTGTTAAATGTGACCAGCTGGTTTCGATGCGGTAACTCTGAATAATAACATTGCTTTCTCTATAATGAGGATTCTTATGTTATTTATTTCTTGAAAATATTCATACTGCAACCTCGGAAGTGCTGAACTTTAATACCAGCTTTGGTACACAACCAAATTTTCGGCTTTCATTTCGGTAAAGCTGCTATTTCTGGATTCAGGGAGCCTCTACATGTGTACTTAGGATGATCTTAAGACCAAATTTTTGCGTTTAACGAACTTACACATGTACTAATCGTTAGTAGGAAAGCGGAAATGTAATTGAAGTCAAGTGCTGGCCACATAGTTCAAATGTAGTCCCAGGTCACCTTTATCGCCACACCAGGTGCATGCTAAGGAATACCCTGTAGTATTGTTATTTGCCTGTCAGGAATAATACAGTGTTCTGCAGCATCTCTAATTACTGAGTATTATGATTCTGGTTATGAAGCTGTAACTCTGTAAGCAATATTGTTTGACAGCTTTACCTACTACCTGGCGCATGTCATATTGTCAGAAGCAAAATCAGGGAAAATTATACCCTATTAGACAGCTTCTCTCTCCAACTCGAAATGCTTACTTGCCCTAAGCCACAAATGGAGCTTACGTTTTAGTTATCAGCAACCTACCGATACACTGAAGAAGGGCTTGCACTAAATGGAACCTAAATTAAAAAATTAATGCCTAGTATTCACGCGACTTTCTCCACTCATTCTTTTAAAATGAATCTTTACCAAAGGTTATTCTTCTGTATTACTGTTTTTAATAAAAGATTTTATTGTGCATTACATACTTCGTTGCAGGTACAAAAATTAATAGTAAAAATATATTTTTAAAAACTTTCATTTGAATACTCTAAAAAGATGAAAACAAACTTCAAATTAAATCAAATCAAACAATTTATTACATTACACAATTTATGTTATATAAAAGCTTGTCGCGATACTTACCTATTTTATAAAAAGAACCACTTTTACTTCTCTACGACGTATAGTAAAGTAGGGGAAGTATTGTATTCCACCCAAAAATTCGATGTCAAGATTTCACCGGAAATATGTGTTTTGAGACCCTCTGAATAAAAAAAAATTTTTTAGAAAACGGCACGTGTGTGTGTGTGTGTGTGTGTGTGTGTGTGTGTGTGTGTGTGTGTGTGTGTGTGTGTGTGTGTGTGTGTGTGTGTGTGTGTGTTTGTGTGTGTGTCAGTCTGTGGATAGTATATCTCAAAAACGAAAAGTCCGTTAAAAGCCAAAGTTGGTATTTAAGTTTAATATTTTTCAAGGGTGCAACACGAAGATTTTGAAAAAAATAGCTGTACCCTAAACTACCCTTTAGACGGAAACGTTTTCGAAAATTTTGATTCTCTTGAAAATATCTCTGACAATTTTGATTAAAATGAAATATCCTTAAGATATTTTTTATGACAAATGAAATGTATATTTTGAATTTTCTGGCTAGAGCCCGTGTAGTCCTGTTTACTCTGGATGACTTTTGCATAACTAGTAAACCGTAAAGAGATAGACCAAATCATCATCTTCTTCTTGATCTTCATCTTCATCTTCATCTTCTTCGTCTTCTTCGTCTTCTTCGTCTTCTTCGTCTTCTTCATCGTCTTCTTCATCGTCTTCTTCATCATCTTCTTCATCATCTTCTTCATCATCTTCTTCACAATCTTCATCTTCTTCATCATCTTCATCTTCTTCATCATCTTCTTCATCATCTTCTTTATCATCTTCATCATCTTCTTCATCTTCTTTGTCATCTTCTTCATCTTCATCATCATCTTCATCATCTTCTTCATCTTCTTCATCCTCATCCTCTTCCTCTTCCTCCTCCTCTTCCTCTTCCTCTGCTTCTTCATCTTCTTCTTCAGATTACGCTCCCCTTATGTAGACTTACAAGCCAGTTCCTAGGGTTAGACGCCTGTCGGAGAGAACAGGAACCTATGGACCGGACAGAGTGAAGACTTGGAAGCGGGTGGTCAGCCAAGGACCAGGTATGAAAGTGAGGAAGAAGATGAAATGCAGGCGAAATGGATGATTGGAAAGGTGCTAGTGGAACAATTGGTGGAATGAGTGGCGGGGGAAATCGGGGCACCCGGAGAAAACCCGCGCTGACGCCGTTTCGTCCACCACGGATACCACTTGCGGGTCGCTGGGATTGAACTCGGACCACCTATATGGTAGGCGAGCGCGCTAACCGGTTGGCCACGACGCCACCCTTGATCATATATTACCAAAAATGATTCAGATCTCGCTTTTTTTTTTTTTTTAAGTAGAGTGAACCTTTTGCGGAGATATTCCCGTTATTGGGGTCAGTTTCGGAAAACAAACTTTCGTTAAATGCAACATCGTCGTTAATTTTGTTATGTTAGTCGTGCAAAGAGAACGGAATCTCAAAGATTTAAAACATTTGACTATCGCTCAAAGCCTACTTTATTGCCCTATTCCCCTTGCACATACAAGAAAATAAACAATGAGATACTCTGTACAAAGTTTTATCTCAACTAATGCGAAGAAGATATAGGAACAAGAGTTCGTAAGAATGGTTAGTGCAAGAGCAGAGAAAGTCATGTGAGTGCAACACATAAGATTTTTTTTTTTTTTTTTTTTTTTTTTTTTAATTACTTACATCAAGATCAAGTTGTATTTTGTATTCTTGTTTATTTACAGAGGTAAATATCGCGACAAGCTTCTTTATCATATAAATTGTGTAATGCAATAAATCGATGGATTTGATTTAATCTAAAGTTTATTTTCTTCTTTTTAAAGCATTTAGACATAAGCATCTTTTTTCAAAAAAATTACTATTAATATATTTTATCCGTATTCTTCTCAGCAAACCCTGTTATTTGATATCCATATCATCGGAGTGCGTAAATAACTACACCACCATTCTGAACGGTCCACCATATTTGATTTAGAATGACGTCACATAGCTAGCCATGCATTGTCATCCAAGCCAAACGTGTATAGAAAATTTCAGCTGAATCGGCTGAGGTTAACTGCTAATAAATTCAGTTTCACGATTTAGCCCGGAGAAATATAAAAACGTTGCAAGTTAGATAAAGCTTGTAATAATAAAAAGGATGCACAAGCCAAAACGATATTCAGAATTTTAGAAAGCATCGTTTTGTGAAATTTGATTCTCTTTGCATGAACACGAAATAAATAAATACCAACTTAGCACTTTAAAAACAAAGTACTTGAGAATTCAAACCAATGACAACGAATATCTCGGAAATGGTTAACATCGAAAATTACTTTGACATTGTCCTTTAACGAGATTTACATGTTTTGTGCACTAAGATTCTGTCTATATCTTGCCAGTTAAACAAAAATCGTTCAGGATGAGCAGAGGATTCCAGTTATATCTTATATAAATATACAATGTTTGAAGCGAATTCGTCAGATTTATTTTTAAAAAAACCAAAAATAGTGAAAACTTGTCAAAATAAAGGGCGGGATGATATTTCTGCTGTCGTGGCGTAAGGCGCTGAACTTCAATATCAAGTTTGGTGTTTACCCGAGACTTAATTTTTTAATTATGGTGTTCACAGACAGAGACAGAGAGAGAGAGAGAGTGAGAGAGAGAGAGGGATGAATTGATTTTGTTGTTTAACGACGCTGTCAATTGCCAGGATCACATCAGCGTCGCCGGTGTGCCGGAATTTTGTTCCGGAGGAGTTCTTTTACATGCCAGTAAATCTACTGACATGGAGCTGTCGTTTTTAAGCACACTTAAAAACCATCGGCCTGGGCCGGGTTTGAACCCGCGACCTTGGGATCAGTAGGCCAGCGTCTAACCAACTGAGCCACCCAGTGAGAGGGAGGGAGGGAGGGAGGGAGGGAGGGAGGGAGAAAGACAGAGAGAGGGGCAGGCGGACAGGCTGACGGATTTTCTAAAAATATTTACTTGCCGATTCAAGGGAATTCAAAACGTACATTTGCAGTGAAATCTAGGACATGTTTGTTTGGCGTACTGTACCTCCTCTGCTTAGTATTGGTAAAGAGAAGACAAAAAGTGTTTGAGTTAATGGAACTCTGGAGTTTACAATAAATTACCTTATCTTAGTTGAGTGTTCAATTTAGTTTCCCATATATCTTTAAAAAATTTATATCTCGGACACTGTTTCCCTGAAATACCTCTTGGAATGTGTGGTAATTAAAATTCGTTTACCTGAGAATGTATAGAGAGGGTGCTGTAATTAATTCTGTCACTGACTGAAAGAATGCCTTAAACATTTAGTAGCTGAAAGTCATCCGCCTCCCCGACCCCCCCCCCCTCTCACTCTCTCTCTCTTTCTCTCTCTCTTTCTCTCTTTCTCTCTTTCTCTCTTTCTCTCTCTCTCTCTCTCTCTCTCTCTCACACACACACACACTTTCTACTTCCCCTCTTTCTGCCTCTTTTATTAGTTCTGCCAAGAAGCAATGTCAAGGGTTACATTTAATATGTAGTTCTTTTAGCAACTGAACATTTTTTCTTCTTACTTTCTCTACCAATTACATATTATAGTTATAGTATTTCCTATAATAGTAATATACAAGGTATGGAATTTTTCTGTCGAGATTTCACTGAACATTCATGTTTGATATTCACCAAAGCCACCTACCACCCAAAGATAACTTTTAAAATAATGTATGTGGGTATTTTTCTGTCTGTCTTTCTTTCTTGAGCAGTAAAACACAAAAGGAAGCCCAACAGAACCTAGTTTCCGGGCTTGTAGTCCGTGGTCCAGTCAATGAATAAGTATCTGATTTTCTCCCAAGACCAGCTAGGACTCGCTTACTCTGAAGATGCCCAACGGAGTCTTGGGTGAAACATCAGATGCTTATTCATCGACTGGACCACGGCCCAAAAGCCGAAACTACGTTATATTGGATTAACGCTGGCCGTGAAAGTCTAAGCATGTACAAAAGGAAACGTTGGATAAATATTAACTTTATATTTAATGTAAGCATCTTCCAAGAATGCAACTTGGAGATTTTCAAGAAAATCTTCTTACCTAAACTATTTTCTGCACGGAGACATTTTCGTTATGTTTTGTTTTGTCAAATATGTCAGCAATGATTTTGATTAAAATTGCATATGTTTAAGATATTTGCATGATAAATAATGAATACTCTGCAAATGGCTTCTGAAATTCTCTTCATTGTAAATAACCTTCATAACTGGGAAACCACAAGAAATAGACAAACTCTTGTTTGAAATAAAAAGAAGACATTTTTAAGCACACAATTTACGTTAAATTAAATGTTTTATGGAACCATTTCCGAGAAGTTCGCTGTTATGGATTTTGAAAAATGCAATGTTTCATACGCACACCAATTGTACTTAATATAATTTTCAAATGCTATGTTTATTTGATTTCAGGGCTTTTACGCTCACACATAAAAACTGAAACACTCTCAGTTTCGTTTTTACACTAAATTGGATATAAGTGTATTACTAAACTAAAAAGCAAATACAAATAGAAATGAACTTAATATGGGGTGTGTTAACCCTCTCCTTTTATAGCTGCCCTCATTATAAGGGTCATGGATTATATTGAATGGCTATTCAAATTTTCATGAGAGGGCACTTTCTCCCAAGCATCCTGTATTTGATCCCATAAAACCCCTTTTGTCTTGCGTAGCCTTGCAGGCCAATTTAACACCAAAACTACCTTAAGCTTTGCCCACACCTTTTCAAGAGCATTTAATATTGGTAAGCAAGGAGGGCAATTAACCACTATGGTATCACGCCTTTACGAGAACTAGTTCAAAAGCTGTTGATTTGTGCCACCAGCATGGTTATCCTACAGGAACTCAATTACTCCATTGGAATGCCCAGTCCTTACAGAAAAAAATATCAGCTTTTCTGAGTATTTAATGTGCCATAGTTGCTTCAACACACCTGGACCATGTAGCATCCAACCCCAACACGACACGGATACGCGACTTTGTCTACCCATTTGTGCAATGTATCCTTGTAACGTTTTCCTCTGGGATGGTAGATAATTAACCCCCTCCCCCCCTCATTTGTAGATGAAAAGATAACCTCGTCTACGTATACAACGAAATTCCACTTATGTTTTCACATTTTCTTCTGTAAATGTGAGGCGACACAATCTGTGGTCATCTGTAAGAATCTGTTTAATAGTTGCTGATCGAACAAGGGTCAGAGGAAATTAGAACTACCTCTAAATTGTAGACACGTGTTCAAAGGGATTGCTGTCTTTCTCTTTTAGAATTGTAGTATTTTGTACAGGAGTGGACGAACGTTTTCCTCCCAAACCAGGTCGACGACTAACAATCCGTTCCCTGGATCACCGTAGATCAGGGTGTCTCAGGGTGCATCTACCGATACATTGCACTGTGCAAGGTGCAAAATGTGACTACGCATACTTGACCTCGGTGCAAACTTCCTCGTTCCTTATGTTTGTCTCTCTCACTTTGTTGTCTCCCTCTTCCTCACTTTCATCGCTGTTTCATCCCACTACGTAATGCTTACGTGTGGTGCGCAATGAAACTGTTTAATTTGGGGTTTTTATGACCAAATCTGGTATTGACCCAGAAAGCATTAGTACAGACCTCATTTTTAATAAAGAATGCAGTAACTTATATAATTCTTCCTCTCTAACGTCCTCTAAGATTTCAGCATATGTGTGCTCTGTTATGGTGTTTTTCAACAGATGATTTTCTCACACAAGTAATTATTGTACCGTAGATGAGACATTAGGCTCTGTGGTCACAACTTTAAAAAAAAAAAAACAAAAAGGTTCCCACTCTGATTTCAATGGGCTTTCGGCATTGTTTGCTTTCTTTGAAGCAGGTTGCTCAATTTCTATGTAGTTACATTGCACGTATATGTTTCACTGATCAGCAAGCCGCCCATTAACGCAAGTTTCCTCGCTCTGCAGCGCGCGAGTTGAACCGAGCTTAACCGAATCGCCACGATGAACGGTGCAAGGAAGCACTGCACGTTGAATTGCACCCGGTGCTTTTCTAAGCTTTGATGAGGCCCTGCCGTAGATATGGGCACTCGAAGTGTTCAGCAACGTTCAGTAAGTTACGTTAGAGATCCCTTTGTAGCTTGTCTTTAAGCGTGACCTCAATCACAAATTCAGTATAATTTCTAACATATTATGCAGAACTCCAAGGCTATGAGGTGCGCGCGCATGATCCCGCCATTGCAATTCATAACTGAAGAATGAGACGGAAGGTTTGCACATTCAATACTAAGTCTATTAAATATTTGGTTTCGTTTTTCACTTTAGATTTATTATTCAGATAGCATTTATTTTGCAACTGAAAATAATAATTTGTGTGTATTTTTATGCATGAATCTCTTAAGCATGGAAAACTTTGGGCATTGCTATATACCACAAATTAAAACTTAAGCAATAAAAAACATACATACACAAATAATTCGAATCCATGTTGTTTCAATAACGAAACACTGCGTTTCGCCGCTCGGCTACCATGTATGCAGGAAAACTGAAAGGCATTTTCTTACTTATCGCATAGCTTTGAACTGAACGCAGAGTGGTATTAAATCGTGTATTGTGAACGCACCGTCAACGAATGCTTCCGATTTCTTCTGAGTTAAACTGCTTTCTGGCTCTTGCTCATTTATTTATCTTAGGCTATAAACTGAGTGAAGTGAAATAATCCGCAGACTTCAAGAGCGAATTCGACTTATTGTAAATAACAAGAAAGCCTGGTGCCAAAACACCTGAAAAGTTCATAGGTTTCTAGCAAACATATTTTGATCTAAAAATGCAACATTACCTTGCTGGATTACTGTAGATTAAAGTTTCTTAATTTAGGAATATATTCATAGAAAATTTAATGATCGACAATTTTTTTCTTTGGCGTAATTCAATAGAGTAAACGTTTTTGTGTAATTTAAATATAAGAACTAAATAATTTGTTACCTTCTTAGTTTTGTTAGAGCTGGCAACATCGCATCAGCTACCTTTACTTTCTTCTGATATCGGTGTATATCATGGAGAATATTTACTTAATCGCATGCAGTTATCAATTGCAACTTTCCACAAGTAAATGGTGGACTTATGGAGCACTTCCTCTAAAATCGTATTTCAAATTTACATTCTGAAGGCAAATTTAGATATTTTAAATCAATCCCAAGGTTTTCATATACTTGCTAATGCCAATGAACGCTAGTGATTAAAATTATGGTCATTTTTTGTTTCCAAATCTACCAAGTGAATAATGGTGGTCTGTGACATTGGAATTCATTAGGCACGAACAGGTGTCAATTTTGTCCAGTTACGTTTTTTGAAACTTATTGATATCTAGCATACATATACTCGTACATAAATGTCATCAGAAACGTTAGTTTTGTAAATTTCACTAACTCAAGGTTGTTTTTTTTTTTTTTTTTTTTTTTTCCACCATAGGCTTGTCAAATCATGTTGGACTAACCGCTGGCAAAAGTGCTTCCAAAAATTCTTGCATCATGTTATACAGATTGTTTTATAAGACCGATAAGTAGACGCACATGGTGGTATGAAGTACATTAGTCCCACTTCAAAATGGGTACTATACAATTAAATAGAATCCCACATTTCCCTGTCGGCCAAGCATATAAGCAACTGCACATAAATGATGTTTATTACAGTGGAAAGTAAATTCACTTTATAAATTATGGATTCCTAAAGGTTTAGCAATTATTGGTACGAAGTTTTGAAATTCAACACAGAATAACGATATTAATAACATAAGGGGTGATCACATAAGAGTGTGATAACCTTTAGAATGCTTGTTTTCATTTCAAGTAAAGCACTGCATTGTCACATAAAATCACTGCGGTATGGCATTGCGTCATAATTAAAACGTAGCTTTTAAGCTACATAACGTAGCCACAAACTTTAAAACTGTTTAATTGTTTAATATCAGTAGCAATTCCATGTGAGTCCATTATGTTACCAGGTCAGACCAGATGCTTAGGCCTTTAAACATATCAAATAAAATCTTTGTAACTATGCGGAATGTAGATTTCATGGCAATGTTTGCATACGGTGCAGTGAACAATAACCTCACTTTTTGCTTAAATTTCCTTCTAGCAAGCCAGCGACAAAACATCTGAATTCACTATATGACCAACGTTACTTAAATAGTTTTGATAGAGCGCTATAATAGTTCATTGCACCGCCAGTAGAAGCAGAGTAACCAGTCAACAAGTTGCACCACGTTGGCTCATACTCTTACTTTTAAATGTCATTATCTAGATACCGGGGCATTTAATCACAAAAAAGTTTTAGTAATTTTTGTTGAATTACATCCATTTTCTCACCGGCTTCAGTCTACAGGATTATTTCAACTCCATCTGGTATGTGTCATGGAAGTTTATCTCGACTAACAAGAAGTGGATAGAACAGCTTGTAAGTCCTAGGGGATGTCAGTCCCTCATACGGGGAGGGTAAGTAGATGAAGAAGTAGAAGTAGAAGAAGAAGAAGAAGAAGAAGAAGAAGACGACGAAGACGAAGACGAAGAAGAGAACAGTATACTTGTAATGGTTTGTAACACAGTGAATGGAGAGGTCAGGCAAAGGCAAGGCATCAAATTTTAAACGGCGAGTATTAAGAATTGCCAGAGTACCAAAGATCGATTCTTGTTTGCACACAAAAGAAGTGCTAAACACCGAGCCATAATGAGACAAAGGGTCTCACCCCCTGTTTGTCTAATCAATCACAGCAATCAGCCCCAACAATTGAATGTTTGTTTCGCTGTGCTCACCACTAATGGAAGTTTTAAAAGCTTCAGGGGTAGGTTGTCCGGAACGTCCCATTGTGTTCCCGCTGCATTGTTTGCCATTGATTTTCGAAACTCTATAGCCCGCGCTCTAATCCATAAGACTTTATCCTGTACCACTCAAAAGTTAAGAGTTCTCGAGAAACTGCCAGATACTTTTAACTTCCCTGTTATTGAAAACTGGCTCCCAACCTATGGTGCGCAAACTGATCACGTGCTATCCCAAAAATTACATCCAAATATCAGAATGTTGAAAGGCTATTATAAGGTAATTCCAAAACAATATCACCTTAGAAAATCTGATGTTTCGCAGTCAAATGACTGTGTACTCATTGTAGTGAAAACTATTCTTTCAAACACTTTCTCTTCTCTCTACTTCATGTTAATCCAGATAAATATTTACAGAAATTACTTTATTGAATATTTCGTTGTAGTACAATGGAAATAGGGGAATACAGTAAACTTAAGCTATAAAGTCTTTAAGAGCTGGTCGCTATGTGACGGCTTTGAAATTCCGAATAATGACCTTCATTTGATAAAAGTGTAAGTATTTTAAAACTCAAGACAATTGCAAGGAATACCATGGAATTGGATAAGTGCACAAAACTCTGGAAAAGGTTGTGTGCTCTAACGAGATAAACATTTTTTGTGTGTCTGGCAAGACTTTATCTATTTCTCACGGTTTACAGTTATGCAAACGTCACTTAGAATAAAGAGCACTTCACAAGTTATTCTCAGAATCTTGAAGATATGCATGTTGTGATGAAAATAACGTAAACATATGGTATTTTAATTGAAATCATTAGAGGAATTTTTGAGAAAAGTAAAATATTCGAAAACTTTTGCATGCAAAGGGTAATTTGGGATGGACAGGATGATCTTGAAAATCGTTTGTGTCGCATTCTTAGAAGACACTCAAGTTAAATACCCATTGGAATCTAACCTAATTTACATTTATGAGTTACACCATTCATAGATAACACAGACACCAGAGACATCCACCCATCCACTCCCCACCCACTAACTCATCTCCCCCCCCCCCAACTTACACACACACACACACACACACACACACACACACACACACACACACACACACAGACACACACACACACACACACACAACCTCACACACACACACACACACACACACACACACACAGACACACACACACACACACACAACCTCACACACACACACACACACACACCCACTTAAACGGATCTTTTCTAAATATGCTTTTTTGTGTTCAAAGGACCTAACAAGAAAATTTTCCGATGAATTCTCAACATCGGATTGCTGGGTGGAATACAACATTCCTCGCAGTTACCAAATGTGGTAGGCCAGGTTACTACCTGTTACCAATACACAAATAATTACATCATATGAGAGTGAAAAATATTTGACATTCGTGGATAGTGATTTTAACCTAAGCGCACTGGTTACCTACACATGTAAAAATAGAAAAGGCAATAAAAAAGAAAGAAATAAACCTTCTGTTACATTTACATGAATTTCTCTATCCATTACTCTGTAAAATATTCTTTAAAAAATTTATCACTGTACCTACTTGACATCAATAGAGATCAACATTTCCAGAAAGCCTGAGCGATTGAGCAAGTGAGTGATTGAGCAATTGAGCAGGTGAGCAGGTGCGTAGGTGGGCAGGTGGGCAGATGGGCAGGTGGGAGGTGGGTAGGTGGGCAGGTGGGCAGGTGAGCAGGTGAGCAGATGGGCAGGTGAGCAGGTGGGCAGGTGAGCAGATGCGCAGGTGGGCAGATGGAAGGTGGGTAGGTGGGCAGGTGGGCAGAAGGCCAGTAGGGTAGGTGGGCAGGTGGGCCGGTGGGCAGGTGGGCAGATGGGCAGTAGGGTAGGTGGGTAGGTGGGCAGGTGGGCCGGTGGTTAGGTGGGCAGGTAGGCAGATGGGCAGTAGGGTAGGTGGGCAGGTGAGCAGATGGGCAGTAGGGTAGGTGGGCAGGTGGGCAGGTGGGTAGGTGGGTAGGTTGGCAGACGGACAGTAGGGTAGGTGGGCAGGTGGGCAGACGGGCAGATGGGCAGGTGCGAGGTGGGTAGGTGGGCAGTAGGGTAGGTGGGCAGGTAGGCAGGTAGGCAGGTGAGCAGGTGGGCAGTAGGGTAGGTGGGCAGGTAGGCAGGTGGGCAGTAGGGTAGGTGGGCAGGTAGGCAGATGGGCAGTAGGGTAGGTGGGCAGGTGGGCAGGTGGGCAGGTGGGCAGGTGGGCAGATGGGCAGATGGGCAGTAGGGTAGGTGGGCAGGTGGGCAGGTGGGTAGGTGGGTAGGTTGGCAGACGGGCAGTAGGGTAAGTGGGCAGGTGGGCAGACGGGCAGATGGGCAGGTGGGGGTGGGTAGGTGGGCAGTAGGGTAGGTGGGCAGGTGGGCAGATGGGCAGTAGGGTAGGTGGGCAAGTGGGTAGGTGGGTAGGTGGGTAGGTGGGTAGGTGGGCAGGTGGGCAGGTGGGCAGGTGGGCAGTAGGGTAGGTGCGCAGGTGGGTAGGTGGGCAGGTAGGCAGGTGAGCAGGTGAGCAGGTGGGCAGTAGAGTAGGTGGGCAGGTAGGCAGGTGAGCAGGTGGGCAAGTCAGCAGTTGGGGAGGTGGGCAAATAGGCAGATGGGTAGGTGAGCAGGTGGGCAGTAGGGTAGGTGGCAGGTAGGCAGGTGAGCAGGTGGGCAGGTGGGCAGTAGGGTAGGTGGGCAGGTAGGCAGGTGAGCAGGTGGGCAGTAGCGTAGGTGGGCAGGTAGGCAGGTGGGCAGTAGGGTAGGTGGGTAGGTGGGCCGGTAGGCAGGTGATCAGGTGGGCAGGTGGGTAGTAGGGTAGGTGGGCAGGTGGGTAGGTGGGTAGGTGGGCAGGTAGGCAGCTGAGCAGGTGGGAAAGTCAGCAGTTGGGCAGGTAGGCAAATGGGCAGATGGGTAGGTGGGCAGGTGAGCAGGTAGGCAGGTGAGCAGGTGGGCAGTAGCGTAGGTGGTCAGGTGGGTAGGTGGGCAGGTAGGCAGGTGAGCAGGTGGGCAGGTGGGCAGGTGGGTAGGTGGGCAGGTAGGCAGGTGAGCATGTGAGCAGGTGGGCAGTAGGGTAGGTGGGCAGGTAGGCAGGTGAGCAGGTGGGCAGTAGGGTAGGTGGGCAGGTGGGTAGGTGGGCAGGTAGGCAGATGAGCAGGTGGGCAGGTGGGCAGTAGGGTAGGTGGGTAGGTGGGCAGGTAGGCAGTAGGGTAGGTGGGCAGGTGAGCAGGTGGGCAGGTAGGCAGGTGAGCAGGTGAGCAGGTGGGCAGTAGGGTAGGTGGGCAGCTGGGTAGGTGGGCAGGTAGGCAGGTGAGCAGGTGGGCAGGTGGGCAGTAGGGTAGTTGGGCAGGTGGGTAGGAGGGTAAGTAAGTAAGCAAGCGAGTAAGTGGGCTAGTGAGTAAGTAAGCAAGTAAGTGAGTAAGTAAGTGAATAAGTAACTAAGTGTGATATCTGCATATATACAGAACTGGATAGGAAGAGTAATGTAAGTATTCGCAAAGAATTTAAAGTTGGTGAGTTAAATAACATAGTTAAGACAAATAAAGAAAATTGGATGTTACACTTGGACAGAATGCCAAAGAACAGAATACCCAAAGCAGCTTTACATTATAAGCCACAAGGTAAAATGGAACCAGGGAGACCAAAGAAACGATGGCATGAGCAATTTGGAGGCGGAACGGGTTGAATGCCCAAACCGTGTAGTAGAAGAATGAACGTTTATCTCGAGTAATAACAAGTAGATAAAGGATGAAGTGTTTGTAAAAATAGTTGTAGAAGAGAGAGTAGTGAAAGTCACATAAATGCAACACAGTTTTCTTTTAACCTAGGAATGAGTTCAAACGAAGCACACATTGTAATTCTTACTCATAATAACAAGCTCTTTGGCAGATGAGGTATTTAACAAAACAATGAGGAGTCATTCAATTTATAATGTGACCTTTTAAAGAGAAAAGAAAAATAATACAAAAATCGTTAGGTGCTCCCTCGATAAAGCTTCAAGTTAGTCACGAATATCCGTGTTCAGCTGATATTTAAGCCAAAGCATTAGTTAATAGTAGCAGTGATGGGGTTATAGGGAAAAGCGGTTAATAACGCCCTAATACAGATAAATATTGCCGATAACCTGAATGAAAACCAAACTGGAGATAAAGGCAGAACATTACAACAGTGAAAAACAACCACTCATTAACAGCAGAATACGTGTTTAGAACCAAAATAAAATTTGAAATCAAATAATAATAAAACACAAGTATGTAACAAACCCCAAAACACGCTACACAAGGTAAAAAAAGGACTGTACAGAATGCATAATTTTTTTTGTCTTTGCTGTAGGTACACAATATAATTTTAAATGACAAGCTGAAGTGAAGAGTAGCAGTTGAAGCTTGAATTTTGCATATGCAGGGTTTGTTTTGTTTTGTAGCCATGATAACGAAATAGAAATAAAACAACATAGCACTCAGTTTAAAAGGCTTTTTGTGTCATAGAATTTGCAGAGCATAATTCAATGGTTACAGTTCAGTGGGCATATAGAGCAGTATTTGTTCTTCACGCCCCTTGTGTTAACAACATCCATAGATGCTATAGTCACACAATCAGAACTAAAGGGCGGGGTGTTTCTGTAAACGAAAGAGCACATGACGAGTGCGTGTGGCGCGTGAGATTCAGAGCTGCTTTAGCACGCAGCCTTTAAATCTGAGCGGCGGGCGAGTCAAGAAATAGCAATTACAACAATGGCAGTGTGCAAAATTTTAAGACGTGTCACTACTATCTGCGGACCTATTTGAGTTTCGACAGAATATCACTGCAGCAGTAGGTAGGCACACCAGACATGCTCACACCAGTGTGACAAGATACAGACTTCTGGAGGGAGGGGGGTTGGATTTACCTCCTTGCACTTTATGCAGACTGAGCCACTCAGACGTCCATTGTGCTGCAGTGGCGGGTTGGTTGCATGTACGTTGCGTTTGATTTACGAAAGCACATTGAAATCTTGTGCGATAAACATCCGATCATTAATGACTTCTTTGGTGCTGCTTACGTTTAAGAAGTCTCAATATTTCACGATGAAGTCGAAAGGCACAGCATTAGAAGATCCAAAAAGTGATCGTCACGTAACCTATTTTGATACAGACTTTCAATGTATTTCAATTTGAAGAAACTCTGTTTGCAAAGAGTTATACTCACTGCTATACACACTGTTCCTGCAAATGCTGAATTTTCTATCTGCTACATTTGAATCGACATAAGCATTTTCACAAATAACCATATTGCTAATTTTCTTGTAGGTGCAAATAGGCTTTAAGTGATACTGAAATGTTTTAAAAGCTATTTGCTATGCGATGTCATTGAAATCCCGTTCTGTCTGCAAGGCCAAGAGATAAACAAACGAAAAACATGCTCCTATTTGAAAACAAGTGTATTGTCAAGTTCAAACAAATAGTAAGGAATGTCTCAAGCAGCCTCTCCCGTGAAGGATAGAAGGATATCGAAGGGATGGCTGGCAACGATTGATCTGAAAACGTTATGGACCCATTACGCCACTTCTGCCGCTATCAGACCTAGCTGCCCATTGTACTCGCTCATAAGACTCCCTCTTTCCAGAGGTTTAATAGGCGCAATACTGAACAATGTGGATACTCAATAATTATGTTCAAACTTGTTCCATGACAAATGCATGGATATCCGAACAGCTTATTTTTTTCTTCTTCCTCCTCCTCTTCCTCCTCCTCTTCCTCCTCCTCCGCTTCCTCTTCCTCTTCCTCTCCCTCTTCCTCCTCCGCTTCCTCTTCCTCTTCCTCCTCCTCCGCTTCCTCTTCCTCTATATTTTTCCGTTTATAAATTTCCGTTACAAAAGTACAGGAAGAGCAAAAAGCTTGCAAACGGGATGCGCGGTATTTTGTCCGTCGGTGTCCTGGGCGCCCGTTGACGTCTGCCACTATCATAGAAAAGCGCGGATAAAATCATACATTGCTTTTAAAACTACTTTTAAAGGCTTTACTTACCAACTTTATGAAAGGAGATGCTGAAACCGGCTACTGCCGTTGTCCATACATTTTTGGCACCTCTTTCGGAAACTATCCATCACTCGCCGTAGTTCGTCTACTTTTTTACCTGATTACCCTCCATTTACTTAGGGCTTACACCCCTAGGACATACATGCTTGTGCCTAGGGTCAGATGCCTGTCGGGGAGCAGAGAAACTATAAACCGTACAGAGTGAAGATCTGGAAGCGGGTACTCAGCCCAGCACCAGGTGTGATAGTGAGGAAGAGGATGACATGAAATGCAGGCAAAATGTATGAATGGAAAGGTGATGATGGAGCAATTGGTGGAATGAGTGGCGGGGAAACCGGATAACCCGAAGAAAACCCGCCTAGATGCCGCACATCCACAACAAATATCACATGCGGGTCCCTGGGATCGAACCCGGGCCACCTTGGTGGTAGGCGGACAGTGTAACCGGTCGGTCACGGCGTCTTAGATCACGTTGAGAAATGCTGGCAATATTTTATTTTAATCCTTCTAGGGTGTGTGGATTTGTCTTGTTCACTTCATGTTTTAAGTTACACCAGAGATAGAAATTGCTTATTGGAGCTCTGAGAAACCTTTCTCCGCTAATGGCGCATCATACACCAATTTTTTCATCATGGAGGGGTACTGCATGAACAGTATTAAGTTCCGAGTTATAGGATCAATTTTTTGCCAGTCGACAGTTGACGCACGTACATACGTGAATTGAATTTTGACCCCGTTTTTAGAGAATTAACAGACAGAGAGTGTGATTTTTCCTTTTTTCAACAAGACTCTTCAACAGCTCATACGGCAAATCTTTCGACGACGAAAGTGTTTCAGGACAGAATTATTAGTCGAGATTTGAGGCGTTGAGCGCAACAGTGGCCCAACCCACAAAAATTCAGAAACTGAGTTATTAGCACAGACATGTTCCCCATACCAAAATCTAGGAGAGCAGTAGTGGCCTATACCACATTTCTACAACCACGGACAGATGGCATGAGAAGTGTGTTATTGCATGGAGCTGAATCTGACTTCCTGGATAAAAACAGTGACCCAACCTTCCTGCATGTATGTAACTATGTATCACAATGTCGGTGCTTTATTGATTAAAATTTCCAAATATCATGACTCTTGCTTAGTTATTAAAGTCAATATAAAACTTTCAAATCACAGGTATTTTTTACACTCCATTATCTTCATTATGTACTTTTAGTGGTTGGGCCACTGTTGCGCTCAACGCCTCATTTGTAGCCTTCAGAACTAACACCCTGCGATTTCTATCTTTGGGGTAAATAAAGTGTACGAAACAAATCCACACACCCTGGAAGAATTACAACAAAATAGGTGCAAGTAAATCGCCAGCATTTTTAACATTAACTACGGCGAATGTTGGATAGTTTTCCTAAAGAGTTGCCAAAAATGTACGGACAACAACGCTGGCCAGTTTCAGCAACTCTTTTGATAAAGTTGGTAAGTGAAGCCTTTAAAAGTAGTTTTAATAATATTGAATGGTTTTATCCGTGCGTTTCTATGATAATGGTAGATGGCAACGAGCGCCGAGGGCGCCGGCAGGCAAAACATCGCGCAGCCCTTTTGCAAGTTTTTTGCTCTCCCTGCACTTTTGTAACAAAAGTTTATAAACACGCTTTGTTTTCATGTCAGATTAACTTTGGACCGAAAAAAAGAAAACAATAAAATACGTTGACAAAGGGATAGGAAAAAAAGAAGAAAATAAGCTGTTCGGATATTCATGCATTTGACATGGTACAAGTTTGAAAATAATTATTGAATCTCTACATTGTTCAGTGAAGTGAATCCGTCAGCCTGTCTTTAGCACATGCCTCTGATGCACCCCTCAGTTTCCCCCTCCTCAAGTACTGACTGTCGTAAATTTACACGCTTCACTGAGTCAGAATGTAGCTAATCTTGAGATAGGGAGGAGTTAGTGCGACATATAGCAAATATAAACAACACCCGAAATGGTCCGAGACGTCCTTTGATGTCTGCAGTGGCCGTATCTCGTCAGTAATTGTGGTTTGGGTCACTAACATCTGAAAGTCGCTTGCAAGCTGGCGCTGGATATCGATTAAACCGATAAAACCTGTTTCAGAAACCATGTTTAGCGATTAATTATGTCTAAACAACCGCTGTTTATAGACATAGTCCAGAGGTGGTTTGAACTCTGACCTTATGTTACTAAAGCGAACGAATTTGGAAATAAGAGGCCCTGAAATTCTGTCCGAAGGGTAGCGATGGACAGTTTGATACTTGATGTGATTCAGAACTAGCGGTTCAGAACTATGAATTGTGAACTAATACACATGGACACTGAGGAAGAAAGATGAAAGCAGAACAACGGCTAACGAAATGAAATTCATGAGGTATACAGCAGGTTATACAAAATGGGATTATAAATACAACGAAGATGTGCTAGATGAATTATTGCACATAGAACCTGTAACTACATAAGAAATTGTCAAAATAACTGGTTAAATCATATACATCACGTGCATAGAAATAGAATACCAAAAGTAATTCTTCACTATCATCCAAATGGAAAGAAATATTTAGGTCGTCCAAAGGAATGTGGACTGAAAATTCATATGTGAGGTTGTAACAGGCCTTGTTCGAATGCTTGGAAGGAAGAAGAAGAAAATGAACTCATAGTTCAAACATGTTCACAACATTCACAACCGACACGTGCAGCTGAGGTCGTTAAAATAGGGAATTGGGAACATTAGGTTTGAGGCCTAAATCCGACCATGACTGTCCACCTTGTCGGAGGCTTCTAGATTTTCTCAAGTCCTCATGATGGGAACTACCGGGGAGGTACCCTAAACACCTGAATCGTTTCCTTCCCAGATATCTTTACCCAATTACTTTATTTCATGTCTCATCAGTTCTAAATTATACAAGACAACAAAGAAGGAAGCCAAAAAAAATGAATGAATGAATGAATGAATGAATGAATCTTAAATGACCTGACAAGTTGTAATCAGTGAGCTAGCAGAAGCACTAATTTATCTTATTAAGATGTCGAAGTAACGATTAAGACCTATCTTACCTCCAGCGCAAGAGTCCATGAACGGCCAAGGCTTCCCGCCGGCCACTGCGTCCCCCACCTCTGCCCACCAGACATGAGTGGGGTGCAGTACTGGAGGGTAGGCCGTGGTCAGCGGCCCGAACCCTTGCGGCCAGTTATGCGGCTTTCACGTCCTGGGGTCGCTACGTCTTCAACAAGTACTTCCTCAATTGGCCCCTCCGAGATTCAACCAGGCTGAGTGCACCCCGTGCCAGACCTCCCAGCGGGGGAAAGATCCCCATGCCGGTACCGGGTATCAAACCCAAGTGCTCCTCGCCATAGGAAGGCGCGCTATCACTGCGCTACGGAGGCGGTCTCATACCTCTTGCCTTCGGATATTTAGTAGGTGTTTTAAGAAATAATTATATAAATCAATTGGTTCCAGCAGATTGCCAATGCAGATTTACTCTAAATTTTAAAATAACTACATCCACTAATATTAGTTTTCCGTTTCTTAGTGGTATTTAGTAGCTTCACATCTTTTCTCGTTATTTAAAATAATAGCCAATATAATCTTATTTCACATAGTGTGCAGTTTACGATTTGAAGGTCTACCCTTGCACTTTATGGCAAGGTGTTTTGTAAATCTATGAGGTTCCCAAAGGTTTTATTTACTTTTAGTGGTAGCTTTTGTACTGCTAAAATTTGGGAAGATATCTTGAGGGTTGCCCAGGTAAACCTAGAATTTTCGGACACGTACTGAGATAGCTTAGGAACTCAAGCTTCATGAGTTGGAATTGCAAACAATTAAAATGCGTTTAGTTCGTTTAAATTTTATAAACATATTTAAAGCTTTAATTGTTTTCTGAAGCAACTAAAACAGTAAAAAGAATTCTATGTGCCCATTTTGTATATTAGTATTCAAATAATGTATTCGCAATTGTTACGTTTTCAAAAGTGTCACTTCTACATCGGTACAACACTTGATTATTTAGTGTACCAAAACTAAATTTTTTTCCCCATAAGATCATCAAAAGTATCTGGAATAAGTCTTCTAATTGCTTACAATTGCGGTTGGAAGGCACGCGACAAAACGTTCAAAACATTTAGATAAAAACTGCAACATTTAGAAATGTCATCATTGAGTACCATTCAGACGCAATTAGCATGCTTTCCGAGAAAAGGTGGCAAGTGTTATAACATTCCGTCTGTCGCTAAGGGTCTGGGAGACCCCTACGTTTAATTAAACGCTCTAGCTTTTAAACGAATGCATCTATGCAATCGCCTGACTAGGACATCTAATATTACACTCTGTTCATTTCTTTAGTTCCAAAAATAACTAATCGCCACTTATGTGTCGCAAAGATCAACCAAACTCTGCGCGCCTACTCTCATTACATATTCCTGATGCATGTTTTCCTTCGTTTGTTGTGTTGTATTGCTTTGTCATTGCAAATGTGTGTTATTTTTTCTCACTAACAGCACTATGATCTACAATCCTAAGGATATGGAACAACTGCCTCATCTAAATTGTGATGATAATGATGATGATGGTAACATCAAATCCTATTTCTTCTCCTGCACATTATGATTATGATGATGATGATGATGATGATGATGATGATGATGATGATGATGATGATGATGATGATGATGATTATTATTATTATTATTATTATTATTATTATTATTATTATTATTATTATTATTATTATTATTATTATTATTATTATTATTATTATTATTATTATTATTATTATTATTATTATTATTATTATTATTATTATTATTATTATTATTATTATTATTATTATTATTATTATTATTATTATTATTATTATTATTATTATTATTATTATTATTATTATTATTATTATTATTATTATTATTATTACTCACAGTACATTTCAAATTAAAAGTTGTAGCCACACCTGAATATTGCAATTTATTATCTTTCCATGTTGTGTCGCGCAAATTATAATGCACACTATACTCATACTACATTTTACTTATCTTTGATCTATTTAGTAAGATAATGTTTCTAAAACCCCGTATATTTAAGATAAATGTAGCTAAACGTACGAATGAAGGAAAAATTATGTTATGAAGTTAAACACAAGAACACTAGTAGAATGAAAAATATTCTATATTCCCATTTTGTGTATTGGTACTCAAATGGCGGCGCCGTGGCCGAGCGGTTAGCGCGCTCGCCTACAACCTAGGCGGCCCGGGTTCGATCCCAGGGACCCGTATATGGTATTCGTGGTGGACGAAGCGGCGTCAGGGCGGGTTTTCTCCGGGTGCCCCGGTTTCCCCCGCCATCTCATTCCACCGGTGCTCCATCTTCATTCCATGTATCATCAGTGTCACCGCCTGCGGTGCCGTAGTAGTAAAAGCGGGCGTTAAACACTACAACAACAACAACGGTACTCAAATAATGTGCTGGCATTTCTTATGTTTTCAAAGCTATCATTTCTAGATCGGTGCCACACTTTTAGTGTAATAAAGCTAAAATACTTTTTTTCTCAAATAGCCATAAAACATGTCTGTAAGATGTTTTAAAGATGCTTGCACTTGAGGTTGGACAGTTGTTTAAAACAAACAACAAATAGATAAAAAGTGCAACATTTATAAATTTCATCACTGGGTACCTTAATCCGCAATTTATATGTTCCTGAGAAGAGGTAGTAAGTGCTTTAAGTCACAATTTAGAAGTATAATTTTATACTATCTAAGATTAAGTCGCAATTTACGAAGTCCCATAAAAATCGTCCGCTTTGGCAACATTCACACCTGAAACGGAAGGAACAAGCTCGTAGACCCACAGATGTGAACGACATTTAGTCGTTTTGACGATGATGAATTAATCTCAATCTTGCTGGGGGCCACCTGTTAGCTCCGGTGAACTTGCATGAGAGTAACGTGACACTGGTGACATCATCCGGTGAACACGTCCTAGTCACCTGCTCTTCAAAACCGCAAAACCCACACGAGTCGAGGATGATGATCGTCTCCAACAAGGACCACCACAGGAGGCGTGACAGCGGGAGTCATGCATGTCATCGGCTTCCTCTGAAACCTGAATCTTATCTCCACAGTAACCTGAGGACAACCCTAACATTCTGAGCAAGGGACCAAAAATAACACCACTTTCAGATTTCACAAGCATACCTGCTACAGAGCAGACCTAATAGCCTCCCCTTGTGTGTGTGTGTGTGTGTGTGTGTGTGTGTGTGCGTGCCGGTGTGTCTGTATGGTGTGTGTGTCTGTGTGTGTCGGTGTGTCTGTGTGTGTGTGCGTGCCGGTGTGTCTGTATGGTGTGTGTGTCTGTGTGTGTGTGTGCGTGCCGGTGTCTGTATGGTGTGTGTGTCTGTGTGTGTGTCGGTGTGTGCGTTGTGTGTGATGTGTGTTGGTGTGACTGTATTGTTGTATGGTGTGTGTGTGTGTGTGTGTGTGTGTGTGTCAGTGTGACTGTATTGGTGTATGTTGTGTGTGTGTGTCAGTGTGTGTGTCGGTGTGTGCGTTGTGTGTGATGTGTGTTGGTGTGACTGTATTGCTGTATTGGTGTGTGGTGTGTGTGTGTTGGTGTGTGCGTTGTGTGTGATGTGTGTTGGTGTGGTGTGGTGTGGTGTGTGTTAGGTGTGTGTTGCTAAGTGTTGATGTGTGTTGGTGTGCATTTGTGTGTTTGTGTGTGTGGTGGTGTGCGTGGTGGTGTGTGTGGCGGCGTGATGGTGTGCGTGGTGGTGTGTGGTGGCCTGTGTGTTGTGTGTGGTGTGTGTGTCTGTGTTGGTGTGTGTTTTGGTGTGTTGGTGTGTGTGTTGGTGTGTGGTGTGGTATGTGTGGGTGATGTGTGGTGTGTGTGGTGGGTGTGGTGTGTGTATGGTGTGTGGTGTGTGTGTGGTGGGTGTGGTGTGTGTATGGTGTGTGGTGTGTGTGGTGGGTGTGGTGTGTATGGTGTGTGTGGTGTGGGATGTTTGTGTGGTGTGTGTATGTGTGTGTGGTGTGTGGTGTGTGTGTGGTGTGTGGTGTGTGTGTGGTGTGTGTGGTGTGGTATGTGGTGTGTGTATGTGTGTGGTGTGCGTGGTGGGTGTGGTGTGTGTGTGGTGTGTGTCTGTGTGTGTGTCGGTGTGTGCGTTGTGTGTGATGTGTGTTGGTGTGACTGTATTGCTGTATGGTGTGTGTGTGTCAGTGTGACTGTATTGGTGTATGTTGTGTGTGTGTCTGTGTGTCTGTATTGGTGTGTGGTGTGTGTGTTGGTGTGTGCGTTGTGTGTGATGTGTGTTGGTGTGGTGTGGTGTGTGTTAGGTGTGTGTTGCTAAGTGTTGATGTGTGTTGGTGTGTATTTGTGTGTTTGTGTGTGTGGTGGTGTGCGTGGTGGTGTGTGTGGCGGCGTGATGGTGTGCGCGGTGGTGTGTGGTGGCCTGTGTGTTGTGTGTGGTGTGTGTGTCTGTGTTGGTGTGTGTTTTGGTGTGTTGGTGTGTGTGTGTGTTGGTGTGTGGTGTGGTATGTGTGGGTGATGTGTGGTGTGTGTGGTGGGTGTGGTGTGTGTATGGTGTGTGGTGTGTGTGTGGTGGGTATGGTGTGTGTATGGTGTGTGGTGTGTGGTGGGTGTGGTGTGTATGGTGTGTGTGGTGTGGGTTGTTTGTGTGGTGTGTGTATGTGTGTGTGGTGTGTGGTGTGTGTGGTGTGTGGTGTGTGTGTGGTGTGTGTGGTGTGGTATGTGGTGTGTGTATGTGTGTGGTGTGCGTGGTGGGTGTGGTGTGTGTGTGGTGTGTGTCTGTGTGTGTCGGTGTGTGCGTTGTGTGTGATGTGTGTTGGTGTGACTGTATTGCTGTATGGTGTGTGTGTGTCAGTGTGACTGTATTGGTGTATGTTGTGTGTGTGTCTGTGTGTCTGTGTGTCTGTATTGGTGTGTGGTGTGTGTGTGTTGGTGTGTGCGTTGTGTGTGATGTGGTTGGTGTGGTGTGGTGTGGTGTGTGTTAGGTGTGTGTTGCTAAGTGTTGATGTGTGTTGGTGTGTATTTGTGTGTTTGTGTGTGTGGTGGTGTGCGTGGTGGTGTGTGTGGCGGCGTGATGGTGTGCGCGGTGGTGTGTGGTGGCCTGTGTGTTGTGTGTGGTGGCCTGTGTGTTGTGTGTGGTGGCCTGTGTGTTGTGTGTGGTGGCCTGTGTGTTGTGTGTGGTGTGTGTGTCTGTGTTGTGTGTGTTTTGGTGTGTTGGTGTGTGTGTTGGTGTGTGGTGTGGTATGTGTGGGTGATGTGTGGTGTGTGTGGTGGGTGTGGTGTGTGTATGGTGTGTGGTGTGTGTGTGTGGTGGGTGTGGTGTGTGTATGGTGTGTGGTGTGTGTGGTGGGTGTGGTGTGTATGGTGTGTGTGGTGTGGGGTGTTTGTGTGGTGTGTGTGTATGTGTGTGGTGTGTGTGTGGTGTGTGGTGTGTGTGGTGTGTGTGGTGTGGTATGTGGTGTGTGTATGTGTGTGGTGTGCGTGGTGGGTGTGGTGTGTGTGTGGTGTGTGTCTGTGTGTGTGTCGGTGTGTGAGTTGTGTGTGATGTGTGTTGGTGTGACTGTATTGCTGTATGGTGTGTGTGTGTCAGTGTGACTGTATTGGTGTATGTTGTGTGTGTGTCTGTGTGTCTGTGTGTCTGTATTGGTGTGTGGTGTGTGTGTGTTGGTGTGTGCGTTGTGTGTGATGTGTGTTGGTGTGGTGTGGTGTGGTGTGTGTTAGGTGTGTGTTGCTAAGTATTGATGTGTGTTGGTGTGTATTTGTGTGTTTGTGTGTGTGGTGGTGTGCGTGGTGGTGTGTGTGGCGGCGTGATGGTGTGCGCGGTGGTGTGTGGTGGCCTGTGTGTTGTGTGTGGTGGCCTGTGTGTTGTGTGTGGTGTGTGTGTCTGTGTTGGTGTGTGTTTTGGTGTGTTGGTGTGTGTGTGTGTGTTGGTGTGTGGTGTGGTATGTGTGGGTGATGTGTGGTGTGTGTGGTGTGTGTGGTGGGTGTGGTGTGTGTATGGTGTGTAGTGTGTGTGGTGGGTATGGTGTGTGTATGGTGTGTGGTGTGTGGTGGGTGTGGTGTGTATGGTGTGTGTGGTGTGGGTTGTTTGTGTGGTGTGTGTGTATGTGTGTGTGGTGTGTGGTCTGTGTGTGGTGTGTGGTGTGTGTGTGTGGTGTGTGTGGTGTGGTATGTGGTGTGGTATGTGGTGTGTGTATGTGTGTGGTGTGCGTGGTGGGTGTGGTGTGTGTGGTGTGTGTATGTGTGTGGTATGTGTGGTGTGTGGTGTGTGTGGTGTGTGGTGTGTGTGGTGGGTGTGGTGTTTGTGTGTGGTATGTGTGTGTGGTGTGTGTGTGGTGTGTGTGTGTGGTGGGTGTGGTGTTTGTGTGTGGTATGTGTGTGGTGTGTGTGTGTGGTGTGTGTGGTGTGGTGTGTGTGTGGTGTGTATGGTGTGGTGTGTGTCTGTGGTGAGTGGTGTGTATGTGTATGTGTATGAGGTGTGTGTAGTGGGTGTGGTGTGTGTGTGGTGTGGTGGGTGTGGTGTGTGTGGTGTGTGTGGTGTGTATGTGTATGTGTGTGGGGTGTGTGTGGTGGGTGTGGTGTGTGTGTGGTGTGTGTGTGGTGGGTGTGGTGTGTGTGGTGTGTGTGTGGTGTGTGTGGTGGGTGTGGTGTGGGTGTGGTGTGTGTGGTGTGTATGTGTATGTGTGTGTGGTGTGTGTGGTGGGTGTGGTGTGTGTGGTGTGTGTGTGGTGTGTGTGGTGTGTGTGGTGTGTGTGGTGGGTGTGGTGTGTGTGGTGTGTGTGGTGTGTGGTGGGTGTGGTGTGGGTGTGGTGTGTATGTGTGTGGTGTGTGTGGTGGGTGTGGTGTGTGTGGTGTGAGGTGTGTGTGGTGTGTGTGAGGTGTGTGGGGTGTTTGTGTGGTGTGTGTGTGTGGTGTGTGTGTGGTGTGGGGTGTTTGTGTGGTGTGTGTGTGTGTGTGTGTGGGTTTGGGTGTGGGTGTGGGTGGGTGGGTGGGTGGGTGGGTGGTGTTGTGTGGTGTGGGGTGTTTGTGGTGTGAGGTGTGTGTGTGGGTGTGGTGTGTGTGTGGTGTGTGTGTGGTGTGTGTGGTGGGTGTGGTGTGTGTGGTGTGTGTGTGGTGTGTGGTGGGTGTGGTGTGGGTGTGGTGTGTATGTGTATGTGTGTGGTGTGTGTGGTGGGTGTGGTGTGTGTGGTGTGAGGTGTGTGTGGTGTGTGTGTGAGGTGTGTGGGGTGTTTGTGTGGTGTGTGTGTGGTGTGTGTGTGGTGTGGGGTGTTTGTGTGGTGTGTGTGTGTGGGTTTGGGTGTGGGTGTGGGTGGGTGGGTGGGTGGGTGGGTGGGTGGGTGGTGTTGTGTGGTGTGTTTATTGGACAGCATGTTCCATGACAATAAAATTAAGACTATACGCCCTGCTAGCTATGTGTTGATAAATTTATTTGATTATTGTGGTTTTGTGACTACTTTGCTCTAATGACTGTTTTTATTGATTTTGTTTCTGTGTAAATCTAAGGCTTTGTTTCGAAATACTGACTCCTATTTATGTACAATCCAAGTTGGTTATCTTATGCTAGGTCGTCTATGTTGATGACATTGATATGGTTACTGAATGCTTGAGTATGCTCTTGCATTAGCTTTTGCTTTGTGAACGTCTACTTTCCATATTTCCTGGCATATCACGCTTGAAACTAAGTCTTTCTTTGTCCACTTTTGGTAAATCGAAAATGATGTTGCCGACTGCCTGTTCATCTGCTTCCCACTTACACGAGGGGTTGTCCTTCAGTTTACATCTATAGAAATAGGCACCGGTTTTTCCTTGCCCGGTTAAGAAAGTTGTAGCTTTTCCAGTAAGTGGAAACTTAAGGGGTAACCTCACTTTCACTGCGACGATATACGATTTCGCTATTGCACCATGTTTTGTGTTTTCTCACTCTCTTTACCACTGATCCACACTTTCTTCAAGTTTTCACTCCTGTCGAAGGACGGTGGTAATTCCTCATTGCTGTGTTTGTGTTGGTGGGTGTGTTTTTGTGCGCAATGCAAATTATAAACATATAAAAAACTTGTGTTGCACACACATGACTTTCTCTACTCCTGAAGAAACTATCATTACAAACACTTATTCCTCTATCTACTTCATGTTAATCGACATAAACATTTCTAGAAATTCTCTTATTGCTAATTTTCTTGTAACTACAAGGCTTTCTTGTAAGTAAGCTTATATGATCACTTTGAAATTCCGTTTTCTTTGCATGACCAAGAGACAAAAATAATAACGACCTCTTGTTAGAGAACGTCTATAAGTATTGCATAACCTGACAAATAACAAGGAATATCTCTGAAATGGCTCACTTCACAAAAAACATCATTTAGCATAAATTGTGTGTTTTGTTTACCAGTTGTGCTGCAAGCGTCATCAAGAGTAAACAAGACTACATGGGCTATAGCCTAACATTTCAAAATATACATTTCATTTGCCATAAAAATATTTTAAAAATATCGCATTTTAATCAAAATCGTTAGAGGCAGTTTTTAGAAAATAAAAAGGTTCGAAAAAATTGCCATGTAAAAGGTACTTGAGCATGCAGAAATTTTCTTTAAAAATCTTCGTGTCGCATCATTGAAATATGTTAAATTTAAATACCAACTTTGGCTTTAAACCGACTTTTCGTTTTTGTGTTATGCTGTTCACAGGCAGACAGACACACACACACACACACACACACACGCACACACACACACACACACACACACACACACACACACTCACACACACACACACACACTCACACACGCACACACACAAGCGCGCGCGCACGCACACGCACACACACAATATACATATTTCCGGTGAAATCTCGAAATCGAAGTTTAGGGTCGAATCAACACTTCCCCTACTTACCATACGTGGTAGAGAAAGTAATAACTAAGGTGCTGTACTCGGATAAGCTTTTCTATTCACTGTTGTGCGAACTATTATTAAAATCGCTTATTTTTCCTTCTATCTAGGAGATAAAATTTGTAGAAATGGTGTCATTACCTACTTATTTCCTTGGAAATAGGAGAATACAATAGACTAAAATGGTTGTCCTCTTTTAGGAGCCGGTGGCTATGTTTTGTTTTATATATATATATATATGTATATATATATAATAGATGTTAATTATATATGTATATATATATATATATAATTAACATCCTCCAACATTGTGTCATAATATCGGACGAAGGTGGCTATGTGATGGCCATGTAAGATCAAGTGCTTGATTTACATTTTTGTGTCGTAAGAAGACCTGCGGAATTCTCTAACAATTGCAGGCCCGAAGACCCTTCCCACTGCTGAGGCTGCCGGGAGATGGCGCCGACCTAGTAGTCCTGTAGTGTCTACGGGAAGTACAAGTTCCTCTGAGAAATCACCCGCGTCGACACCGACATACGCCATTAAAACTAGGGACACACTTAAATGGTGAGAAGCAAAGGGAATGAAAGAAAATCGTGATTGACGAGAACCATCCCAGCATTCTTCTACTGACCAGAGTAAAATATGAGTGTCGTAGGTCAGAGTGGGTATTTGACGGGAGTCGAACACGGAACCTCCGAATGAGATCCTCACATGACTGGGTTTGCTATAACTAATAGTCTTGCCTTCTCCTGTCTGTCATGGCAGACCCCGGGAGGAAGAAATAATAATAATAATAATAATAATAATAATAATAATAATAATAATAATAATAATAATAATAATAATAATAATAATAATAATAATAATAATAATAATAATAATAATAATAATAATAATAATAATAATAATAATAATAATAATAATAATAATAATAATAATAATAATAATAATAATAATAATAATAATAATAATAATAATAATAATAATAATAATAACAATAACAATAACAATAACAATAACAATAACAATAACAATAACAATAACAATAACAATAACAATAACAATAACAATAACAATAACAATAACAATAACAATAATAATAATAATAATAATAATAATAATAATAATAATAATAATAATAATAATAATAATAATAACAGTAACAGTAACAGTAACAGTAACAGTAACAGTAACAGTAACAGTAACAGTAACAGTAACAATAACAATAACAATAACAATAACAATAACAATAACAATAACAATAACAATAACAATAATAATAATAATAATAATAATAATAATAATAATAATAATAATAATAATAATAACAGTAACAGTAACAGTAACAGTAACAGTAACAGTAACAGTAACAGTAACAGTAACAGTAACAGTAACAGTAACAGTAACAGTAACAGTAATAATAATAATAATAATAATAATAATAATAATAATAATAATAATAATAATAATAATAATAATAATAATAATAATAATAATAATAATAATAATAATAATAATAATAATAATAATAATAATAATAATAATAATAATAATAATAATAATAATAATAATAATAATAATAATAATAATAATAATAATAATAATAATAATAATAATAATAATAATAATAATAATAATAATAATAATAATAATAATAATAATAATAATAATAATAATAATAATAATAATAAACCTAATAGCTCCAACATTTTTACGCTGTAAAGCTACTACCATATGCAATGTCAGTATTGCGAAATAGCCTCCATTCTATATATATTTATTGGATTTCTTCTGCTTTCACCAAAGTAGGAAACCAAGTAGAAAGTGGTGTAATTGACTGAACTATGGATTTTAGCTGGTCCAAACATGTAAGAAGAGGATCAGTTAATGAAAAACGACTTAGTATGTCGCCAACTGACTCACCGCAAAAATCAACACAGCGTAATTTGAAAACTTGTACATCTTTATCAAACAGGGATGATTTTGTCAGAGATTTTTGAACTTTGGCACCAAAATACATGATTTCCACGTGAAGAAATAGGATCCCTTTATTCAACGTTATCTATTTAAGAGGAATTCAAAAAATGTATTTAATGTAGCAGTCAAGGGTAGTTCGCAATGTAGAAACAACAGCTTTGGTATTCTGTTTATATACAGACGATTATATTAATCTTTTGTTTTTATACACGAGAGAAATGCCTGGCCTGAAAATCTTTTTCGGAAGAGCAAATTATATGTTAAGGAAAATATTATTTAAAAATGGAAAATACATAAAAAGCAGGAGATTTTGAAGTGCGTCCATTTGTTAGCAGTAGACCACAAAATTTGCAAAAAAGCAGATCTGCAAAATCTGTAGATCTGGCAACCCTGCGCATTACAGAGTTGAGGTGGGTCCCTAACATATGCAGGCAGTTCCTCAGCCCAATTGAGTTCCAGGTCGCCAAAGATACCACCGAGCCAACATAGGCTGATCAATCAGTCCCCCTCGCGGTTGGCCAGCCGACCGCATCGCCTCCCCTCAGCCGAACACTGTGTTTCCAGAGCAACAGCTTCAGCGCAGCGCATCCTACCGGCGACCCTGCTGACACTAACAGTCTGGAAAGATCGGATACAGAGAGAATGAAATGAAAGGGTGTGATTCGAGGGGATGTAAGGTAAATATCGTTCCCAGCATTCGCCTGAGTGACCCTGGAAAACTCCCTAAAAACGGGGAATCGAACCCGCGACCTCCCGCATGCCGACCAAAGACGTTACGCCTGAGCCATCCCGCTCGGTGTAACTAAGTAGTAGAGAAAGATAGTCATTGTGCCTTTCCCTGGTAAAATGTAAGCGTACCTATATAGAAAATGATTAGTAACGAAAGAAACGCAAATACTCGTACCTAACACCTGATTTATCAAAGCTTCGGTGACGATAAATACATACGTTTGTATAATTGTTTATCTATACCCTTAATTAGAAAGTTAGAGCACTATCAACGGCTTGCTGAAGCCATTCATTCGGTTGCCAAATGCACGTTCAACACTGTACCGCAACAGAGTTCCTTTCATGTTCACATTGATTTATTGCTCCGTCTGATCCTGGGATACGCAATTATTTTGCTGATGCCTTTCCCCGTCAAAGCTTTGGCGCATTCAGCTGCTTTTTAGTCGTTAACGCATTTTTAATCATCCTGTGGTGAAATTCAGGTATTGATGAACCAGCCTGTATATTATAAAAATTGTAACAGTTGTGTTGTCAAGTAAATATTGATTATAGGACATTAAAGAGAAAGATCACGTATTAAAGTAGATCTTCGCAGACAGTTATTATAATTTTTACTTTCTCTACTACGTATAAGTAGGGGAAGAATTGTATTTGACCAAAAATTTGGATGTCGAGATTTCACCGGAAGTACATGTTTTAGGCCCCCCTGAACCCGAAAAGAAAGCTCTCTCTCTGTGTATGAGTGTGTGTGTGTGTGTGTGTGTGTGTGTGTGTGTGTGTGTGTGTGTGTGTGTGTGTGTGTGTGTGTGTGTGTGTGTGTACAGCATAACTCAAAAATAAAAAGTCGGTTAAAAACCAAAGCTAGTATTTATTTCAAGGATGCAAGAGGAAGATTTTGAAGAACATTCCTTCGTCCTAAACTACCCTTTACATGGAAAAGTTTTCTAAAATTTTGATTTTCCAAAGAAAGGCTCTAACAATTTTGATTGAAACGCCATGTATTTAAGATATTTTTATGGCAAATGAAGTGTATATTTTGAACCTTCTGGCTATAGCCCATGTAGTCCTGTTTATTCTTGATGACTTTTGCATAACTGGTGAACCGTAAGAGATAGACCAAATCTTACCAAAAATGCAGATCTCGTTAATCCACATAAGTTGTGTCTAAATTTATTTATTTTTGAGTGAACTATTTTCGAGATATTCCTTGTTGTTTGGGTGTTTCGCAATAGTTATACTTTTCTCAAATGGAAGGTCACTATTCAACTTTTTATCTCTTGGCCGGTCAAAGAGAGCGGAAATTTGAAGCCTTCATGTAGCGACCAGCTTTAAAAGATTTGACTATCGCTCGAAACCTACTGTATTCCCATATTCCCCTTGTACCTAGAAGAACATTAGCAATAAGAGAATTTCTGAAAATGTGTATCTTGACTAACATGAAGGTGATAGACGAGCAGGAGTTTGCAAGAGTGGGTACAAGAGTAGAGAAAGTGAACTGAGTGCAGCACTTAAATTTTTTATTTTTAAATCCAATGTGTTGGATTCACAAAGCTTTCTCTACTTACACCTGTAAAAACTATACTTACTTTTATTCACTTATCTAGTTCAACTTAATCAACATAAATATTTACAGAAGATTGTTTTATTGAATATTTCCTTGTAGACACAAAGGGAATACGAGAATAAACTAGGTTTCAAGTCATAGATCTTTTAACAAGGGTCACTCTTGGTATTTTCTGAGGTAATAAAGCTGTTCGAAAAATGTTTCCATGTAAAGGGTAGTGGAGTGTAGGGATTTTTTTGAAAACCTTCCTGTCACTTCCTTGGAAAATGCTAAACTTAAATACTAAATCTGGTACTTAAACCGACTTTTCGTGTTTGAGTTACATGGTTCACACACACACACACGCACGCACGCGCGCGCGCGCACACACACACACACACATACACACCCACCCACCCACCCACACACCACACACCACACACCACACACACACAGTCACACACTCACACACTCATACACACTCACAGTCATACAGTTACACACACTCTCACACACTCACTCACATACACACTCATACATTCACACACACTCACACGCAAACTCACACACACACTCATACAGTTACACACACACACACACACGCACGCGCACACACACACACACTCCTGAAGTGAAACCTAACCCCCGGCGCAACAGTCCTTGCCGGGTTAAGGCTTATCGCCCGGCCGCTGCTTCCTCCACCTCTGCCCACAGATGTCGTGAGTGGGGTGCAGCACTGGAGGTGGGACGTGGTCTTCGGTCCGGTCCCTTCCGGCCGGTTGTGTGGTCTTCGCAACCAGCCGCCCCTGAAGTACACGTTGCAGAGAAAATGGTTCTTATGTTTATTTTCTGGCTCCAATGTTTTTGTTTAAAACCTCATGTGCTTAAAACACTTAAATCATGAAACGTACATCTTCAATTTGGGGGAATTGTGTATGAAGCTCTCCCTTCATTTGAAAGGAATTTGGTATAATTTTTTGTGTGTTCTAAATCACAGAATATACCGATATCTTTAAAACACTCAATTTAGATCTACTGTTTTGTGGCATGAAATCCTCTTCTTTTTCTTCTACTTCTTCTTCCCTTATGCACTAGACATTTATATCTGTAGCTTCTACATATCCTGTTCATGTCACGTTCAACATTTCTTGTTCCTATTGGTTTGTAATTATTACTACAGAATGGCAATCGCTCTCTACTCTTTTAATATAACTTATCCACTTTGTATTATGTTGTTTTATTTTTTCATTCAGATTGTATATATGTAATTCTTTTCCTATACCTATATTCATTTATTTTGTGCTATATTCTCTTATATCCTGCCACTGCTGTTAAAAAATTTCATTTCGTTAACTTTAGGTCTCCTTTTGTTTTTCTCTGTCATAATCCATGCTTCACTCCCACATAGTAATTTCGGCACCGACATTTCTTTATAAACTTTTAATATTGTATCCTTTATTGCTTTGCGTTTCAAAAATCTTTGTACAGTGCCATTAAAATAGTTAAAAGCTCCCAGTTTTTTAAATGATCAGTTTGTTTTTATATAATATATTACACCCTAAATACTTAAATTCGATCACCTGTTCCATATTCTTTTGTTGTATAACATTTTTGGATCTTATACTTTCTTTTCCTTTGAGCGCCATCACTTTTGTTCTATTGAGGGAAATTGCCATGTGATATTCGTTTGCTATTTTATTCAGAGCATAAGTCGACATATGAAGATTTTTTTCTGAATTAGATAAAACTATTTGGGCATTAAACCCTTTAGAGATATTCCTTATTACTGTTTTGAATTTTCAATTACATAACACCTTTTTTCAAATGGTAAGTCGATATTGATTCTTTTCTTGTTGCTATTTCACAGCATCATATAGTGAAGCGATTTTTAAAAGTCAGACCGGGAAGTCAGTCTACTGGCTACCTCTTGTACCTACAACGAAATGTGTAATAAAAGTATTTCTGCAAATGCGTATGTGGTTTATGTAGTGGTGGGTAGAATATTAAGATTTTGTAAAATTATTTTCTAGAGGAGTGGAAAGAGAAGATCATGTGGATGTATATCTCATACTTTATTCCTCTCCATTCAGCAACTTACCAAAAAGAAATGCTGGCAATAACAGGTAGCAATTAATGACCTATTGATGCACGTAAATGTTTGAGTGTTACTTTATCATATTTAATTAATTTTCGCACACTCTAGCAATCAAAACAGGTGTGAGCTATACACTGTGCCAGTATAAAGTGTAAAGTAACACGCGATCTTTAAATCTTTCAGCTTTTCTTGGCAACGTGGTGATAAAAATGCAGTGCTCCTTCAAAAGTTAGATTAAATGTCACCGTGTAGTGCTCTTGAATGAAGAAAAATTTTAATTAAGATTGCTTTTAAACGGGGGCTCTTTTATGCTCTTGAAATTCATTTAGTAAACATTTCTTTACTTAAAAGAGCATCCAATATTTACTGCTACCCTAGGATATCACGTTAGAACGTTCATATTTCTTCATTTATTAAGGAATTAGGTGAGCACACATAACTTCATAGTCAATTCCGCACTATAGCACACAAATTGTACTTTCTCTACGATATATAGTAAGTAGGAGAAGTATTCTATTCGGTCCAAAAGTTCGATGTCGAAATTTCAGCGGTAATATACTTTTTGGGAGAAGGTACAATTTGATAGTTATGTCAACATTGCAGGTAAATGATCATCCAGTATTCACACCTATCAAATTAGCTTACTCTCCTATTTTTAAGGCTAGGCCGCTAGCATTTTCACACCCTTAAACTTAAAAATATTTTGACTAAGCACCACGGCCCTTTCAGTTTAGCCTCGGCTTCCTTTATGATAGATGCCCAAATATCTCGGCCCAAAGCCTTATTTCTTCACCGTTTTACTCCCAGCTGTCTTAAATCACTTTCTACGTCATCACTCCATCTAAGTCTGGGTCTTCCTCTCTTTCTACTACCTCCTATCTTTCCCTCTGCAATCTTCTCCACTGCTGTATCCTGGCTCATTCTTTGCACGTGTCCTAGCCATCTCAATCTTCTTGATTTTATTGATGCCACAATGTCAGGAGCATTATATTTATTCATTATTTCCAAATTTGTTCGCCTTCTCCATATGCTATTTTTAAGTACTGGACCCTAAATTCTTCGGAGTATTTTCCTTTCCCAAGTCATTAGTTGCTTTTTTGAATTGTCTATGTCCATGACTCTGCTCTATATATTACAAGTTTTATAATTGTTTTATATAAGCTTTCTGTTAACCTTTGCATCAAATATATTTTGCCAAAGAAATGTGCCAGTGCTTTAATTTCTATTTCAATCTCATTTTGTTCCATTAATGAACCCAGGTATTTAAAACGTTCAACTTTTTCATACGTTTGGCCTCCTAATTCCATCTTCTGTACTTGTGGACTATTTTTTCCTATTGGCCACATATTTTGTTTTGCAACGATTTATACTGAGACCAATTTCTGTTGCAGCAGTTGTCATGTCTGTTACGGTTTCTATTAGAGGTTTAGTTGTTCTGCCCAATACTACAATATCATGTGCAAAAGCTAAACACTGACTTGATCTATTCTATATTGTTCCTTCTGGGTTTATCTTTTTATTTCTTATTACTTTCTCCATTGCTATTAAATAGGAGTGTAGATAATGAATCTCCTTGTCTTAATCACACTGTTGTTTGGAAATTTAGATTTTAACCTTATTGTTTGTATCATTTAAAGCTATTTCGACTAGATTTACCAATGTATTTGGTATTCCAAACTCTTTCAGTATTTCAAAGAGTTGTTTCCTGTTTATGCTGTCATAAGCTTGTTTCTAGTCAATGTACAATTGATGAATATCTACATTGTATTCGTAAGCTTTCCCCAGTATAATTCTTAGATAAAAACTTGTTCACATGATAATTTTGATTAATACAGATATAAAATATAATCAAGCCAACTTGTTGATTTTACCATCAATAATTTTCCTCTTATGCATTTTGCACAAGTTATAATTTAAAAGAATAAAGCGCTGGAATCCGTCCAACTTTCGTTGTGATGGTGATCAAGGATATTATCTAGAGAATTACCGAATCTTAATAGACGCTCCATGAGATAAACAGAGTAGGCCGTGCTCAAATCAATAATCACCCATAGCATTATGGTGGCTAACTTTGAACATGTATGTTGATTCTGAAATCGAAGAAAATTGGAAAATCTGCTGTACTTTTCTCATACCTGAAATATCAAAACAGAGATACGAAAGACCCTATAGTTAATATATTGTGACCTTGGGTCGTTCAACAATATGCAGACGAGAGTGGATAGGTGACCTTTCATACGGCGAGTGGCTGTGTGTGTACCTGACCGTAATAATGGCGGTAAAACACAAAGGAAAGGTCCAAGACTACAGGGCAGCAAGTGAATGTATCTGATCGAACAGCGCGAAAACACCGTAGTGTCCAGAAGCTTCCAGTTAATTCCGCTTCCAGTCGTCGTTGCACGTGTGTTTGGAGAGTTGTTGAAGGTCACGTGACGCTGACTCCAGAATGCGGACTACAGACGTTACCACCCGAGCCATCCCGCTCGGTAACTAGCTGCCTTATTTGACTCTTGTTTTATCCGACAGCGTGCATTGACACACTCCATCGTAGTAAACCAGATTCACATGTTTTCGCCGTCTTCCGATTGTCCTCTATCTCTCCTTGCTTCTTGATTCCATGATATGCAATATTTCACAGCTGAAGGTAATTCTGGGACCACCTCTTTTTCATCTTTTTGGTATTGTCCACTCAAATATTTGTCTTGGGATTTTTCCTTCCTCCATTACTTTAAGTGTCCACGTAATTTAAATTGTTTATTTTATATATCGTCTACTACGGTTCCATGTATATTCAGGACTTCTCTAATTCTTTCACTCCTGACTCTAAAAGAGAAATCCCAGCTGAACGCCGGAAGACAATCCATTTGCAACGCAAACAAGTGCGTCTTCTCCTCTACTGGTTATACCCACAGTTTCGATGCATAAGATACAACACTTTTAATTAAGATATTATATATTTGCACATTAGTACTCTGTCGAATGTTTCCTCTTAAAAGCACTGGATCTAGTTTATATATTATCTTTTTCCCTTGAAATCTTCTCTTGGTTTTTTTCTTTTCAACTCAGCTTTATGTATAAGTATTTATACTCTGGGACTGCTTCTATTACTTCCTTTTCTTTTAAGTATTCATTATCATAAGGAAACAAATTTTTCCTACACTAATGCATCTTGAAACTTGATAAAAGTTGTGAAAAATTAAAAAAAAAAAAAAAATGGTCTTCTTTAATATAGAGTATTATGAATTCTAATCTCAGAACACATATGCATTTAAACTACGAATTAAGTAACGCTATAAGTTGACAAATACATGTTTATTAATATGCAGGCACAAGTTAGAACCTTTATTTCTTATATACTTTTCCTGTAATAATTTTTCTAGACACAAAAAAATGTTCCGTGGGATGCAATTTTCACTTTCTCTACTGGTAAGTAGGGGAAGTTTTGTATTCCACCCCAAAAATTCAATGTCGAGATTTCACCGGAAATGTATGTTTTGAGACCCCCTGAATCCGAATAAAAAAAAAAAAAAAAAAAACTTTTTAGTCCGGATGTGTGAGTCTGTCTGTGTGTCTGTCAGCCTGTGGACAGCATAACTCAAAAATGAAAAGTAGGTTAAAAACCAATGTTGGTATTTAAGTTTAATGTCTTTCAAGGATGCGACACGAAGATTTTGAAGAAAATAGCCCCACCCTAAACTACCCTTTACATGCAAAATTTTTCAGAAATTTTTATTTTCTTGAAAATGGCTTCTTCCCCTTCATCACATCACCTGGCCTTTGAGCGCACCTTCCCGCAATACACTTTGTTAGTGAAAACTACAGGTGGTTTATTTTGAGAGTTTTAGAAAATATTTTTTAGTGTACTGGACTGCTAATGGCGGCACCGTGGCCGAGTGGCTAGACCGTTTGCCTGTCACCTAGGCAGCCCGGGTTCGAGCCCAGGGAGCCGCAAGTGATATTCGTGGGGGCAAAGCGGCGTCTGAGCGGGATTCTCCGGTTTCCCCCGCCACTCATTTCACCAACTGCTCCATCATCACTTTTCCAATCATCCATTTTACCTGCATTTCATATCACCCATTTCCTCACAATCATACTTGGTGCTGGGCTGACCACCTGCTACCAGGTCTTCACTCTGTCCGGTCCATAGGTTCCTGTGCTCCCCGACAGGCGTCTGACCCTAGGCACTGGCTTGTAAGTCCTAGGGGGTATAGGCCCTACATAAGGAGAGGGTATTCAGGTAAAGAAGAAGGAGAAAAGAAGAAGAAGAAGAAGAAGAAGAAGAAAAGAAGTACTGCTAAATATGCAACCATAGCAGCATATGATGAAGAAACGGAACAATAAAGAACTTAAGTCAATGTACAGCACATTTCACAATGAACAAAAGGTACTTCTGTTATGAACATGGAAGTATTTTGATTCGAAAACTTCCACATATAAATCTTGGTATAAAAAAAGTTAATTTATTATTCATCATTTAATTATACATAAATTTTTTCTCTGGGTAAACAAAATATCCGACCAAGGTAAGTGGAGCATGAAAATTACGACTTAAGTTTTTCAAAGCGTGAACCATGTGGTAGTACGTCGAGTGTTTCGTCACATTAATATCGTTCCGTTTTATCTTGCCGCTCCCTCTGCACTGTAAACCTGACAACCTATGCTATAGTTAAGCCTAAGGGGTTTCATCGGTGTCCAAGTTTCGCTGTCTTCGTTTAAGGAATTCCATATGAATGAAACCAACAATTATGTTAAAAAAGAGTTAACAAGTTTGAAAAAATTAAACTTAACAAAACACAAACGCACTTTAGGTACAGATATTGGGTTTGTTTTTAAGGTATTATGTACATTCCCAGGAGCTGCCAGTTCTACTGTTCTAAGATCAAGTCCCAGCTTGCTATTCTCTCCCTGTTGGAGGCCACAAATACCTCTGGAAGTATACTTTTTCCCAGTATCTTGTGCTTCTGTGCATGTTGCCAAAATATTTCCACCATCTTCTGGTTCCCCGCACAAACGGTTTTCTACTAGCGTGGTTCTACTGGACTGTACAGGATGGAAGGGAAGTCATTACATTCCTTCTTAAATGTACTTCATAGAAGCATTACAAACAAAAAAGTATAATGGCATTTTGTTCTTTGATCAACCGATTTCGAAAAATAAATGGTTTTTGATCCAACTTGGATGTGAAACTCCACAGGAATGCACGAAGATAAAAGTTTGTTACTTGTAAGATGCGTAGAGTAACTTATTTCTGACATATCTTCGGTAGTAATGCGTCATCACACAGGGTTTCCAAATAATTAATCACTTAAAAGATGTGAAGGAATACTCCAGGCAGCTTTTCACACGTGCTGTATGTCGACAACGTTGCGTTGAGGTTGGTCAGGGAATTGAGCTGGTTTGTGGATGTAAACAGCTCGGGCACTTTAATGTTTTGGAAGCCAACGCTTGTGATTGGCCTACACTCGCGGAGTAAACACAGGACAAGGCAGAATATTTGTTTGTGTTCACAAAAAGCAGCGTTATTGTGTTTATGCACTGAGCTAGGGGAAGTGACACCCACACAGTCTGCTGTGTTGTCAGCTTGTTTTTGAGAAAACTAAACTTTCTCCGTAGCAAATGGTCAGAGACAAAAACGTAAGGTTAAAAATGTGTTCCAAATATCGAGATTTATCACTGGTTTAAATTAATGTAATGACTTCTCTTCCACCCGGTATATCTGCCATGCACAATTATTGTGGTTTACTAAACAAGTCTAAAATTTAAGTTTGCTTGTCCAATTTAATATTTACTTTCTATATGATATACTTACAGCAAGTAGAGGAACTATTATGCTTACTCTAAAATTTCGATAGCGATACTTCACCAGAAATACATGTTTTGAAGCCCGCTGAAACCAAGAAATGCATTTTATAAGAAGGTCCTGTGTGTGTCTGTGAACAGCATAACTTAAAAACAAAGACTCCGATAAATACCAAACTTGGCATTAAAGTTCTTCATCTTCCAAAGACGCGACACAATTTTTTAAAGAAAATGATGCCAACCCTAATTACCCTTTTATATTTTTTTAATTTTCCTCAAAATTACCATACCTTTAAAGTACCTTCATGACAGGTAAAATTTAGGTACAGCTTGAATTTTCTGAGAGTACCTTACGAAGGCATATATATTCATGCTAAATGAGTTTTGTATAAAACTATCAGAAAGCCAGGTTTAAGTGGGGAAAATGTAGATCTTCTTAAAGCATACAATTTAGGCCAAATAGAAAAAAAAATGTTTGTGGCGTTAACCAATTCTGATATTTTCTTTGTTATTGTTTTACGTTTTGAAATACTTATGCTCTTGGTTTTTTAAATTGCGTTCTCTCGTGTTCATAAAAAGAGTATGGAGTTTCAAAGCCACCATATGGTAACTCACACTTAAAAATCTGGCTACGGTTTTACCTATCGTATCCTGCAACGAAATCTGTAAATCTTCAATTAACGTTTATTTGGATTAACAATCAGTATATATCGTAGAGTAATTAAGTTTTGAAAGAATAGCTTGAAAGGAGTGAGAAGAGACGGTTATGTGAGTGCAGCACATCAGGTGTTTATTTTATGTTTTAGCGCCAGTGATATGACTTCTGTCTATAATGGGTGTCCATTTCATGTTATTTTATGCCCAACAGTGTCTTTTGACTTCATCTACTACGGTGTATCTGTTTTTACTACCCGATTGACAATCAATATCGTTAAAGCCAATTTTCGATAATCTCCGCAGTACAACCGCTGTCCCCATTTTGGATGTTTTATGTCATTTGGTTGGTGCTGACAGCAAAGGTCGCCTTTAATTATCCATAAACAGTACCATATACACTGAGTTTGCCTTAGATTGCATCTTCCCAGCATCCCAACTAGAACGCCAAAGTTTGATGTACCGCTTCCCACACCTAAGACACGCTTCCAGAAATTACACTGTATTATCCCGTGTTTTATGCTATCCCATAGCACACTTCCATACAGTAACCACGATGGAACCATCGCTGTGAATCTTCTAACAGGCATACCCGATTTCCGTGTTAAGCTAGGGCTTCAGTGGCAGTAATTTACTGTTTTAATAAGCAGTATTATACTGCATACCTTCTGCAGTAAAACAGGATGACTATTTATTGCTGTTTAAAACCATTGCTTCGCTATGGTTTCTAACAGTGTGCAACTGTAAGCTGTGAAATGGATGGACAGTTGTCATTCTTTGTTGTTGGTTTGTGTTGTACTATAAAATAAGTAAACGTTGTTTCCGCAGCTCCAGTTATTTTCTTCCCGGGTTCAAACTTTCGCATTTCTACTACGTTTAGTAAATTACAGGAAGTATTGTATTCCACCCAAAAATTTGATGTTGAGATTTCACCGGAAATATATGTTCTGAGGCCGGTTGAATAAAAAGGTCGTGTGTGTGTCTGTGTGTCTGTCAGTCTGTGTTTCTGTCAGTCTGTGGACAGCATAACTCAAAGGATACGGCACGAATACGGCACGAAGATTTTGAAGAAAATTGCTCCACCCTAAACTATCCTTTACATGGAAAATGTTTTGAAAATTTAGATTTTCTTAAAAATGGCTCTAATAATTTTGATTCAAATGACACATGTGTGAGATATTTTGCTGACAAATGAAATGTATATTTTGAATTTTCTAGCTAGAGCCTATATAGTCCTGTTTACTCTGGATGACTTTTGAATTACTCGTAAACCACAAGAGATAGATAAAATCTTACTATACAAAAAATGTTGATCTCCCTAAACACACAATTTATGTCCGAGTAATTTTTTGTTGTAGAGTGAACCATTTCGGAGATATTCCTTGCTATTTGTATAAGTTTTGGAGAACATATACTTTTGTCACATGGAACATTGCTATTTATTTCTTTATATGTTAGGCGTGCAAATAGAACGGGATTTTAAAGCTTTAAAAGATCTATCGCTCAAAGGTCACTGTATTCCCATATTCCCGTTGTACGTGCAAGAAAACGAGCAATAGGATAATTTGTACAAATGTTTATCTCAATTAACACGAAAATAGAAGAACAAGGGTTTGTAAAAATGGTTAGTACAAGAGTAGAGAAAGTCATGTGAGTCAACACATCAGATTTTTATTCTTACTGTTTTCGTTCTCACGGCAGTTGGAAACCTGATAGTTATCAACTGCAGTTGGTATCTTTCAAATTCCATCTTCGCAAATAAATTCAACTGAAAGACGACGGAGAACCTGTGTTCAATGCGGTCAAAGCGAACTACAGTGCGTACGTAGATCGACCGGACCGCCCCGCAGCGGCAGTGGACCGAGCGAGGGCCGGTGTACTCCCCGCCAGAGTTACATGCAAACGATCGGGAATTCATGAGTACTAACTACTGTACTAATTTACATTAGGCTTACATGCATCACAACAGATGTTGTAGTTGAAGATCTTCAACGCGAACACAATCCCTTTACCTCCAAAAACAATTATTCTGGTTTACCGAAAATCCCCATATTATACGTGGTTCTTCACCACACTGCAAACGTTAGGGTTTAGCGCCCAGCGAGTGCGCGTAGAATTATCGCTTCCATAAGTCACGACACAACAGTTGATTCACACCTTTATGTAAATTCTATTTTAATTTTTTTTTCTGCAACTAACAAGAAATTAAAGATTGTGTGGCTCGTTTCAGCAGTACTCACCTATAAAGCACACCACTTTGCATGAATTGGGAAGTGTGTACGGTGATAGGATAATTAGTCGAGCACTGTGGCTACCTCGTTTCCCTGACCTGTCTCCATACGATATTTATTTATAGGGTATAACCAACAAATTTGCACACGTTACAAGAATTGAAGGACAAAATCACGAGAGATATATAGGGAATCAGTCAAGTGAACTTTTACGAGTCACCCAGAATTGCTTTCGAGATTTAGGGAATGTTTTCGCGTTGAAAGCCATCAGTTTCAACATCTGTTTTGATGCAGGTAAGCTTAATGTAAGTTAGAACAGTAGTTAGTGTGCCGTACCCATGACTTGCTGGTCGTTTACGTTCAAGTCTGGCGGAGGGCGCGTCGGCCCTCGCCCGTCGCGGTGCCGTCGCGGGTCGGTCCGGGCGATACCAGTGGAACCGGGTACAGACGTCAGTTATACGGTGAGCCCGGTCAATTCTCGGCAATAAGCCTTGAACCTGCCACTGATATTCAGACTGCCTATATAGTCTCATCCGGTTAAAAGAGTGCTTCCAATGCCCTCTGGAATTTACAAGCTGGGAGAGTCATAGAGGCAGCAACACTGGACTAGGTCTCAGCTCTAGTTGTACGTTGTACATAGACATGCTTATAAACATACATGTGCTTAAGTTTCAAAAGTATAAAGAACACATTGAGGAATTCAAGCTGCATTTGTGTTTAAAAAATTCTGTTATGGTATGACCGAGTGAGGTAATGCTGCAGTAATGTGTGCGACTCGCATTTGGGAGGTCATGGGTTCAATCCTCGCGGCCGACCACCCTGACTTGGTTTTGTCCGTGGGTTCCCTTTGCCACTGGTGAAATGCTGGAGGTGACTTCTAATTCACGGTTTCCTTGCCTTCCCTTCCTCATTTTATTTCCCTTGTCATCTTTCAGGTCTGGTTGTCAACGCTCTTAAACCTTCCCTGGCCCCGCCCGAAAATAGCTGACTGGCACTTTCCAGGCCACTAGGTCGCTTCGTCGCCCTCTCTGGGTGATGGTGAGGAGTTTCGGTGGTGCGCTGAGTGGCTAGCTCTTCGACCATTAGGGACTCCCGCACATCTCTGCGGCTCTGTTCTTCCCCACTCTCTGTCGATCCGTGATCTCTCATCGTGTCATCTCTTCTCCCGAGTTGGTAGCATGTACAATAGATCCGTTGGGGATCGCGGTGTCTGAGGTATCCTGGTCCGTTAAGTCCACTTCACAGAGTATCACTTAGCACTTTTCTCTATGTGGTATCTCTTAATAGTAAGTACTTAATATTTTATAGAACATCCCATAACAAACATTTTCAATAAATGTCAGAAGTTGCTGCATGACTGACTACAAGTCTAAATATAATTTCCATGTAAAATTAAATGTTAATATTTCCATGTTTTTACTTCCTAAAGACGAAATAAGAAACAAGTGTGGTTATACATATGCTTCTCCCAAGAAAACACTGGGTTCTAATCTCCGTATGAGCTGTTTGTGCTAATTAGTTCGTTAAGAATGTCATAATTGAGATTGAAAGCTGGAATTAGGCAGATGGTGTTGATACACTATTGGTGCCAAGATCCCCGCGCCCCCCCCCCACCCAAAAAAAGGAAAAGAAAAAAGAACAAGAAAAATCTGATGAATTGCACTGACAGGACTTTCTCTTTTCTTGTACAATCTATTCCTACAAACGCTTATTCTTCTATCTGCTCCATGTTTATCAACGTAAACATTTGCTGGAATTCCTTGTTGGAACTGTGGCATCATTGTCATTAGTTTCTATTTTATTATTTTCAGTAGATACGAGTTATTCTTCTCATTCCCGTTCTGAGGTTTCCTATATTTCCAGTCTTGGAGTTCGACAATTCCACCTGGGTCCTCTGAAACGTCCTCGGAATCGTGTACCGCGATATGCTTTATTAGCGTATGTGGTTCGGTCACTTTGGAACGTTATGCGTTCTTCTGCGGCGTTTGTTCGTCTGAGGTGGTGACAATCGTTTGTTCCTCATCACATCAGATCATGGCAATGCATTCCTATAGCGTATTCTCGCATCGTTGGGTTGGCTACTTATTTGAAGAAATTGTCTCTCCCTTCCTCTCCGAGCATTTTAGTTTTTAAATTGTTTAGAGTTTTGACTTCGGTTGTTCTGTACCCTTTTGTTGTTCCAATCTTCAGTATGCGCTCAGTTAGTTTTACACCTAAATGGGACACATAATTGTCTGCAGGTTGCCTTTCCTTTGTTTGCAGCATTATGCATTCTCCTCCGCCGTTTGCTTGTCGAAGTGGTGAAAATCGTCTGTTTCTCATCTCATCAGATCGTGATGTTTTGGAGCTGATTCTCCCCAGTTGCACCTTTTCTAAATAAATGAACTGTATGTTTCACCTCCCGATGTCATTCGTAAGCATCCGACTGCCCTTTCTAAGGCTTTTTTCAGATTATGTATATCCTTAACACTTATGGAATCATTTTCATCTTACGTTAACCCTTCATCTCTCTCAGGGATCGCTTTGGATTATCCCCCTGCTGTTTACGAAACTTTGGATATCTTACGTTAATTTGATGCTTTGATACACTATATCTCAAGGTTTAATGAGTACATCCTCATTGTCATTATTCATATTCATATTTACATTCTAGGTACATGATGAACATAAAACGTGTTCACAACCTCTTGTAATTTAATTTATTTATAACCTTCTCGGTTATTACTTTCAATTCTTTCCGATTTCCTCTTCAATTTTACTTTGCCCATTTACATCTTTGGCAACCAAGGCATCTTGTGTACACACTTCAGTTCTGATGGTTTCAAAGCTTTCGCTTACCACTGTCACTTACTTAACTGCAATAACAGCTATGGTATCACAATTTCACTTTAATTTCTCAATCTCGTTATTTACAGTTGCATTCATGATTGTATAATTCTTCCTAATTTCATTGAATTCATTTCTAAGCACATCGTAATTTCAACAACTGTCTCAGTCGGAAATTTTATTTGCTCAGATCTAATTCCTTTTACATTTTTTATTTTTATCAGCTGCTAACTGGCTTTTTCTTGATAATTTCAGTAGCAAGCTGATTTTGTTTCTTTTACCCTTTCCTATCTATTCCTGCAAAATCACTGGCTAACATGTATTGTTTTTCAGTGACTTTCATAGTTATATGTTTCTAATCAGTGGCTATTCTATCTTCTTTTCCAGGGTTTTCCCCATTTTTTCTGTTCACTTGTAATCTCCAGTTTCATCTATCTCAAGAAAATGATCCGATTCAGATTTTTCTGGGTAATATTATAGTGCTCTAGCCGATTCTCATTATGTGTATTCTCTGTGAGGTCCCTTTCCTTTTCAATTTCTTTATTTACTTTATTGTATTTAATTTGAACTGCTTATTAGGTATTAAATTTATGCAAAGTTATTACGTGTCACTAAAAGCTTTCCACAAAATACGTATTATTAAATGTTGACTATTTTAAAATGTGTTCATATTTATGTTTTGCTGTTGTCAGATGTCACTGACTTTTGTCTTCTGTTCTATGTGGTCCCTGGATTGAGCTGCAGTTTCGTCAATGTCCTCGTAATCCTTAGACTTGAGGTAATCTAGCCGTTCTCGACGCCCTGGCAGGTTTTACGTTTTATTTGCCATATTTATTTAATGAATTTTCTGTCCCAATTCTATCCGTGCTCCGCACAGTGGGGCCGGCTTTGTAATGGTGTTGAGTACAAAATCCATGGCACCAAAATTGGAATCAGCGTTATTTGTCGTTTATGTCCTTAAATAATGACTTAAGTAAAGTAACAATTGAAACATCGCTCATTAAAGACGATTTTAAACATTGGGGTAATTAAAACCAAAAAATATCTTGCTTTTTAAAAAAATACAAAAAATGAAACAACTTGTTCCTTCACGAAACATGAAATTAACAATACAATATAATTACATATCTAACCATTTTTCAATAAAATGTAATTAACCTTCACGCATTTCTTGCTAGCAACAAATGTAGTTTTACTTAATTGTTCCTAACAAGAAAATCTCAAAAAGTTCAAAATCCTTTTCAAACGTTCTTGTCTGAATGAAGCAAGATTATGTGAAATTTATGTGACGCTATTCTTCGGTGTGGCCAAGGTTCTTAATACTATAACCGTCGCTGTCACCTTCACCGTCACCGCCACCGTCACCGCCACGGCCACCACCACCGTCACGGTCACTATTATTATTAATTATTAATTATTATTATTATTATAGTTATTATTATTATTATCATTATCATCATTGTTATCATCGTTATCATCGTTATCATCGTTATCATCGTTATCATCGTCATCATCGTCATCATCGTCATCATCGTCATCATCGTTATTATTATTATTATTATTATTATTATTATTATTATTATTATTATTATTATTATTATTATTATTATTATTATTATTATTATTATTATTATTATTATTATTATTATTATTATTATTATTATTATTATTATTATTATTATTATTATTATTATTATTATTATTATTATTATTATTATTATTATTATTATTATTATTATTATTATTATTATTATTATTATTACCAAATTTGGCTTACAAGACTAATTCCTAATAATGTGTACGAGAAATTATTATCTATGCTTCGTGATTAGTAAACTTCGGTACTTCAACGTATTAGAATTTTTTCCTCTCTACGCTTGGCGGAAGATTAATAAAATTATTGTTTACTTAAGGAGCCTTCTCTCATAAACGTTTAAATCTAACTCACGGTAATGCGTCTCCTTGACCACTTGCAAGATTAAAGACATTAATATACATCTCAACACGCTTCTACGTCTTGCATCTTCTACGCTAATAAATATACGTCTTGATGTATTACACTCACATTATTTTCTGTAGCCGCTACTGTTTATTTGCATGTAGCTTCTCCAGGCTATTCTGAAAAAAAAGCCTTATTCCTTCTAGAAATATTGTACGTATTCCACTCAAAAATTCGATACCGATATTTCAGCTGATATACATGTTTTGAGACTTCCGAGAAAAACACAAACATTTTTAGAAAAGGGTATGCGTGTCTGTCTGTGAATAGCAGACTCAAAAACGAAAAGCAAAAAAGCTAGTTAAATACAAAACTTGGTATTTAAGTTAAGCAACTTCCAAGGAGAGGATTCAACGAGAGGATTTTCACTAGCATATCCCACTCCTAACAAATTTTGACATAGAAAAGGTTTCGAAAATGTTTATTTTCTCAGACATGTTTCTATCAAGTTTCATTGAAATACTATATGTTTAAAACATTTACATGCTAAACGAAATCTATATCTTGAATTTTCTTGAAATAGCATCTGAAGTGTTCTTCCTTCAGGATGATTATTGCATAACTGTTGAAGTGTAAGAGATAAGACACAATCTTAGCAAATAAACATATAGATCTCGTTGAGGCACACAATTTATACCATTTTTTTAAATAACCCTTTTCAAGAGATTCCTTGTTATTTGAATCTTCAAGTACTTGTACCTTTGTCAAATAAAAAGTTGTCATTCGTTTCGTAAGTCCTCATCTTGAAAACAGAATGAAATGCCAAGGCCATCCCACAGCAACCAGCTCTTAAAAGACTTGAGTATCACTTTAGCCTACTGTATTGTAGTATTCCCAACTTACGTATAAGGAAATAAGCAATAAAACCATTTCTACAAATGTTAATCTCGATTAACACTAAGTAGATAAGTGTTTTTAAGAATACATTTTACAAGAGTAGCTAGAGAAAGTCATATGAGTGCACACCTCAGGCTTTTTTCCCTATCTACTTCATGCTAATCGAAATAAACATTGAACCAATTGTTTCATTAATATTACGATTATATTATTATATTATTATCGTATTATACATTCCGTCCCAGATACAACGGGGAAGGGAGAGAAAAGCGAATCGACAGTCAGTTGTTTGAAATCTAGTCCTTATACTTGGCCTTGAAATGTGATACTCTTTCAATGACATTCCAAGACAACTAATTAGCGGCAGTCCTTCAAAACATGACATGGAAAATAACTCAGAAAAAGTTACATTTTTATGGACCGTCTCCGAAGCGTAGTGGTAGCGCCTGCCTCTGGCGCGGCGGACCCGGATTCGGTCCTCGGTACCAGCGTGGGGATATTTCCCCCGCTGGGAGGTCTGGCACGGGGTGCACTCAGCCCCTGAGGGGCCAATTGAGGCCCCTGACCCTAGGTACGGGCTTGTAAGTCCTAGGGGTTGTCAGGGTAAACAGATAAAGAAGAAGAAACTCTTACACGCCCAAGGCAACGTCGCGGAGTCATAAACGACGAGCATTCAGGAGGTTCCAGGTTCCAACCCTCAGGACCGACCAACTTAATCGAAGGTTTTTTGCGGTTTTCCTTGGTTGCGAATGTTGGGTTGTTACCAGACGCTCCTAAACTTCCCTGCTGCTGACCCAAGGCATTGACTTGCAATTCCTTGGGGATGCAATTCCTACAAACAGGAGCGTAATCCAAGGAAGTAAGTCTTCCGTTTTATGAATCTGCAATGTCCTATTAGAAGGTTCTACTTGTCAGATCGAAAACATTTCCACCTCTGTTTTTGTAACGAATGGTTTAGAGAGCTTTCATATATTACCTCACACACTGAGGGGGGTGGGGGGGGGGGTGTCTGCCAGCGCGTAACGCAGCATGACACTGCGGAGAAAGGGGCCAGCGCCAGGTGGTTACAGATTTAAAAAATTGTATAAAAAGCGTTCCAATCCCAATATCTTTCATTTTATTTTCATTTAGCTTTGAGTGACTTAATTCAGCAATAAAAATAAGGAAATTATTTCATATTCATATGTTTTCACAAAATAGCATTTATTTGTGTAACCAAACTGATGCTTGACCCATGCTCCGCAGAATGCCGTAATGCTCAGCTTTCAGTCATGGAATACACTCAAATTTGAGCCTAGGCCTTTGAGTACAGCTTTTTTGGTCCATTTAATCATGAGGAATATTGGGAGCTGCGTCAGATAGCGAAAACATTCCGGTGCACCTGGCTACATCATTTCCTTGTTTCCGTCTGTTGAGCGTCCATATTTGTCGTGGGTTTGAGGCTTACAGTCGGCCAAGCAGTCACTTTCGTACAAATTATTATTTTCCTAATAAGGGCCAGCCTTATACACAAATCTTCTTCTTCTTTATCTGGTTACCCTCCCCTTATGTAGGACTTACACCCCCTAGGACTTACAAGCCAGTGTCTAGGGTGAGACGCCCGTCGGGGAGCAGAGGGACCTCTGGACCAGCCAGAGTGAAGACCTGGAAGCGGGTGGTTAGCCAAGCACCACGTATGAGAGTGACGAAGAGGATGATATGAAATACAGGCGAAATCGATGATTGAAAAGGTGATAATGTAGCAATTGGTGGAATGAGTGGTGAGGAAACCGGAGCACCCGGAGAAAACCCGCCCTGACGCCGGTTCGTCCACCACGAATACGACATGCGGGCCCCTGGGATCGAACCCGGGCCGTTTATACACAAATAAATCTTTTAATCCACATAGTAAAATCAAACATAAGGAAAAACTTAATAAATTGGAACTTATATTCATGATGTGCATAAGTTTTTGCATGTTTGGGACCTTAGTTAAGTGTATCTGTAGAACGTGTTTAAGGTTCAAATCCCATACTCAACTTTATTTATTTTCATAACTGAGAAGAAGAGTTGTTGTTGTTGTGTTTAACGCCCACTTTTACTACCACGGCACCGCAGGGGGTGACACTGATGACACATGGAATGAAGATGGAGCACCGGTGGAATGAGATGGCGGGGAAACCGGAGCACCCGGAGAAAACCCGCCCTGACGCCGCTTCGTCCACCACGAATACCACAAGCGGGCACCTGGGATCGAACCCGGGCCGCCTAGGCGGTAGAGAAGAAGAGTAAGTTCTATTATGTTAACTAAGGATAATAATTAATATCTACAGTCATGCAGTGTCCCAGAGCAGGTTTTGCCAAGCCTTCCATAACGGGGCCACATTAACTCTCACAGAATGAATTACGAGCGAAACCACGTACACTTATGGCAGGAATCAAACTCACAGGCACGAGGCGCATCGTTCAGATTAATTCTCAAACACAGAAATATTTTACTAAAATATTCACGTATTTATTAATAATTGCTGTAATTAAATACTTAACAACTAATAAGTCCTCATAGTGTCATGACACGTAACATGTAACAATCCTGCGGATTGGTAACTAGCCAATCCCACGTTTTACAGACGATGCAAAATGCAGGTGGTGACACCGCATTCACCAGCCCACTGATTAAAGCTACGGTGGTGCCCCTTGTTAATACGCTGGTGTAGCGCAATGGTTAACATACTGGAAAGTCATGGCTAAGGTCGAAATATAAATCACGCTTGCGAACAAATAAGGTTTTTATTCATTTCTGTTTATGTTCCGAGAGCGTTCCGAAAATAATGTTCTTTCTGAATGGACTAGGAAGCGGATTTGCTTATAAATAGGAGGTTCTAGACGTTATGTAGTTTTTATGTAGGTGTTGCATTTGATAAATTCTTAGAACAACTTATTTGCTTTCTTTTGCATGAAAGAGTAGCTTTAAGGACACCGGGAAATTATTTTGCTGTTGCCACACTCACGTTATGCGATTATTTCAATTTCACATTTTACTGCCAAAATTAGCCTGATTTAAATGAAATTTGGGGTGTTTGGAGATTGTTTTTAAATTTAATAAGTGTATAACATTTAGGTTAAGTTTAAAAGATTTTGTGCAATAATGGTACAATGGTGACCATGCTTTCTAACAAAACATTTTCTGCATCATAATTTTTGTGCAGTTTTCTACATAAGTTTTGCCTCTACAACCGTCTTATTTTTCCTGTGGTACTTAATGGAATATTAGATATGTGGATATTAGGAAACAGACATGCTAAAAAGTGAGGAAAAAATGTGGCATATATAAAGACTTATAAATAAATGCACACACGCATATGTGTGTGTATTTATAAGTTCTTTTTACTTTTAATCACATTAAACTTAATATTTCTAAACAAGGCTAGCTCAGTAGTGAAAGTAGATGGCTATATATGTACAGTACAATTTCAAGTTAATATCTTTAATAGACTTTGAGAAAAGTGCACGAGAAGTGTTAGAAATGAAGTTACGGGAAATTGAGGTTATAGTGTGGAAAATGGGGGCATGTACATGCGCCGCCATAGAACCTATACATGAACAAATTAAAGGGCTTACCACCCTGTAACATGCAATTAATTTACATACACACACATATAAGGATTTGTACTATTTTTAGAATACAAGACAAATTTTGCAGAAATACACTTATCGGTATCCTTAAATAGTAAAATATTATTTAACGATGCCTTATGCTTGTTAGTCACAGTCACAATGTTACTATGGGAATATTTATAATGTCCATTAAAGCGTATTCTAACAAGTAACAATTTTTTTTTTTAAATTCAAATAGTTAAACTAAAAAAGAAAGACTACACTTCCATGCCAAACTGTCAGTTCTCGTTAAGTTTAGTAAGCATAAAAAATACCTTCAAGTGGCAGTATTTGAACCTGGGACCTTCACCACTGAAGGTCATCATATACACTGTTGCGCTATTAGAGCAAGTAACTTCTCTTACCTCGCTGCAGAACAGTCACTTCGGCCGAAGTTGATTCGAGGTGATGCAGTGGACAGTGTTTAGAGCATTGCCTGTAAAAACGTCGGGACTGCATAACTTCTCAATCCGCAGGATGAGAGTACTCACCCGATTTAAATCACCCTGTTAAATCAAGTATTTTTACGTTAACAGCAGCTTGTACTCAATAAAACAAACGAAACTGATCTTTCTATGCTATAACCGCAAACATCCCTGACAATAATTTTATGCTAATCGTCATCAAGATGAACTCTAAATGTTCGTAAGTCAGACCACAAACCCGTATTTTGATTTCATATTCGTTTCGTTTTTCCGCCATTGCATATTAAACATTTGAGTGCTTATTTTTTACCATTATTCGTAATTTGTGAATAAATTAACACAGGCGCTGCGTTTCTTTATGTTATACATATAAGTATACATATATTTTATGTCGTAGGTGAGCCGGGTTGCATTTCAGCAAACCTTGCACTATAGCACAATGGACTGTGACGTCACACACATGTAAATGCAGTGCCCACCTAAATACTCGCTGTCAGTTTCTCTTGGTCGCTATGGGTCGCAATGGATTTGCGGCAGATTGAATGACAGTTTGCAATTGAGAAGTACGGTTATATTTAAGGGTAATATATTTGCGCCAACAACAGTTTCGATAAGAATTTTTATTCTTCTTAAATTGGTAGTGCACGAAATCTGCTAGTACCCATGTAGTGCATTTTGTCTTAATAGCAGGCACATTGTGTTGGAGGACATACAGTGAGAAGTGCACTAGTGAAGATTGTAATGTACCAGGTAGACCCAAAGGGCAGCAATGTAGCACAGAACTTATCCTGTAAGAAATAGTTTCAGGTTTCGTAAATCGCACACATAGATGGACGTATGCAGCGGTTAGAGTTGTACACTGAGGAATTTACCTGCCGAAACAATAATCTTAAACATGGAAATGAAAACTCTGTAGTGCAGGCGTTCACAACCATCAAGGTAGTGAAAACTGTGGAATGTAGACTGCCATAATGACAGAGTAATGACAGAGATGTCATGTGGCAAAAAGTATGCGTTTCCTGTAAAAGGTAAGCGACTAGTAACTTAAGTAAAAAAACAGGCATTATAATAAGTTCAACATTGAAAAGGAATCTACAGATTTGTAATAATGTGTTACATTTCACTAACTACTACAGGAAGCAATCTACGGAGTACTATGCTACATATTCCAAAACTACTAAAACTCCTGCTTGAAGTTTACGAAGCTATAACTTTAGAGCAACCAAAGTCTTTTACTAACGAATATTTTGTGCTAATGAATGATCATGATAACAATGTGATTATTTTTGGTTGTGAAAGCAGTTGGCAATATTTATGCGAAGCAGAAGCGCGTTTCGTATATGGAATTTTCAGATACAGCGAACAGTAGTTTTTTCGTTTACTACCAAATAAAAAGGAAATGATATGTGTTTGGTATTTCGCTTGATAGTTGAAAATTACAGTGTTTAGGATTGAAACTTTAATAGTAGCAGCTTTCGAGATTGCTATACATCTTGGGCGACTCACGCGTTACCTTAAGCGACCTTCATTTTTTTATTTGCGAAGCATACAGTTACCATACAAGATCGTGGGCAATCTGCGCTCACTGAGCTCCAGTTACCGAACCCTGCTATACATGAAGCAATTATGTTAACAACTGAACTACTGCGGCTAGGTCAGGCATGGTGGCCTAAACTACAACGGATTGAGGTAGACAGTGTGTTCAAAGACAATTCTTCTGACTCTTGTAAGTGGCTTAAACATTGTTTTGGTGTACCGTATTCGCCTGAACATGAAGTAGGAGATTATTTTGTGATTAGTATGTCTGAGAAGGCGTTATGCTGGAAGATTCAACAGCTTAGCAACTGTTTTGTTGATTACTATTATTGCGTTTCTATGGGTAATTCAAATCGATGAGTTTTCATTCCAGAAATCAGATCAAACTGAATTTTTGGATCCGATCTTCTCTTAGAGGTAGGTTCGGATCTAAATTGTGTTACATGGAAACACTTACTGGGTTCAAATCGATTTGAATCCGCCAATCTACTGTACTCGTAACACGCTGCACGCGGGCCTTTTGTTTTCTTAGTGAAAGTGGTGTAATAAAACATTCAAAACCTACTTAAAATACGCAGAAAACATAATTTTATAGGTTTGTCAACATAAAAGCCTGAATTATTTATCCTTGAGCCTTGCGTATCCAAATTGATCTCATACCGGATTGAATTCAACATGGAAACAGGGATTGGAAATGGGATTGGACTCAAATCGATTTCAATTCCCCACGAAAACGTACATACTTATTTATTTAATCCTAAATTATAGGCTGTTCTGTCGTCTCAAGCCACTCACATTATGGAGGCATGAGGTATTTCTTGCTAAATTCAACGCTTTTTTACAACTCACATCGTTGCATTTTCAAAATAACTTAAATTTTAAAAACATTCAAATGTAATCTTATTTTAAAACTAACGACATGAACCTGCAGGACAATAAAGGAAGAAAAATAGAAACCAAAGAAAAGAAAATGGAAAATTACTCGTACATAAATACAGAGCTCAAATGTCCCGTATTACTTTTTACTTTTCTAAAGTACATCTCCCATTCGAACTTGTAGTTGAAAATATGAAATTGTGACAATTTACCACTGGCATGTACAAGCACAATTTTAATATAAGGTACAAATTTTAATCATTTCATCATTTTAATTTGAAACGCGTATGTTAGGACAATTTTTAACCACATACGCACATATTTGCGTATCAATGGTGCAATTGTGGTGGTTCATCGCTATGTCCTATGTATAGGAAGAGGGCGTTTATGGAAGACATTCTCTTGCATTTTATAGTACCTATGTAAGGAACCGGTTATTGTGTTACTTGATACCCATTAAAATATAGCAGCTTTAGTGCCTCTACTAGGTATAGTATGTCGAGAAAGTATTGCTTTCCACCCCAAAATTGGAATATGTTACACTGGAAATATATGTTTTAGTGCTCTGATATAAGAAAAAGTTTTTTTAGAAAACTGTCCATGTGTGTGTGTGTGAGAGAGAGGGAGAGAGAGAGAGAGAGAACACTAAGTACGATAAATACCAATTAGTATCCCCCAATGTAACAAGAATATTTTCAAGCAAATCCACTCACTCTAAATTTCTTTAGTTTCCTTTTCTTTGCATTGTCATTGTATTAAAATGGTTATACAAATTTTGATTGAAGTTCTGCATGCTTAAGGCATTTTTATATCAAATTAAGTGTATGTCTTAAACTTTCTGCAAATTGCCTCTGAAGTCTTCTTTGTTCTGAATTACGTTTGCATGATTGGTAAACTGTAGGAGACAAAAGATTACTACGCAACAATATAGATGCGTTAAAGTACACAATTTGTTTGAAATACCTTAGTTATTCTTCTTTTTCGAGCAAACCATTTTTGAGACATTCCGTTTATTTGCTCGTGTGAATTTTAAAATAAATAAAGCTTTTTCCCTTCTTTTTCCTTCTGATCATGCTAAGAGGACGGAATTTGAAAGCCATCACATAGCGACCAGTTGTTAAAGGATTTGGATGGCCATCGACTCCCTTCCGTGGTCAATGTTTTCCCCAAATTTCCTCCGAAGCTGTAATTGTACAAATGCCGATTCCCTCAGTGCCGGAAAGGTACTGCTGGAGTTAAATACTTCGATCCCCTCCTGTAAGTTGATTTTGTGTTTGTAATACCTACTACCCAATGTGTCGATGGTAAAACACCAATCACTTCAGTCGCCTAGTATGTCTTTGGCCTTGGTAGTAGGTCTGTTCATTCAATATAGCGGTGCATTGGAGCGTAGACGGATGTGCGTGTGGACTATGGCAAGCGTGGAAATATCATAAGTGAACGGGGCGGGGAATTGATTCTGCTACGGTCCTACAAATTTAGCTTCCAGAAATATTAAATGATGGTGTTAAGGAAGTGCGCATGTGTATAAGAAACCTGGACGCGCTGATTCAAACGACGAAATAACAATAGAACAATTCATGGAGGGAATCCGACTACCTTTATTTGAATAATAGAAAACTGGGATGGAATATGACTGTAATCTTTTTACTTTCTCTACTGGTAAGTAGGGGAAGTATTGTATTCCACCCAAAAATTTGAAGTCGAGGTTTCACTGGAAATATAGGTTTTGATACCCCCTGAATAAAAAAACACACACATTTTTAGAAAAAGGTCCGTTTGTGTGTCTGTCTGTCTCTGTCCAAAGTTGGTGTTTAAGTTTAATGTCTTTCAAGGATGCGACATGAAGATTTTGAAGAAAATAGCCCCACCCTAAACTACCCTTTACATGGAACATTTTTCGAAAATTTTTATTTTCTTGAAAATGGCTCTAACGATTTTGATTAAAATGTCATATGTTTGAGATATTCTTATGACACATGAAATGTATATCTTGAATTTTCTGGATATAGCCCCTTTAGTCGTATTTACTCTGGACGACTTTTGCATAATTGGTAAACCGTTAGAGATAGATCAAATCATACCATACAAAAAATGTAGAACCTCCTAAAATGCATAATTTATGTCCAAATACGTTTTCTTGTAGGGTGAACCATTTCGGAGATATTCCTTGTTATGTGTGTGAGTTTCGGAAAACTTAAAACTCGTGAAATGGAACATCGTTGTTCATTTGTTTTGCATGTTAAGTGTGCAAAGAGAACGGAATCTCAAAGCTTTAAAATATTTGAATATCGCTCGAAGCCTACTGTATTCTAATATTCCCCTTGCACCAACAAGGAAATAAGCAATAAGATAATTTGTACAAATGTTTATTCTAACACGAAGAAGATATAGGAATAAGAGTTTGTAAGAATGATTAGTGCAAGAGTAGAGAAAGTCATGTGAGTGCAACACATTAGATTTTTAACAAGGGAATCAGAGCCTCATTTTTAGGAGGAAATCGGTTGGACACAAAGGATTTGACTATCGCTTAAGCTTAATGTATTCCCCTACTCCCATTGTACCTACAGGGAAATGTGCATTAAAGCATTTCTATGTTTATCGCGATTAACGTGAAGTAAATAGACGAATAAGCTTTTCAAAAAATACCTTGTTGAATGGGTAGAGAAGGTCATGTGAATATAACATCAGATCTTTTTATTTATGTTTTTTTAAATTTATAAGCGGGATAAACAAAAGGAGCTCGCGGGCCGGATTCGACACCCCACCCACAGTTTGGCAAACTCTGTACAAGAGCACAGTGATCTGACGTCACACGCCTATGTCAATGCTGTGCCCATCTAACCAGTTCTCACTACCTGCACATCGCTAGGACCTATGTATAGGAAAAGGACATTTATGGAAAAAACTGTTGTCTATTTGTATTGAAGACAACGTAAGGAATTCGTTGTAATGTTGCTTTGTGTTTATTTGACAGCAATTAATCATATCCATTGTCTTACCATGATAAATAACCTAACAACGGAACTATCCCATATACCGTATAGTGTAATTTTAATGCTCTCTAAAATTCATATTTGGTTAGCGATAACAAATTGGCAGTATTTCCGACGTTCATTTAAAAATCCTGATGTTTCACATTCACATAATCTCCTCTATCCATTATCGTTCACTTTTGTATAACTTTCAAAACTATTCTTACGAAGGTTTCATACTCTCTTCATCGCGGACATGTATTACTTTGCACTCAAAAAATTTGATAGCGAGATTTAACTAGAGTACACGTTTTGAAACTTTCTGAATTTCTCCACCCCTCCCAAAAATGGAAAAAAAAAAAAGAAATAAAGAAACGCGTGTGTACATGTGCGTGTTCAAGTCCAGGATTTTTCAAGGAAGCGAGACAAAGGCTTTAAAAAATCCCATTGCAAACTTCCCTTTATACATGGAAATTTTTTCAAACATTTTTTTTATTCTCTCAAAATGTTTCTGATGATATTCATTAAATTTCCGTAATTTAAAATATTTTCATTACAAATGAAATTTCTACATCTTGAATTCTGGGGATAACTTCTGAAGTCCTCTTCATTCTGAACGACATTTGCAGATCTCGTAAACCTAAGAGATAGACAAAATATTATTGAACAAAAAATTACATTTCTTTAAAGCACACAACTTATGCCAAGCTATTTTTTGTAGAGTGAACCATTTCCAATATATTTCTTATTACTGGTTTGAATTTTCCAATACTTATGCTTTTTCTCAAACGTGGCCATGCAAAGAAAACGGAATCAAAAGCCATCAAGCCAACATATAGCGCCTACCTCAAAGGATTTCGTTATCACTTAAGCTTGCTGTACTCGCATCTTCCTAGTATCTCTACAAATAAATAAACAATAAAGCCATTTCCATAAATATGTATCTCGTTTAATATGAAGTAATTGAAGTAAACAATAATTGAATGGCTGGAAACATATGAACGTAAACATTGTTTTCTAGCGTGTCTATATTAAGATGATAAGCGGCATCGTTGAACTTCCAATGATTATCTCATAGTCAGCGTGCCAATATATAAATAGGCCTCTACAAATTTAGAAAATAAACCACTTGCTCAATGTCTACTGGATCTTGAAAATAAATATAACTTGGTTTGTTTGTGCAATATTGTGAGTTCGTTTTGTTTACCACTAAAGTAAACTAAACAGGTGAAAGTGGCCAAAAGAAATGGGATGCTAAATGTCACACTTACAAATGAGTATAACAACACTGTTTAGTTTATTAATTCAATAATAAAAATAAAAAATGGATTAAGGTTGTGTTTCTAGTTTTTTAAGATTTTTTAAACAGCAGATTACAATTTGATTATAAAATACTATAACTATACTACCTGGCGGAATCAATGCATGCCGATCAAAAATTCCACATCAAGATTTCACCCGACAATACACGTTTTGAAGACCCCGAAATGAAAAGGCTATTTTTGAAAGGGTGTATCCGTGCACGCGTGAGTGTGTGATTTAACAGCGTAACTTTAAGAAAAATTCGAATAATTTCCAATATTTTAGTTCAGCATCTTTCAAAGATCTGATAGGACGATTTTCAAGAAAATCCCAAGGCATACTACGGCTATTTTTATTTTTTATTTTCTAAAAGTGTTGATTGAAATAATGCGTTTGTTTGCCTGCCTAATGATATATATTAAATTTTCGGTGCATATCCTCTTTCTGAGCGAGTTATACAACTACAATTTTGCACAAATTGTAAACCATAAGATATAAACAAGTTAAATTAGATATATTAAAATAAACCACACTGGATTGAGGAGCCCATGCGAATTTAACAATAATTTAGGGACTTTCTTTTATACAACGATAATTTCAAACTATGCAGGAAGTACTTGGATATTAATGCGGAAACAGCATTCAAATTTAGCCGTGATAATTTTCTTTTGAGAGTGAGTGAGAAAGAGAGAGAGAGAGAGAGAGAGAGAGAGAGCGGAAACGCAAGCTTTCAAGCATGTCCATAAGATAAAGGTAAACATGGAACATGGAATTTTTCGAAAACATCTAACGCAATGGAAAAATATTTGACGAATTACACTCACATGGCTTTCTCTACCCCTCTATTGTTTATTAGTGGGTATATAAATTAAGCTTACTATAGCTTCGCTTTTGATTTTGCGCCGTTTAATTGAGATATACTCTGCATTAATAGCTACATTTTATACCCAGGATTCAAGAAGTATAACTCTAGTAAGAGGTTTAAGAATTGGGGCTAAATCCTGGCCTTAAAATTCTATACTCTTTCCATGCACTCGCGAGAAACAGTTGAATGTCAACAGGATCTTAAAAGAATGACAAGGTATATAACAAGTATTGACAAAGCGTTAATTGAAACCATTAATAGGTAAAAATATATCGAAAATAGCTCATACCACGGAAAGTTATTTTGAAATGGTGTATGTGTTAAAGAGATCTATTGAGGAAATTGCGTTATGGTCTATGGCTTAACGTTTTCCAGTCCCAGAAGATTATACAAAATGCCTTCTTATTGAGGAGGACTTCATAGGTGTATACTTTTAATTTATCATGTAGATAACTTTAATATATATTTTATCAAAATGGTTTAAGAACTTTTTGAGCGTATCAGAAATATCGAGAATTATCCCGCGCGAAAGATGGTTTGGCGCTTTTGTTGAAAAGCTCGGTGTCACATCATTAGAGGACACTCAACTTAAGTACTATGGTTGGTATTTATTAACCTTTCGTTTCTGAGTTCCTCTGTTTACAGACTGGCACACAGACACACACAAGGAACTTCTTGAAACGACCACACGAAGAGTGTGTGTTTTAACGAGTTCTATATTTGTCCTGCAGTGAGTTTTCGTCTACCTCATGTGATTCAGAATATGGTGTTTTAATCAAAAGTATTTAAACCATTTTAAGAAGATAGATAAGAAGAAATATAACTAAGCATGTTCCATATAAAGGTAATTTTTTTGGATAGGGAAACTTCTGCTATTGTTTAAATAGTGTATTACTGAGGTGTTAAATTTGAAATTTCTCCGACTTTGTTCTTTGAATTATGTTATCTCTCTCTCCCTCTCCTCATAGCTCCCCCCCCCCCCCACACACACACACTCAAATACATACACACACTTCTGAAATTCTTTCCTTGAATTTAATGCATCTCATAACGTGTATTATCAACGAAAACTTTACACGTTTCTTTCTGCTACCACAGGAAAGTGCTAGAAAAATAAAATATGATTTGTTTGGTAGAGAAAAATTGTTTTTTTCTGCTAACCTTTACCATTTCTAGGATTTGTTTCTGTTTATCTAGCTGATACATATTCTGTATCTTTCAGCACGCTTAGCAAAATTCAGCTGTTAGTAAAACAAGTGAAATCAGAAACGATTAATGCCCTAAGGGGAACAATCAACAGGGTTTTTAGACACAAACATAGAACATTTTTGTCATAGCACTTTTGCATCCAATAATGGGTACAGTGGAGGTGGAAAAAGCTTGATTATTATTTAAATTATGTACCGTTTAACGAGGAACTCAAAAATACGGACCATTCTGTGATTTGTGTGGTATGTTTTGTAGAAATTTCGTTTCATGCCAAGAAGTTGCTTTTGTTGTCCACAAAATTATTGTAGTTCAAATCTTTTTCACAGTTACGTTTAGAATTCTGTAAGCATGTTGTTTTTTAATTAATTTGTGTGTTTTTTGCGACACTACAATATAGAAGTTTAGAATTGATGGTAATTATTGCTCTTTTAAGCTAGATGAGGTGGAGAAACTGAAAATTGTTAGATTATCTGTAGTAAGAGTGTGAATGGGACTGACCTGAAGGTTAAGGTGGTCAGCGGACGGTACGACTTGTGGCTCGTAATGTCACTCATAGCAGTGCCCCAGAAGTCATTGCGGAACAATTGGCTGATTGGGCTCAGGCCCAAGACATCCTTGTTTTGGGTGACGGCCGGAATATCATCGTGAACAAAGTCGCCGCTGAGCCCGTTGAGATAACAGCCCAAGGCGACGACTCCGACGACGCTGTACATGCCCCTACTGCAGGTGACAGCCGCCTTAGTGCGGCGTCGAGATGCCTTCAGACGCCCTCCTACCGGCTTCATCACAAAACAAGCACTTCTTCCTCAGGAATGCACTCGCGAAGACGCTTTCGACGGATACTCCCGGACTACCGAACGCACCATCTTCCTCATTTAAGCAAATACTTCTACATTACAACCCATTTATGCTTTTAGAGTAACAATTTCTGTATAGCTAAACAATAAAAACCAATAAAACAGCTGACAGTAACTTATTGCAAGTTTGTAAACTTTTAAAACTTGTGAGAAGTGACGCCAGAGAAAAAGAAATTTAGTTTGCTTTAATTTCCGTTCCTGTTGAAGTTATTGTGGAACGAGTGGACCTGTGTTATGGTGGCACCGCACCTGTGCTCTTTAAGATTTGAGAGAGGAGATGCAGAAGGCCGAGCGCGAACACTAGGTTGAATCCCCGCACGCACAGTTTGAAAACAGCTGCGGTACTGTAGGTCTACAGCCCGCTGCCAGCCCGCCTTATACACTAGGAGGCGCAAGCGTCACAGTCCCCTATCTCCCCTGACCTGCGCCGCAACGCCGAACACCCCGCCCCCCACCCCTCTTCCTGCCCCTAAATGATAAAATATACATGTAGTATGTTGTCTTCAAATCTCTCTGGTACACTATAATTCGGCTGTCCCGCTATTTCATTACACTGCTAATGCTATCACACAATGTGACAGCTCCAAATTCCAACTTTTCAGTAATCTCTTTAAGGTAACTGCCGACAAAGACTTGCACTTTCAAATAATATTTACTTTTTCCACACGTGGCTCCTTAATTTGCCTGCACTTTTAGCACGACTTTCGCTAACTAGAAGCCATTGCTAGATAGGCAAAGTATTACATTCCACCCAAAAATTCGATATCAGAGGTTCTTCGAAAATACATGTTTTGAACCCCGCAGAATTGAAAAAAAAAATTATACACTCATAACTTTCTCATCTCACTCTTCTACAAAACATTCTTTAAAGCGGTTATTCTTCTATGTATTTCATGTTAATCGAGAGAGATTGTTTTTTTTTTTTTTTTTTTTTTTTTTTTTGTAGTGTTTAACGCCCACTTTTACTAAATACGGCACCGCAGGCGGTGACACGATGATACATGGAATGAAGATGGAATGAGATGGCGGGGGAAACCGCAGAATCCGGAGGAAACCCGCTCCAGCGTCGCCTCGTCCACTACGAATCCCACATTTGGTTGCCTGGGTTCGAACCCGGGCCGCCGCCTTTGTGAGAAGCGAATGGTCTAACCACTTCTATACACTGTAACACCGTTTCTCTGCAAAAAGAGACGGGCACTAATGACCTAGCCGTCGACGGGCCCTTAAACCCTACACATTCACTCACTCTACAAGGTAGAAATAGCAGGTTGAAGTCATAGTCGGATCTTTATAGTACGGTCGCTATATGCTAACTTTGAAATTACATGCTGTTTCCATATCTAAGAAACAAACGAATGTCAAAAGCTATACCTTGTTTGCAAAATAAAATCCACAATGATTATCTTAGAAATGGTTGGTACTACAAAAAAATGTATCTTGATAGATTGCATATTTTAGCGAGATCTCATAGTTGTACCAAGTTTCGTCTGTTTCTTACAGCTTACTAGTTATACAGAAATTATAGAATTTAAGAAAAGACTTAAGGTGGAGAGGATTTCGTCTAAAATTGAAAACTTAAATATTAAGCTTGGTATTTATCTCGTTTTGCAATTATGCTAATAGCACATCACACGTAGATACATAGACTTTTTTTTCTCAGAATTCTTTGTTAGAGATAGTTATCCTTTGTGAAATGTCTAAAGAGAATTTTGGATGAAATAAAACACTTTTTCCACATGCTAAGTCGCCATTCGTTTGTTTGTAGTGCTCGTGCGAAGAATATTGTATTTTAAATCCAGCTTACAGCGACCAAATTTTTAAATATTTGACTCCGGGGCAGCACGTTTGTCCTTTGCAAACAAAAGAGTGCATAAAACCATTTCTAGAGACGCTTATCTCAATTAAGTAGATAAACCATAAGCTTACATGTATAATATAGGTAAGCAGTAGCAGCAGCAGCAACAATTTCATAAAGATTAAAGCAACGCACACAGATGGTTTCAAAAACAAAATGGATTGGAGAAATTCAGGCGTGATTATGAAGATAAAGAATGGGATAGAAGTTGAAACGATTTAACCGAGCTCGATGTCTCCGCTTTAATACACTCGTATTCAGAAGCTTCCGGGTTCGATTTCTGGTGACCCCACACTAACCATGAGTTTTTCGAAATTCACCAGGTCGGAAGACGAATGCTGGGTTCAACTTCTACATATAACAACTTCCATGGCCATTATTCCCATACCCATCATCTGTATCTGTTTAGCGTTAAAGAACTAGACGACCAATTACGTGTTGCGGCTGGGCAGTGGCGGTCCTTATGTGAAGGTTTCTACCTGTGATCAGTTACACGTTTTGCGTCCCACTGCGGTTGAGAACAGAGCGAGTTGATTCCCGCTTTCTATAGGTACTGAGCAATGACAACATCCAAGTTGATTCCCACTATCATATTGAGTAGTAACACATCTGTGTTTTTTTTCAGCTAGTGGCGCTTTATTTGTCAGGTTGCATAGTGCAGCTACGCTAGAAAATGTCTCCACAAAAACCCGTGGCAAACCAAATTGCATAAAGGAAAAAATGGGAAAGTCATCTAATTCTAACATTTCACTTCTTTTCCTTGACAGTTGCAACTTTGCATAGGTTATGAGCCAAATGTTTTTACCATGCTTATTGCATGTAGGTATAGTAAAAATGTAGACAGTGATATCTGTGTAAAATAGGAAGGAAAATATTATGAAGCTCATTAGCTTATCGGAGTCAGCATATCTGCTATGAAAATATGGTGGTAGCTAATGGGAATAAACACGTCCATTTTGGAATCAATTCGGGTCCAGCCGCTCAGACAGGTCCCGCTTCCAAATGCTCTTGGGGCAGGCTTTATTTCGGGTTCAAGGGTTTGAGTGTCGTCATATGCGTTCACACTGAAAACGTTTGAGACCCTGTCCATGTTAACGCACGTCGTCTCCTGCATCTGGTCATCCCTCGGATCTTTCTGCTCATTTCTTTCTATGCTTTCGAATCAAAGAAAGCCGTTGTGGTCTACTTGCGGTGCTCTACCCCAGGTTGCCCTTCCCCCACGTAATATGTAGATATCTTTAAATGGTTGAATATGCAAACAGAAGAACAAAATATATGAAAGGTAATGTACCGAGTACTGCTGTAAAATGTTACATGGAGAAACTTGGCTTTACATTAGTCACCCACTTTCTCTGGAACGTATACATAGTAAATAGGGGAAGTATTGTATTAGATCCAAAAATTCGATATCAATATTTCACCCGAAGAATATGTTTAGGGGCCCCTGAATAACAAAAAAAAAAAAAAAAAAAAAAAAGCATTTTTAGAAAAATGTGCACGCGCGCATGTGTATATATGTGTGTGTTTGTGTGTGCCTGTGTGTGTGTGTGTGTGTGTGTGTGTGTGTGTGTGTGTGTGTGTGTGTGTGTGTGTATGTGTGTGTGTGTCTGAGCGGCGTTACTCAAAAATGAAAAGTCGGTGAAAAACCAAAGTTAGTATTTAAGTTATCTTACAAGGATGCAACACGAAGATTTTAAAGGTAATTCCTCCATCTTAAAGTACACTTTACATGGGAAATTTGTTTAAATTTTCATTTTCTCAAAAATTGATAAACATTATGATTAAATGTCATTTGTTTAAGGAAGTTTCATGCAAATGATATGTATATTTTGAAATTTCTGGCTATAGCCTACGTAGTCCTGTTTACTCCTGATGACATTTGCACAATTGGCAAACTGTAAGAGATAGACAAAATCTTACTATACCAAAAACGGAGATCTTGTTAAAACAGAACTAATTCATATTTATTTTCTTTGTGGATTGTTTTAATTTTTTAGTTTGTTTAACCATGCTGTCAATTGCCAGGATCACATCAGCGTCGCCGCTGTGTCGGAATTTCGTCCCGCGGTAGTTCTTTTACATGCTAGTAAATTTACTGATATGAAGCGGTCGTTCTTAAGCACACTTAAAAACCATCGATCAGGGCCGGATTTTCTTTTTAGAGTTCACCATTTCTGAGATATTGCTTGTTATTACTTTCAAGTTTCAAGCACTGTACTTTTCGTTAATTGAAGTTCTTATTTGTTATCTTTTATTATTATTTTTTTCGTTTCTCCTTTCCTTCTTTTCTTCTCAAACACTTATTACTACGGTGGAAACACTTTCTGTAGTTTTCGCACTATATAACTATGAAGTTCTTAAAAAACTAACGATATTTCTGAAGAAACTTTACAAAACAGAAAATAATATTGTGGAAAATAATATTCCGGGTACTAAAATATTATAAAGCTGCTATGTTACAGTCGCATGACTTTCTCTACTACTCATAGTACGTTAGGGAAGTCTGTGTGACTGACGACAGCATAACTCAAAAACGAAAAATCGGTTAAAAATTAACATTGGTATTTAATACATTTTGAAGATGCAACACGAAGATTTTGGGGACAATTCCTCCACCCTTAACTACCTCTTACATGAAAAAGTCTTCGGAAATTTTTATTTTATAAAATATGACTAATGATTTTGATAAAAAATGCCATACGTTTAATGTTTCTATGACAAGTGCAATGTATATTTTGAATTTGCTGGCTGTAGACTATGTAGTCCTGTTTACTCTTGACGACTTCTGCATAACTGGTAAACCGCAAGAGATACACAAAATCATTCTCAACAAGAAATGTAGATCTCGTTAAAGCACAAAATTTATGGGCAAATGAATTTTTTTGTGCAGTGAACCATTTCGGAGATATACCATGTTATTTGTGTGAGTTTTGCAATACTTAAACTTTTCTCAAATGGAAGATTGTTATTCATTTTGTTATATCTTAGCGGTGCAAAGAGAATAGGATTTCAAAGCCTTTATATAGCAACCAGCTTTAACAGATTTGACTATCGTTCAAAGCCTACTGTACTTCCCTTGCACCTGCAAGAAAACTAATAACATAATTTATTCAAATATTTATCTGGATCAACATGAAGATATAGGAATAGGAGTTTGTAAAACTAGAATAGGATTAGATAAAGTCATGTGAGTACAACACATCAGATTTGTTCTATGTATTGTTCTTGTCTATGCAAAGATAACAGCATTTCAAAGCCATCACATAGCCGCCAAATTTAAAATATTCAACTATCATATAAATCCTATTGTAATACCATGTGCCCCATCCACCTACAAGAAAATTACCGTTAAAATGATTTCTGCAAATGCTTATCTCAATTAACAAGAAGTAAATGGAGGAATAAGCGTCTGTAAGATTAGTTTATAGGCACGAGTAGAGAAATTCATGTGAGTGCAACACATAATATTTTTTTTCTCGTTGTCCATATCCTTGTCCCAAATGCATTTCTTCAAAGGTGTACAATGAAGACAGAAAGAAAAGTACACCAAATTATACAGTGTATCGAACCCAAACCTCTAAAGGTGAAAGAAACAAATAATCTGTACTTGAGGTTCTGTGTGCGGTAAGGTAGAGAGACCCTGAGAGGTTTAGTAAGAAGAAATGGCAAACATAAACGCCATTTTCCCCCCACAGAGAACTCCTTGGTTAAGTTTCCGAGCAATAACTACGAATACTACTGAACCCTGTAATTATATTTTCGCAACATAACCACCCCCTTCATTTGCATAACAGAGGAGAACGGAACACAGAAATAATGAAGGGGAAAAAAAGTCTGTCCTAGTTAAAATTCGCGTCCCACTGTGAACTAGGTCGCAGTTAATTTGCTGCTGTATTTCATCATAGGAAATTACAGTGGTTGTATGCCATTAAAATGCTTTTGTTGTTCACACAAAATAAAGCAGACGATTATACCAGTGATTTATCTTATTGAGAACAAATAAAGAAAGCCATCTTGGGGCTAATAACTACGTCCGTCTGGGTTACTTGAATAATTTGTTAGCTGCTATGATGTAGACATACTTCAAGCCATTTATTTTGCCCTATATTCATAGGCAAACAACAGTGAAAACTGCGCACTGATGGAAAAATTCTTATATGACCCATTCTCTGAACTCACAGCAATAAAGGGGATGAGATTACATGTATACTGGAACCTAATTTTTTTCTTAACCCTGAAAAAAGCTATGATTTTATGTGTAGATATAATCATCCTGAATAATAAGTGAACAGCAGAATTTTTCCATCACTCATCATTTATTGGGTGTTGAGATTCAAAGAAATGTAACTTATAATGCTAATGTTAATTAGGTTGCTCCCAAACTGCTAGGTCTAGAAGCTTCCAACTATAGAGCTTCAACAAAATGGATGACCACAAAGGAGGGATTTTTCTAAATTGATCCCTTAAGGAGTGAAGAGAGTTGACATTTCAGAATCTTTCAGAAACTGACAGATTCAGAACAATTAAACTGAGTACGAAGAGTGTTCCTGAAAATTAAAAGGAAAGGCCAAAAACATATTACCTATTGTATTTATAGATAAGAACACAACATTGGAATATTGTTGGTATTCACTAGCACACACAATAAACACAATTAAAATACTCCAGTACAGCGAACTTGTATACATTAACCGAAAGTGCATTATAATCCTGCTGCATGAGTTTATGACTTAGCACGCCTCAAAATGTTATTTCACGCCATTGTGAATAAGAATGCAAGGAAGGATAGCAAATTCGTTTCCAGTTCACCACGTTTTCTGATTTAGTCATATTATTCATGTTGTCTAATATGTATTGTTATTCAAAATATCCCTTTACTGAAACTGACACAATTCATATAATCTTAAATATAAATTCAAGTAAATAATTTTAAATAATAAATTGCCGATACATTTGTGTAACATAAGCTACGTAAAACATTATTTTAGATATCTAAACAAAGTTTTATTCGAAATAATAACAACAACAACAATAATAATAATAATTAATAATAATAATAATAATAATAATAATAATAATAATAATAATAATGATAATGATAATGATAATGATAATGATAATGATTATAATAATAATAATAATAATAATAATAATAATAATAATAATAATAATAATAATAATAATAATAATAATAATAATAATAATAATAATAATAATAATAATAATAATAATAATAATAATAATAATAATAATAATAATAATAATAATAATAATAATAATAATAATAATAATAATAATAATAATAATAATAATAATAATAATAATAATAATAATAATAATAATAATAATAATAATTATAATAATAACAATAAACAAGAATAACAAGAATAACAATAATAACTTATACGTTACATTTACATGACTTCTCTATCAATTATTCAATAAACTATCCTTAGAAAGCTTATTTTTCTAACTCGGGGATGTCTAAGTGTGGCCCGGATTCCGATTTCGAGTTTAAGTGCCGCCCCTGAGGTTTTAGTCTATAGTCTAGGTGCATCCTTGGAATTTTGAAGAGATCGTCTATGTGGGGTCTAATAGTATTTGCACTGTGTTATACTTAAATATAGGGTAGTTAAATTATATTCGAACCCACTGTCGTGGCCCCTCTCTACCGCGGGAGACAGCCGGCAGTCACCGAGGAATTTACGCCAGCAGAGGCGGACTAAAATCCTTACCTTATAATAGATGCTGGAAATGTTGACCTTCTGCTCTCAAACAGGCAGTACATCTCGTGCAAATATTCTCGCTCACTCTCAGAAGCTCAACAGTAGGAATTTGTGTTTTTTTTTTTTTTTTTTTTTTTTTTTTTTTTTTTTTTTTTTTTTTTTTTTTCTCTAAGTTCCTGTAGTGTGCGAGGATTGGAAGGGCACACTTTGTCTTTTAAATAATCCCATAAATAAAAATCACAACGCCTTAGGTCAGGAAAACGAGGGGGCCACAAATCAACACTAATTATTCTGTCATGAAACACCTCTGTCACTGCATTTAATGATACGGCAGCCGAATGTGCTGTTGCAGAATCTTGCTGGATCCAACCATACAATTTCTCTTCATCTGTCAAGCAATTGAAAAATGGCTTTTGATATCGCTCTGCATTTATTGTTTCATTAAAGAATGTGGGCTGTTTTATTCTTTTATCAGTTATTGATACCACACTGCAGTAGCACAGTATTTTCTGACGCCCAATAGCGACTGTTGAGTATTCACACGTCCAGTTAGATGAAACCAAGATTCATCAGTGAAAACAAAAGCTGTGGGTCAATGAAACCCCATTCTACGGATAGGAAACACCACTTACAATAATTCTCACGTTTAACGGTATCATTTGTCTTTAACGCTTGCACTTATGTGTAGCGATAAGGCTTCAGCATGAACAGACGTGTAACATTTCTCGCAGAAGATCGAGATACACCTGTTTTATGCACTAGTGTTTTCCGTGATTTTCGAAGCGAACGCTTCATAGTGGCACCAATGTCACCCAGTTTATTCTCAGTTAACACTGACCTCTCCACGAATGTTTCTTGTCCAACACCGAACCCGAAGCTTAAAATTTATTTACGACCGCATGTACGGTTGTTCTTGCAGGTAGTACAGAGTTCGGAAACATTTCGACGAACTCCCTGCGCACATGGTGAGCAGATACATGCTTGAAGTAAAATTTACAAATAAATACGCGTTCTTCCACAGATAAGTGACGCTCCATGTTTTAGCACTAAGAGGCATCTGACTCACACTGAATGACTGCACCTGACGCAACAATACCAATGAGAGTTGGCGTCGGTGCACTTTCCAGCTGGAATTTCCAGTCCGGAATCACGGCAGCTGGCGCGGGAGTAGCCAAGGAAAGAGAAACCGCGAATGGGTTCGAATATAATTTAACTGCCCTTCCCAGTTTGCAGACTTATGAATGCCTATAACAATGTGTTAGCATGCTTATTACTAATTAGTCGTTACAGGTATGGTTAAAATACGGTTGCTAAAGCTTATAGCTTTACCTGTTAATGTTGGAACTTTCATCTGACGTAGTGAAAGATATGTCCTTAACCTTTACGTTGGTAAAAACATACATATAGCTGTCTTTAGGAACTCTAACCTGGTAATGGAGATCTGTTACAGTACCATCATTTTCAATCTTAAGAAATCATCTTTTTCTTTGGTTATTTTTCCCTGCAACGTGCTTGTGGGCTTTTGAGTTTCACACATGTTTCAGTTTAAATTTTCTTTAGCGGTTCTACAAAAATATAAATATTAGGATGATCCATATCAAAGAGCCCGTTTAGACGCGAATGAAATGATTCGCAAGCATTTGTTTTTCGGCATGTCGAAACGTACCCTGCCCAGATGTTAGGTGGAAACCTGAGGTCACACGAGATATAGTTTCCCAATTTCAAATTAGTAAAATCAAGAAGTCTGTCGTCTTCAGGTTGCAGTGCCATGCTCTCTTCTGTAAACATTTCATCCACTTCTGTTGGATTAAAAATGGCATACCAAAAATAACCTTAAGAATTGTTCCACTTTAGAAGTATTTGCTTTAGATCACAGATGGGAGAACTGACTACATGAGTCACTTCCAACTTCCCCTACATCGTAGTTTTAACCCCTTCCACTGCCTTACAGCTGTTAGTTATCAGACCACGCCTCCCACTCAGTCCTTCAAATTGTGTCAGTAAGTAGAGAGGGTAAATACTAGATTGCACTGCTGTCACCCCTCTTCCCCATGTGTGCTTTAGACTCTTTCTCAAGATCAAGAGCAGGAATTCTATGCCACCAGCAATGGCAAGATGAAAGCAGCAGTCCCTTATTTCTGTCACAGGAAATACGAGTATGCTTGTTGTCACTAGAGAGTAAACCTCCATACAGAGAACCAAAGGTTCCGGAGTTTGGACCATGTACAGGTGACGCTTGAACGTTATAGACAGCGTTGTTGCATAACTTATGTTCAACGCAGTCACCAGTTGCAATAAAATATTCACTCCCATATTCCTGTACGAGTTCAGCAGTACGTGAATATTTCGATTTTCGTGCTCCAGGCATTTTATTCTGTGTGGAATAGTTAGAGACACTATGCACTCTGTGCAGTGAATCCAGTTGTTTTTGTGCTGTCATTGTACTCTTGCAATAATGTCACGCTCTGTCTTGCGATCGCCTCATTTCACGATAGCTGTATAGAGCTTTGAAACCTAGTATCTCTGTATGAATGCTGCGTTCAAAATCGGCGTATATGCGCACCGGAGAAAATTCTAAACTTTCGGTAGCAGTATATTTAAAGGCCCGGAAGCAATTTTCTTAATCTGAAGTAATCTTCAGATCTTTTACCAGAAAGGAACACAAATATAAGTAGAATCCACATATTTACAAACATGACATGAATGGTAAAATATAGATAACATTCCTTTGGACAGCTCTTGAGTGTTCCATCTATATACTCTATGCGTGTGTGTCTCGTGTTGGTACGTCGTAATTAGGGTATGAGAGACAGAGGAAGTGCAGAAAGACACCCAAAGGACTGAGCAAGGTTATGAGAAGAACAGTTATGGGTTGTGATAGCCCGAAAGACTATAGATTGTGTTAAAGACAGAAGAAAACTGTGTATTTGTTGTAACAGTTTGGAAGGCTGGAGATTTGACACAGAGTGCACTCAGCCTCGTTAGTTTCCGGAGGGGCCAACTGAGGAGCCACTTGATACAGAAGTAGCGACCCCAGGTTGTGAAGGCCGGATAACTGGCCAGGTGGGCTCGGGGTGCTGACCATGTCCCACCCTCCAGTACTGCACCCCACTCATGACCCTTGTAATGGGTAGAGGTGGGGGACGCAGCGATTTGGCGGTAAGCCTTGGCTCGACAGGGCTGTTGCGCTGGGGATTACTTTTTATAGGTAATACGAAGAACGAATACGAATTTATCTGATGAAACTCATAACCTTGAGTGAGATTTACTAAAACTATATTATGAAGAATTAATAGAATGCAGCAGACTATAAATAAGAAGTAAATAAGTTCTTGCATAAAGAGGCTACCACTTTATTACAACGGAGTAAACGCGGCCTTTGCAATTGGCAATAAGACATCTCCCCCATAGACCCTAGATTACACAGGAATAAAAAGCAATATAGTCGTCTTACACAGTTGACGTACGTCCTGTTTAAAGTGTCATGTGAGCCTAATTTTGCTACAACAAAACAGATGAACATTTTTTCAATAAATGATCATAAATTTACAAGCTTTGTAGCTCATCACGCAGATTTCCTTAAGGGTTAGCCGAACTTAGACAGGCTGTATTACAATTTCCGCAGTAGAATGAAGATTAATTCATTTTTATCTCTCTACTGGTATTGTAATTAGGGGAAATGTTAAATTCGTCAACATATTCCAGGAGAATTCCAAGAAAATTCCCCACGTCCCTTTGCACAAAGCAATTTTCCAAAATGCTGATTTTCTCAAAAATGGCTTTAGCTACTTGCATGAAAACGGCATGCGCTTGAGATACGTATTTTCATTACAAAGGAAATGTATATTTTATATTTTCTCGGAAAAGCCTCTTTATTCTGTTCATAACCGGTAAACCGGAAGAGATATATACTAAATTATACCAAAAAAAATGTAGATCTTGTTAAAGCACGTAATTGAAATCGCATACCTTCTTGTGAAGCTAACCATTTCCGAGATATTCTTTGTGATTGGTTCTGGTTGTTTGCTTTCTCTCCCTCTTGGCTATGAAAAGAAACGAATTTCAAGGAAACACATAATAAGGGGACTTCTACAAACGTTTCTCTCGATTAACAAGCAGTACATAGCAGAATAAGCGTTTTTAAGAGTAGGTAGTTGGAACAAGAGCGGACAGAAAAGGTTATGCGACTACGAAAGCTATTTCTTAAACATTAATAGCCAGCAAGTTTTTACAGCACTCATAGAATGGGTTTCGTACTTATGTTTTTTTAAAATCAAATCATCGTTGTGTCAAGTATTAGATCACAACATTTTGAAAGGAACAAATCTGATGGACTAATAAATCTCTGCTACCTCTGAGAAAATAGTTAACCTCAAAATGAACTAAAACCAGAACTCGGTAATGACATTATTTGAAAGTTCATTAATTAAAGACATAACAGAATGGCGTAGCATATTAATCATTGTATACTTATACTATGATTCAGTAACGGGCAAGCATTTTATCCAATGAAATCGCATCCTTGCAAGCACATTATAAGATATCAAACGATTGCGATTGGTCGATATCTTAGGCATTACTCCACCTTATTAGTTAAAACCAAATTCAAGGCGTAGGAATGAAATGGTTATTCTAGAATTTTATTCACAGATCTAGGGTAGTTTTGGAGAAAATGGGCAATGAAATCCGAAAATATATGTGGAAAAGACTATTGAAAGGAAAGATGTATGGAAACTCCTTATACATATTGTAATTAATAATAATAATGATAATAATAATAATAATAATAATAATAATAATAATAATAATAATAATAATAATAATAATAATAATAATAATAATAATAATAATAATAATAATAATAATAATGATAACCCAAGGCACAACAGCCCTTTCCGGGCCAAGCCCTACCTCCCAAGCGCTGCGTCAGCCACCTCTGCCCGCCACAGGCGTCATGAGTGGAGTGTAGCACTAGAGAGTGGGACGTAATCAGCCCTCCCATGCTTCCCGGTCGGTTATGCTGTCTACGCAACCAGGGCCGCTACTTTTCAATCAAGTAACTCCTCAATTGGCCCCTCAGGGACACAACGAGGCTGAGTGTACCCTGGACCAGGTCTCCCAGAGGGAGCAAATCCCTATGCCGGTACCGGGAATCGAATCCGGGTCTCCCACTTGGTAAGGAGCAGCGCTAACACCGCGATAAGGAAATTAACTCATCGATATTGTTGCATTGTATAATATTTGAAAATAGATCATAGCCTTATTGATTAAGCCCGTCATATTTAGCATTAGTGTCAATTTGTAAAGCAAAGTGATCCCCTCAAGAGCTAACATTTACCTCTCTACTCAAAAAGTATACAAGCTAATATTTTTGCTGTGAAGCGGTGTAGAATTTGGCATATAAAATTTCAATGCAGCAAATATGTTCAAAAGCTAAGTAATATGCCTATATTTATGATATAAAATGTGTTATGGGAGTAGCGTATCGCAATGTGTGGACTTGAGTATGCATTTTGAACTCGTGTTCGGTGTGCGCATATGTAAAATGTCTAAAATTACAATTATTAGCGGATTTTGTTCAAACTCATATGAAGCATAATACATGTAAGGAATAATGTGGATTCAAATTTTCAGTGCAATATTTTTAACACTTTTAAATGTATTATCTTTTCTTGCTATTTTTGGCAGTGTACCTGAAATGGTCCATAGAATAAACATTTCAAAATTATGATAATTTTAAGAATTATTCTGTTATAGATAAGTACAATTTTGTAATGCTTTGGTTTATTAAATAAACATAATTGAAGAACTAATTTTTTCACAATTTTATTTTCATGGTTTTCACAGAAATGTGTACGTTACCAGCCGGTAAATATTAACATTACAGACAAATCACTCCCCTGCCTTAGGTTTCCTGGCGTATTTTTCTCTTACACGTTCGCACACATTACAGTTGGAAATGCTGCTTGCTGTACTCTGATACGTATAAAAGAAGTTAAATATACGAAATTAACTTTCACTGCCAAACAAATTCCTGAAAACTTAGCTATAAACCTAATTGGCATTAACAAGCGAGATGCACTTCTCTGAGTCACATCCAGTGCGCGCGCACATGGTTTGACGTGTCTGGCGTAAGGCAAGCACAACGACCAGCCGCTCTGTTTCAATAAATAATTGGCGTAATACGCTAACAATACTAATTCATAGCAGGTTTTTGTTCGAAACATACTCCTCAGCAACCATTACGCCAATTGATTTAGTATATAGATAATAGAAAAAGTTAACTAAGGAAAGCTGGCAGGGTATGCAACATATCACCCACATCCATTGACGCTACGCCTCTGGTTACGGGTGTAAGTGCACAGACTTAAACGGCGACTTCTTGACGTTAAATTGAAACATAACTTCCTCTACCATTTCCTCTACAGTGCATGGTTGCATAAAGAACAAATAAAATTAGTCGAATGTTTGATGGTCACTATGTAACCACTCCTTTATCACTTTCTTCTGCAATTAGCATGCAGAGGAAGACCTTCAAAGGATCAGCTATTCGCATCTTTCCTATTTCTTGATAAAATGAGTCGTTTAGCCACAAAATGATATTACACAATAAGAGTCAAGCATACCTATTGGAATAAATTTGTGGGCATGCGCTTGGCAAGTGTGCAAAGCGGAAGGTCACAAATGTTGAAACTGCTCAGACCTCGTGAATACTGCTCGGTAAGCTTGAAAATATTACACCCCTCCCGACGATATTTGCAAGCATACCAACACGTGGTGGAACCAGTCTTCTAGGTGTAGTCTAGTTGGGACCTTCACTCATCGTAGGTGTGAACGCATGCTTAAGAGCAGTAATCACATTAGTATACAAAACATTCCCTTCTTCTCATATGTTGCCAGTCTATGCAGACAGTATATTCAATAATATTCAGTTATTCAGGTATTCAGATGAATTTATTGTTGGAATTTTTATTGCTGCACTTCAATCACCTTCACTGTTTCTATTTCTTTTATTGATTCTCCTTTTGTGGATATTCCCCTTGAATTCCATGTTCCTATTTTTAGCGACTCTGCAGTGCCAAATCCTGTGTTCTTTTTCCTTTGCTGTAGTCGAAATCCAATAGTACAAATTTGTCACGAGATGTGATGATTAATAATGGTTTAATACAAGTATGTGGTTTATCTCCGCTGTTATTTATCATTTATATGGACGATATTCTCAGAAAATTAAAAGATGAAATACCATTAGGAATAAAAGTAAATAAAAAACTCTTATGTATTGTACTCACATGACTTTCCCTACTCTTGTACCAACCGTTCTTACAATCTCTTATTCCTCTAACTTCTTCGTCTTAGTTGAGATAAATATTTGCAGAAATTATCTTATTGCTTATTTCCTTGTAGGTACAAGGGGAATATGGGAATACAGTAGGCTTCGAGCAAGAGTCAAATCTTTTAAAGCTTTGACACTCCTTTCTCTTTGCATAACATATAAAAAACTGAAAAACGATGTTCCATTTGACAGAGGTATAAGTTCTCCAAAACTCACACAAATAACAAGGAATATCTCCGAAAAAGCTCACTCTACAAAAAATGTATTTGGACATAAATTGCGTGTTTAGCAAGATCTACATTTTTGTATGGTAAGATTTGGTCTGCCTCTTACGGTTTAACAACTATGCAAAAGTCATCCAGAGTAGGCTATGGGCAAGAAACTTAAGATATACATTTCATTTGTCATAAAAATATCTCAAACACGTGGCATTTTAATGAAAATTGTTAGCCATTTTCAAGAAAATAAAAATCTTCGAAGAATTTTCCATGTCAAGGGTAGTTTAAGGTGTAGAAATTTTCTTCAATATATTCGTGTCACATACTTGAAAGACATTGAACTTAAATAACAACTTTGGTTTTCAACCGACTTTTCGTTTTTGAGTTATGCTACACACAGACACACAGACAGACAGACAGACAGACAGGCGCGTGCGCACGCACGCACGCCCGCCCGCCCGCACGCACACACACTCACACACACACACGGGCCTTTTCCTAAAAATGCTTTTTCAATTCAGGGGACCTCAAAACATATATGTCCGGTGAAACCTCTAAATCGAATGCACTCTCTGCGGATGACATGTTAATACAAGACAGAGGGGATTGGCTGTAAATAAGTATGCACAATTTATAAAAATTGATCCAGGATTATGGTTTAAATATATCAGCAGAAAAGTAAAATAGTATGGCATTTATGGGAAAACAAATAAAAAGATGGAACTTATGTTAAATAATAAAGTGTTAGAACAGGTGGGAAAATTCAACTACTTGCACCGTAATCTTTAAAGCAAACAATGAAGAAATAGGTAGTTAAGTGAGTAATTTCTAACATATATAGCCCCAGCGCAAGACCCATGATGGACCGAGGCTTACAGCTGTGGAATAATAGCACGTACCTTGAAAAGAAAAACCCAAAAGGATACGAATCAAAAATTTTATAAGACAATGGGTATTGCGGTTATGCTGTAAGGATAGGAGACATGGACACTTAAAAAGACAGATTGGAGGCAAATACACACGCCAGAAATGAAATACTTCCAAGCAGTAAAGCGTACAAGACAGGGCCATATTAGAAATGAAGAAATAATGAAACAATTATATATATTTTCGTTAAGACAAAAGATACAAGTAAATTGAAAAACTGGAAAAGTAATTGGCAAAGAATGGATAACTCTCACTTTTGATTACAGTTAGACAATTTGGGATGAAAACTGAAGCCTAAAGTTCTATTACCTTCTCTACTGCTAAGTAGAGGAAGTATTGTGTTCCACACAAAAATTAGATGTCGAGATTTCACCGGAAACACATGTTTTGAGACCCCCTGAATCCAAAAAAAAAGCATTTTTAGAAAAAGGTCCGTGTGTGTGTGTGTGTGTGTGTGTGTGTGTGTGTGTGTGTGTGTGTGTGTGTGTGTGTGTGTCTGTCAGTCTGTCAGTCTGTCACTCTGTAGACAGCATAACTCAAAATCGAAAAGTCGCTCAGAAACCAAACTTGGTATATAAGTTTAATGTCTTTCAAGGATGCGACACGAAGATTTTGAAGAAAATATCCCCTTCCTAAACTTCCCTTCACATGGAAAATTTTGATTTTCTTGAAAATGACTCTTAATTTTGATTAAAATGCTATATTTTTTAGATATTTTGATTACAAATAAAATGTATATTTTGAATGTTCTGATATAGCCTATGTAGTCCTGTTTAATCTGGATGACTTTTGAATAACTCATAAACCATAAGAGATAGACAAAATCTTACTGTACAAAATGTGTAGATCTCGCTAAAGCACACAATAAATGTCCGAATAAATTTTTTGTAGAGTGGACCATTTTGGAGATATTCCTTGTTATTTGTGTCAGTTTCGACAAAATTAAAACTTTCGTGAAATGGAAAATTATTAATTTTTTATATGTTAAGCGTGCAAAGAGAATGGGATCTCAAAGCTTTAAAATATCTGACTATCGCTCTAAGCCTACTGTATTCTAATATTCTCCTTGTACCTACAAGGAAATAAGCATTAAGATAATTTGTACAAATGCTTATCTCAACTAACACGAAGAAGATATAGGTATAAGAGTTTGTAAGAATGATTACTACAAGAGTAGAGAAAATTAAAATTATTTTTAAAAGGTTGAATCACACGGCTTATGTGTTTGAAAACACCAGCAGTAAGCTTGTTGGCATAAATAAATAATATTAAAATTATTTTGTTGTTTAACGACGCTGTAAATTGCTAGGATCACATCAGCGTCGCCGGTGTTCCGGAATTTTGTGCTGCAGGAGTTCTTTTACATGCCAGTAAATCTACTGGCATGGAGCTGTCGTTTTTAAGCACACTTGAAAACCATCGGCCTGGGCCGGTTTTGAACCCGCGGCCTTGGGATCAGTAAGCCAGCATTTAAGCAACTGAGCCACCCAGACCGATAAGAGTAGAGAAAGTCATGTGAGTGCAGCACATCAGATTTTTTTTTTAAAAAGCGAATGAGCACACGAGTGAACTACAGAAAAATAAGTTTTGTAGAAAATGAGCATAAGTATATTTATGCAGTTACAAATAACAGTTACAATTAACGCGATCGTTCGGATATTTCTGTAACTAGTTCCAAAGAGAGAGCACTTGTGCCATAATAAAAGTTACAAGTATGTCTACTATAATGTTAGATCTTGGAACTATTCCGGCTATCAATTAAGGGCAAGGGACAATAAAATCTTTTGGGCCAATCAGTTTTTATTGAGTTTTTGATCAATGAGAAAAGCAATTCCAGATGTCGTCCTGAAATAGTACAATTAAAGTTATCAGTGTCGTGAAAACTACACAAAAAGATTAAGTACTCCGAGACTCGCATTGTTGTTAACGCTAGGACTGTTGACTTTATATCGGAAGAGCAAAAACTTACGAATGGTCTGCGTTGTGTTTTGCCTGTCCGTTTCCTCGGCGCTCGTTGTGGTCTGGCGCTATCATAGAAAGGTGCGGATGTACCCATGCAGGTTTTAAAACTACTTTTAAGGGCTTTACTTGCCAACCTTATGAAAGAATATGCTTAAACTGCTCACCGTCGTAGTTCGCACATTTTTGGCACCTCTTTAGGAAACTATCCAACACTCCAACAATATCTGTGTTATTTCCCGTGCACACAGTCCTTACAAATTATAAATCCAATAGTTAGCTACAGAAAAATTCTACACAAACTACGTTTGAATCCTTAGTTTCTGATCTAAAAAATATGGGAAATCAAGCCTGTCTAGTCACAAACCCTTTCAGTTTTTATTCTTTACCATCATCGTTTGGTCTGCAAGATAAATTAGAGCATTTAGAAACCATAGTTACTGATCGAAATATGAAAAATTTGACCTATGATTTCTGCAGACAATTATGTGAAAGTTTCCCCAAGACAAAATGCTTTGCGTCCCACCTAATCGCAAGTTTAGGCACAACTTACTTGTATAAACAAACTCTTTCCAAAATGAGTTTCACAAAAAGTAATATAAGGTTTGTATTAACTGACAAGCATTTAGGTGCTTACTTCGGTTATGTAAATGTATTTATCCTCGACATAAAAGTGTTAGTGAAATGAAAACGCTTGAAGTCATCATCACAGAGAAGTAAACAAAATGCATCTCATACAAAACAAATAACGACTTTTTTGCGGTTAAATACACAAACAGGTGTTTAAAGTGCACAGAGACGATTTACATAGATCACCACTGAAGAAGTAGGGGAGGCTTCATTTCGTCACAGCAGTGGATGGAGGACTGAAGCATTTCCCCTCAGTAGCGTGAGTTGCCCACCCGTAAGCTGGATGTTGTAAGGGTGGAATTAGTCCTTATGCAGAATTCTGGAAACAATGGAACGTGACAATCCAACAGACAGCGGTATCGCACTGAACGCGGGGGGACGTATGCGAAAATGCAGCCCCATACAAACTTTAACATAACCTCACTTCTGTTTGAGATAGAATTATCAAATTTTGCACCCTGTTAGAAGATCACATGTAGAATATGTCCAGAAAATTTCAAAACAAATTATTACTTTATATTTAATTTATGGTGATTAAAATATGTAAAATACAGGATCAAATTAGGGTACAGTTTTTTTTAAAACTACTGAAGCAATTCTTTTCAGCTTTTTTTCAGACATTACATAGAGATAAATAAGAAATCTTGTGGAACAGAATTTTTTTAAACGTCTTGGTTATTTTTCAAAAAATATTTTATTATCTTGTTAATTTTTAGGATTATTTTTATCACGTGTATTTCTCAATAGCTTACCTTCTAAGAACGTTAGCAAAATTCTATTCCACAGAAAAATGCATTTTGGTATCTTTAATAACTGTGCAAAATTTCAGTGCAATAGCTTAAATACTTTTGGAGAAACATGTACCTTACATAATGGAAATGTAAGTTTCGGCAAACTGAAAAAGAAAAATGAGAACATTATGTACCTGGGAAAAACTGTTTAATGTTGGCCGTAACCATAACTTGTAGCAGATCTGTTTAAAAACAAAACACACAAATTGCCATCTTGCCACAGTCTTCTTGAACCAGGTAACTATACTTCCTGAAAGTGTGCCCGCCCAAATAGAAAAGAAAGTGGAAGTAATTGTTTGTTTTTTGTGAGTGATATCTGACAGAATGGGGGCGTAACCTCATGCAACCCTTTAAACAAACACATTTTAACACAGTTCTAGATGGAGTATAAGCTTGAAACTTTTGGGTAATATTCTCATGGTATCCAACTAATTTATAAGCTGATGAACACAAAATTGATTTTTTGACCCCAACCGCATACATCCCCCCTTATGCAGAATTCTGGAAACAATGGAACGTGACAATCCCACAGACAGCGGTATCGCACTGAACGCTTAAGACTACAACTGAATGCAGTTCTTACAACAACGATATTCACCAGTGTTTGCGCCCTTCTTATTTTTCCTAGAGACTTTTTATTTAGATTAAAGCCCGTCTCTTCAACATTTTAAGTCATATTTTGATAGCACGAGCAGAAGGCACTTGATCATTACGTGGATATTGCTGCCGAAACGAGAGCTTTGCAGCGATAAAGCTATCACCATTGTTGTAATAAGCCTTAATTGCAAACGTACGTGGAACAGAAGTCCAACGCTTCATTATGACTAAGTGCTACATACTTGACAACATCATTATAATGTGAACAGCCGAATCGACATGAGCATAACCGAAATAATCGACATTTAAAATCGCCTGTTCCTTTTGTGCTCCCTATATCTACACCAAAGTCTGTTACAATGAAACGACTTCTGCAAAGGTTTTATTTCGAAGAATATGAAGTAGATAGAAAAATAAGCTTTCGTAAGAGTAATTTATAGAAACTATATAAAATTAGTGGATAGTGGGTAGAGAAAGCCACTCAGATCGCCACCGCCGCCTCCACCACTACCACCACTGCATGATTACAGCTTGAATATCAATAGGTGATATATGTTAAAATTTTCTTTTAAATAACAGCACAATTATTTTAGTTTCCAGCTTCTCGCTTAAGAAGAAAAATGAAAAGCTTACTCAGCACTCATAAATTCAATGAAAACTGGGAGGTATATGTAATGTAGCACGATATTAATATCGATGTCGCGACAGTGTGTTGTTTGTTTCATTAGGTTCCGTCCACTAATTGGATTTCAAGCTGTTGGCAAGCAAAGGGAAAAAATTAGAAAAGCTAATAAATCACTGAAGTCCGGTATCACAGTTCGTGGTGAAGTTCTGGACGAATATGTAGGAGTTGCATTTTACATTTCCTGGCAACGGAATTGCGACACCAAAAGCTACCTTGATCCTGTGCCAACTTCACCCACAAGTGTTTCTATTAACTATAGAGACATCGCTAATTAACACAGTTCATTTATTTTAATGGGTGTAGGCATTAGTTGGCAGAACTGTTTAAAAATCGTTGTGAAAACGCACGTCATTTTATCTATCGATGAAATATATAATTATACGTCATGTGATATTTAGTTAACACAAACAATTATCACCTCCCCATTTTGTTATTAAAGAACACTAACACCTTTCCAGATCTGACACTTGCTAAGCCAAAATCCTGTGATTCTAGCAATAACGTTTCTGTCGCTTTGGAAATAATATTTACGTGTAATTTTTCCTTATAATATTTAAACAGCCCAACGTGGAAACCAAAATCATCTGCAGCTGCTTAAATCGGAAATACGCAGTATTTAAACGTACTTGATTTTGAATATATTGTGCTTCCAAACAAACTACAACTGTAGGTAATTAAGGTAAATGAGATTTCTTTATAAACGTACACTCTGCGCACAAACCCCACCAAGGACTAAAGAAATCAGCTACAATTTGTGTGATGAAGGAATACCTAGGGAAAAATCTGATGAGTTGCACGCACATGACTTTTTCTACTATTGTGCTATTCTTTGAAATTCTTATTCTTCTGTCTTGTTCATGTTAGTCGAGATAAACATCTGCAGAAATTACTTTACTGCTGATTTTTATAGGTACAAGGGGAATATGTGGATACAGTAGGCCTTGTGCGATAGTCAAATCTTTTAAAGCCTTGAAATTCCGTTCTCTTTGCACGGCCAAGAGATAAAGTGAATAACGACCATCCGTTTGAGAAAAGTTTAAGTATTGTAAAACCAAATAACATGGAATATCTCAGAAATAGTTCACTCCATAAACAAATTCATTTGGATATAAATTGTGTGTTATAGGATATCCACATTTTTTGAATAGCCAGAAAGTTCAAAATAAACATTTCATTTGCCATAAAAATATCTGAGTAGTGTTGAAGCTGACAGACATGTTTTAGGGTACCTACATTAGACTTGTCATAGGTAAATTACTGCAAGCACAAAGAGACTGAAATATGTGTTGTAAAACTTTTTAAAAGTGTTGTGATGGATTAGTTGGTGGAAGGACAGATGGACTGAAACAGTGAATGTTCCTACATAATGTGTATCGGAATATACAACAGATATAAAACTAAAAATAAGTTAGTGCTTATTCAATAAAATGCAGAATACTAAACCATTGGCATTCGATTTATCTTATAACTATGCATAGCGAAAATATCTAGAATACCGAAACAGTTAGAGGGAAAACAAATTTCGGATTATTTTCCGCCCTTCTGGAATAGGTTTCATTTACTATATTTTTACTTAAAACTAAGCAATAAAAATTGCGATGGAAAGAAACATTCCGATGTGTTGCATTCACAACAATTTTCCAACTCACTCTACAATTCTTCTTATAAAAACGTATTAATTTGTTACAAATGAATTATAAATCCATGCAATTATTGTAGTTATAAGTAGGTCAAACCGATTGTCAGACTTTTAAAAACGGTTGTCATTGTAATGGCTTCATATTCCATGCTCTTTGCATGACCGCGAGAAAAAGCATATGACCTGTTGAAAAGATTATGGGTATTTAAAAATTCAAAGCATGGCGTTGTCATAAATATTATATTTTAAGAGATAGACAATTCAGTTTTTCAATTGTACAAAAGTCATTCACGACAAAGAGTGCTTCACAGTTTATCCGCAGAAAATTAAAAATAAATATTTTATTTGGCGGGAAAATATCTTTCACGTATACTCTTTTAGTGAAACATCGTTGTCATATTTTAGAAAATACAAGATAACAAATATTTCTGAATGTAAAGGTTATTTGGAGGTGGGGGGGGGGTTCCTTGAAAATCTTTTTGTTTCCTAGGAGGAAGCTGAACTTAAAATACCAAGTTTGTGTTTAACCTGTTTTTCGTTTTCAGTTATGCTGTACGCGTGGAAGTATGTGCTTGGATACACGTAATTGTTGAGTATATTCAGAATATCAGATTTCCAGAACTAGATATATTTCAACACATTTTAAACAATTAGAAAGTAAGTACGAATATAACAAATGCAGCCATGGAAGTAATATTTGGTAGTGTGTGCAGAAGGAAAAAGCGATGACATGGAATGTAAAACCTAAGATGAAAACAAACCACAGTTCTTTTACATGCCAGTAAATCTACTGACATGGGGCTGTCGCTTTTAAGCACATAAAAAGTATCCCACAAAGCTGGGTTTGAACCCGCGACCTGGGAATCAGGAGACTGGCGCGTAACCAACTGAGTCATTCAGACCGACACCTAAAATGTAGTATTCTTATTTATGTAATGGAATATATTGTTAAGTAAACAAAAATATACCTTTTGCTAAAATTGCTTTCTTTTAGATTCAGAAGTCACAAATCGTGTATTTTCTGTGAAAAGTAATGCAGTACTTACTTTAATAACTATAAGAGAAAATAAAAGAGAGAATACCTCAGGTGAAGAACCTGAAAAGAAAATGTGAATATGATTTTAAGAATTTGAAGCAATCTGTATTATAATCAGCTCTAAATTTTACCCAATAGGCTTCTATCATTTATCCGTTCTAGGAAATATACATTTCTTTGGTATGGACAGGATTTCACAAAGTACTTACATGAAATGTAAGATAATTTATCCTATTTTAAAAAGCTATATTTAAACATTTAAAATGTTTTACAATTTCTCAAGAATGGTTTTATCGAGTAGATTAAAATACAATACATTTAAGATATGCAGATAAAAATGAATTTCGTATTTTAATCTACTCGATAAAACCATTCTTGAGAAATTGTAAAACATTTTAAATGTTTAAATATAGCTTTTTAAAATGGGATAAATTATGTCATCTCTTGAGTAATTTAAAAGTGCAGTAAAATTCATACGCCAATTTTTAAATCCATTTTATCTGCATTTCTCCTGAGATTTTGAGCAAGATATATCGTATCGAGCATTTGTAATGCTCAAAAGTGTAGGAAACGTCTAAGTGGAGTAAAGGGAATTTCAAATAAATATGCGCCACTGGGCCTGTTTTCTTGGGAATTTAAATTACATGTTGAAACTTTAGAGGACTCTGAGAGACAAAGTCACTATACGTAATTGAAGCAAAAATGTGAAGTATTGCCTGGATATAAAAGACTATTCCACACATGCCAAGTATCACCTCTTAATCGTGGTATTATTGCTTTGGTTATATCTCCTCCTCCTTGCAGTTTCGCCAACCTCTGCATTTTCTCAAATTTCTGAACATCTGAAATACCCATGCGCAGCAAAGTAAATAAATTAAGAAATGTAACCGGCTCATCCGTGAACGTCACAAACTGAAAACTGTAGCTTTAACAACCGTAAATTCAAATAGAGCAGACCTACAATGAATGAAGCAGCTGCTAACGCAAATTAGCTTATTTATATCCACCATACAACTAATTCGTCACTTCCGTGGACTAAACGCTAAAATTGTTGTTGTTCTCATAGCTTACTGGATTAGTTGTCATGCCAACTGTGAAAATACATCTTAATTAAAATGAATGTTATTGTAAAGATAAAAGCTAAACCTCCACAGATTTATTGTGGCTACCACCCCCCCCCCCCCCACAAGGCAAGGATGAAATGAGGGAACAGGTTGCAGGGACGCAGCTAGACAGGCCACAGAGACGCGCGGAAGTGCCTCACAAGTGCTGAGAACTCTTCCCAGCGACAGGCCCCACCGAGCAGCCATTACACCGTAGGTCCGGTGCCGCACTGACTGTCGCCAAATGTCACCTAGCGCCGAGAACAGCAGTTACCATGCGCAGTCAACCACGCCATCTGTGCCGCACTGCCAATACTACATGTATGGAACTGTACCTCCTGAAAGATGATAAGGAAATGAAATGAAGGGAAATGATGGAAAGGAAACCGTGTTATGAAATAATGCACCCCAGAATTCGCCTAGGTGACATGGGGAAACCACAGAAAAACATTATCAGGGTGCGTGGCCACTGGGATCGAACCCGTGACCTCCCGAACGCGGGCCACAGACGTTACCGCCTGAGCCATCTCGCTCGGTAATGTTATTGTAAGTTTTAAGCTGTTTACAATTAAACCACTTAATATTCAATAGTATTAAATAAATAAATTAACTACTTTGCGGAATATTCTAAACCAATACAACTCGAGGTTTTCACATTTTGGATAATTTTTCTCACTGTTATGGTCATATGAAAATCTCTCGTGGTATAACTACAGATAATTTTTGCATTTTGTTTCAGAAATTTTGACCACATGTCAATTATGGGTAGGTACCCTTGAACTACCTGTCTTCATACCTTTTATTATAGAATTTAAGATAACTATAGCTGATCCGTTTATAGGACACGGTGCCTTATAAATGTTTTAGAGGTGTTTGGGTTGTAAAAACACGCTCTCCCATAAAGTGTTACGGAGGTAACCTAACAAGCAGGCTTCGGGTCGGAATAATTTCCGCATCGCCCACCTATTTATGACTTCTGGAACGTCCGTGCTTGAATTAAACTTTCCGTTTCAAATGCTACCATTACTCACGTTGCGAGAGCTGCAGATAGACGAATGGCGTCAGTGGCGGCAAGTGCTTAAAGGAGAAGACGTTGAAATATCATGCTTTGTCCCTAGAAAGAACTACTAGAAGTCTCCATCACGAATGCAGAATGTGAATGTACAATCTTTGAAAGTACTTATTCTATTTAACCATACCCAGCATTGTAACTGAAGTAATGGACATCTTGAAGTTTATTTCACTCGCTATACGCCTATGGATGCATACTGGAGAAGGGTATGATCAAAAACCTGAGAGTGGGGCGCAAACACAATTGCTCTTCATTAATGGCAGCACTCTGTTTAACTAACAATATGAGAACATCTCTAATAATTTAATATAATTATATGAACAGTGTTGTTATAGCTCTGTTGGATACTGGTGAAAATCGGAAGCGATTTCAGAATAGAATTTGGAACTATACAATAGAAAACGTTATGTAAATATTTGGGATGAAACCTGAATATAACATTCTCAAGGGCTAATATATGCAATTAATAAAAGTAAACCACTTAGAAGATAAAAACAGAAGAATAATACAAAGATTTACGTCGCACTCACATGACTTTCTCTACTGTTGTATACATTATTCTTAAAACGCTTATTATTTTATCTATTTCTATGTTAACCGAGACAAGCATTCGTAGAAATGGCTTTATTACTATTTTCTGGTGCGCACATTTGGAACAGTGACATAAGGCAGTGTTAAGCGATAACCAAAACTTTAAGAGCTAGTCTGTATGCGATGGCTTTGACGTTCTATTCTTTTTGTATGGCCAGGATATAGAAAAAGGAACGACTTCCTGTTTCAGAAAAGTATTTAAAAATTCAACACAATAACAAGGAATATTTCCACATAATAATAATAATAATAATAATAATAATAATAATAATAATAATAATAATAATAATAATAATAATAATAATGATGATGATGATGATGATGATGATGATGATGATGATGATGATGATGATGATGATGATGATGATGATGATGATGATGATGATGATGATGATGATGATGATGATGATGATGATGATGATGATGATGGTGGTGGTGGTGGTGATGGTGATGGTGATGGTGATGGTGATGGTGATGGTGATGGTGATGGTGATGGTGATGGTGATGGTGATGGTGATGGTGATGGTGATGGTGATGGTGATGGTGATGGTGATGGTGAAATTTATAGGTTGTATCAGCACGAGATCGCCGATGTGAACATAGGACTCTATGAAAGAGAGCATGTTCGACATTATCAGTTTTATCTCCGAAGAAAACTAAAGCTGAACTGTCAACAAATACAGAAGGATTCCTGATTCAGAGATTGCTCTTAAAGACGAAATAGAGAAATTAAAAATGGAGATACAAAACTTGAGAAAAGAAAACTCAAATTTGAAAAGAAGTAACAATGCACATAAAAAGCCAAGGGTTCAAAATGATATGGTAAAAGTTGCACATAAAGCGTCAAAATAATAAGAAAACGTATACATTTTTGGGGGTATTAAGATTTTGCCCATCTCTTACGGTATACCAGTTATAGAAAACTCGTCCCAACAGAACAGCACTACGGAGACTATTCTCAGAAAATTAAAGATATGCCTTTCATTCGTCATAAAAATACCTTAATTTAAATCGTTAGAGCTACTTTTAAGAAAATCAATTTTTTTTTGAGTTTTTGAAACATTTCCATGGAAAGTGAAGTTCGGGTTTGGGGATTTTCTTGAAAATCTTAGTGTTCATCCTTGGAAGACGACCTTCAATCCCGGGTTTGATATTTAATTGAGTTTTCGTCTTTTGAGTTACACACACCCACCCCCACACCACCTCACCTCTGACTACACACCCACACCCACACCCACAGGTAATCACACACACGCACGCATACCATTTAATAAAACTACTTTTTCATTTATTCAGGGGCCTCAAATCTCTGTATCGAATTTTAAAGTGGAAGGCAATAAGTTCTCTACCTGCTATGTTCGCGGTAGAGAATGTAATAAATAAAGTTGGGTGAAATGAACATTTTGGAAAAATAGTGAAATTAGAAAGGAACAGATAAAACAAAATAAATTGAAAACGAGCTATGGCAGAGAAAGGGCATATGTTCATGTTTCATGGAATATGTTATACATAGATTTATGGAGATTTACTTTCTCACTTGTGTTTTTTTAATATTGGTGAAAGCGGATATTGATGGAGATTGTTTTACGCTTTTGATGGAGATTGATGGAAACTGTAGGAAAATAAATTATTTTTGTATTCGCATTATTATATTGATACTTTTTAATGGCTAAATTGAAATTGTTAATATATTTACATTGATATAAATAGATTACCATTAACGCATAAATTTAGATTATTTTAAACATTATTAAAGATTAACTAAAAAAAATCTGATGTGCTGCACTCACATGACTTTATCTACTCTTGTACAAACTACTTGAACAAATTCTTATGCCTATATCTTCTTCGTCTTAGTTGAGATAAACATTTGTACAAATTATCTTATTGCTTATTTCTTTGTTGGTGCAAGGGGAAAGTTAGAATACAGAAGGCTTTGAGCGGTAGTCACATGTTTTGAAGCTTTGAGATTCCCTTCTCTTTGCACACTTACCATATAACAAAATGAAGAACGATGATCCATTTCACGAAAGTTTTAAGTTTTCCGAAACTCACACACATAACAAGGAATATCTCCGAAATGGTTCACCCTACAAGAAAATTCATTGAGACATAAGTTGTGTATGTTAGCAAGATCTACATTTTTGTATGGTATCATTTGCTCTATCTCTAACGGTTTACCAGTTATGCAAAAGTCGTCCAGAGTAAATACGACTACAGGGGCTATAGCTAGAAAATTCAAGATATACATTTCATTTGCCATAAAAATATCTCAAACATATGACATTTTAATCAAAATCGTTAGAGCCATTTTCAAGAAAATCAAAACTTGCGAAAAAAATGTTCATGTAAAGGATAGTTTAGGGTGGGGCTATTTTCTTCAAAATCTTCCTGTCGCATGCCCGAAGGACATTAAACTTAAATACCAACTTTGTTTTTAACCGACTTTTCGTTTTTGAGTTATGCTGTCCACAGACTGACACACAGACTGACACAAGACTGACACACAGACACACACACACGGACCTTTTTCTAAAAATGCTTTTCTTTTATTCAGGGGGTCTCAAAACATATATTTCCGGTGAAATCTCGACATCGAATTTTTGGGTGGAATACAATACTTCCCTTACTTACCAGTGGAGAAAGTAAAAATAAGTGCAGAGATTTAGTTGGCACAGACGTGTTCAAAGAACTGTGTGAGGTAATATTTGTATGTTGGAGAGAATGTGCCCCTTGTGTTACAGGAATATTTTGTTTCTCATATGGCTGTGAATATATTTTTCTTTGATGAACATAGAAAAGTCAAAACTGAGGTCTCGCGGCGCAACTGCGTATTGCTGTTACAGATATTATACCAGTATGAACGTCTTTTCATATGTTCGGATAATGATAATTGTGGTAATTCCCAGGTCGAGAAGGCCGTATAACTGGGCGGGAGGTCTCGGGGCCCTGACCACGTCCCACTCTACAGTAATACACCCCAACAATGACGCCTGTAGTGGGCAGAGGTGTGGGACGCAGCGGCTGGGCGGCAACCCTTGGCCCTTCATGGGGTGTTGCGCTAGGGTTTACTTCAGTTTAATTGAAATAAACATTTGTAGAAATTGTTTTATTGCGCACTTATTTATAGGTATATTCAATAGAAATAGGGGACAAGGCTTAAGTGATACTCAGACATTTTAAGAGTCAATTGCTATGTGATGGCTTTGATTGTCCGTTTTCTTTGCATGACTAGGCCATAGAGCGAAAAAAACTGTCTTCCTATCGGAGAAAATGGTGACTGATGTCTTGTGCATGTCTTATGCATTGCCATATGTTTTAACAAATTAAAATGCAAGTAGTGATCTAGATGGTGTTAGAGGTATGCGTACTTAGATTATACTTAAATTTCGTGTTATGGTAGATTCAAATATGACGAATGGTAAAGTCCAATATCAACTTGATCTATTGTGAAATGTAAAGTGAATTATTCAATATTAATGAAGGTAAAGTGGTTAATTGAACATTAATGAATACATTATCTCCTCTATTTGGCATCGAAGTAGGACTGTACAGGTAAATATTTTGTTTACAATTAGCTTCCATTACCTCATTCAGATGTTCACAGTTAGGACGAGTGAAAGTTCAAACTAGGCCAGAACTTGAAAATGGTTTCGCCACGTGTCTGTGTGTTTGTTATCACCAACCACTGCAAGTAAAAGGGGAGGGTTGGGTTTCTTTCCAAGCAGCCATCACAAGATATGAGTATTGTCAACATTTCATTTGTAATGCAAGTATCATGTCAATTTTCTTGAACGGCCTGGATTGTGTGATTCAGGCCTGGCAGGTACTCCCAGTTATGATTAATTGGTTTTTCTGCATATGTTTTCATTGCCCTATTTACAATATTTTTTTGTAATACTACAGGATGGCTCTAAGCCGAGAAATGTCTGACTAGCTCCCAGTTTCGCAAACTGGTCTGCAGGGTTACAGTATTAAAGACAAATACGAGCCGAACACGATTGTGAACTAAATTCAGCATTCTTTTCGTGGAATTCTGTAGTGGAATCAGAGTTTGACACTGCCACCTGCGAAGAGTGGCAGTGTACGGAGAGACGTTCACCCCGATCCACTGTTGGCCATTCTCTTGACACATCAAAGGAATGTTCCGCTGTAATTCCCATAAGCTTGGAGCTTGCTTTCTATGTGTCACTTCCTGAACTAGTGGAACGCTAAAGGGTTCGTGTAATGGGCGATCGGCTCGGGCTGAAAACATTTTAGCTTTAACAATGTCAGGAAGCTATCTCCATTCGATTCGTGTTAACCGAAGCAGTTCGCGACGACCTTTGATGTCTTCACGCATCTTTATAGGCCAAAATTCTTAGTTATTTCTCTCTACTTCACAATTGATCTCCATTCTTTCCCCTCTCTACCGGTATCTTGCTTTCTGCTCCTCCTTTTTGATTTTCGGTGGTCTAAGGGTAGCATTTAGCCTCTGCTTCGCGAGATAGTGGGTTCAAACCCGGATGAGGGCAACGGATTTCTTTTTTCGGGCGTAACAATTATCAACAAGTAATCAACCAACCCAAACCTCTCTAAAATTCCGCTTACCTGAAAATGTAAGTGAATATTTTGTCAAAGATATAAATGCTGCTGATGGGGGCAGTTTTCAAACAGAACAACACTCCATACTTGTAACTTATTTACATTATTTCGTTTTGCCACCTCACAGTTAATTTTATGTGTAACTGTTACAATTGGTAAAATTGTAACTAAAATGAACACTTCAAATAGTGAGGATGTTTATGCTTTCTCAAATGTTATTGTTAAAAGAAATTATTGTAGCAGTTCTAATACCATTAACGTATTTAACAAATAAAACCCTCTCAAGGAGTCTGCCCAACTTTTCTCAAAGTTTATCCAATTTAAAAAGGAGGATATACACAAAATTCTTCAAATTATCGTTCAATTAGAACAATTCCTACATTTAGAAACATTACATTGTCTTGTAGCACATCGAAGTGTGAGACGGGTATACATTCATGTTTCGTCAATAAACCCAACATTGTCTGTCGACATTACAAATGGGCTCGAATTCTGAAGCTCTTACGTCATTCCAGAGCCTACATCGGCGGTGCTGAGCCTAACACACATGACCCAATACGTGCGGTTGTCTGAAGATATTAAATCGCTCCGTGGACTCGAGACAAAGGCCCTCCGCTGACGTTACAGAAGTGCCATACACCACACTCTTCATACAGCTCCACAGAAAACAATCGAGAGATGTCAGATCTGTCGACCGTGATCTGGCCATGGAAATGGTCCTCCTCTACCAATCTACGGATTTGAATATGCGACTTTGAGTAGATTCCGCACATTTACATCAAAGTGTGCTGGAGCTCGTGTCGGCCATTTCCACAGCTGTGTACTGGTACATGTTGCACTGCTGTTAAAGACATTACTGTAGTGGAGTAGTAGTGCAGTAGTATGTGCACCAAGGACTCTACGGAGGAATTTAACGCATGCGCAGGGATGTTATTATGCTCAGGTCGTTGATCCGCAGTACATAGATGGCTAAAGGGTTGCATATCTTCTGTATTGTGATACCAAAACGAATTTTAATAAATTGTCACAACCGTTTGTTCTCAAACTTTGACGCCCTCCAGCATCCAAACCGTGCTTTTCCGGACAGGAGTTCCTGCTTAAAAACTGACCAGTTTGCCATACCGCACAATATATTAAGTGTTGTAGGTGTTTTTTGAGACACCTGTTATACTCCAAGCACTTTAGCCTTATGCTAGGTCTTCCAAATTAAAAATGTAGACCACATGTTAACTATGCATTATTAGGATTTGAAAGCAGATGTCATGCAGGATCTTGCCTAATCCATTTAACACTTTTGACTACTTCATCATCAGCATCTTCTTCTTCTTCTTCTTCTTCTTCTTCTTCTTCTTCTTCTTCTTCTTCTTCTTCTTCTTCTTCTTCTTCTTCACCTTTCCCTTCCTCCTTTCAGTGTCGGGCCTTCTATCCAGTTTCTAAATCGTTGTCGAACCTGTGCCAATCTTCCTTTGTTTTTAGTTCCATCCCTCTCTTCCTCGCCATCTCATTGACATACTGCCCCCATTCTTTCTTTGGTCTTCCTCGACGTCCTCCTTCTCTTCCTGCTTCAAAGGCCTGCTTTGTTTTTTGATGTTCACTCTTTCTAACCATATGTCCATACCATTTCAAGTTCATTTTTTCTACCATTTCCACTACTGTTTCTATATCCAGCCTCTCTCTAATTGATGTATTTCTTTGTCTGTTTCTTCTGGTCTTGGCTTTAATCTTCTCAAGTACTTCATTCCCGATGATATCCGACTTCCATGTCTGTCAAGCATTGTCCAAGTTTCTGAATCGTAAAGGAGCGCAGATAGAAATACTGTGTCATATATCTGAATTACTTCTGTTGGTATTTCTTTCATGCCTATAATACTATTAGAGAGCTGAAAATATAGTCCATTGGACTTGTTTACTTCTTTCTTTCCCTGATTTCGCTCCCCTTATGCAGGATTTACACCCCTAGGACTTACAAACCAGCCTAGGGTCAGACGCCTGTCGGAGAGCAGAGGAACTTCTGGACCAGACAGAGTGAAGACCTGGAAGCAGGTGGTCAGTCAAGCACCAGATATGATAGTGAGGAAGAGGGTGATATGAAATGTAGGCGAAATGAATGATTGGAAGGGTGCTAATGGAGCAATTGGTGGAATGAATGGCGGGGGAACCCGGAGAATCCGGAGAAAACCCATCTAGGTGGTAGGCGAGCGGTATAACCACTGAGCCACGATGCCGCCATTATACTTGCAGACTCAGGGAAGGTTGAGGAATAATCCTGGCTGGAGAAAAATTCATACCCCTTGCCGGGAATCAAAACCGGGAACCCTTGCAGAGCAGGCAGGTGCTGTACCAACTGCGCCAGCCGACTGGTTTACTCTATTGCTAGTTTCATCTTCTAATCCACCTGTTGAAATTATTGTATCGGAGTACTGATATGTATTCACTTGTTCCAATTTATTATATTTCCATTTCATATTAAAATTTTTATTTTCCTAACCTTAATTTTACTAGTATTCATTTTGATACCTCTTTCTTCCGATGTGCTTGCCCATTTTATAATGGCGAGAGTGTTGCTAACTGTAAGTACGCCATCAGCATAAACTAATACCTCTAATATACAGGTCCCATTTTCCAATACCCCACTTTATTGGAATTTTGTCTTGCATTAATTATTTTGCAGTACAAGCAACACTGAATAAAATTTATTGCCTAAGTAATCATTTACAAATGGTTTAGTTAAATAAAAGTAACTACTTTTAAGAAAAACGCCACTGGATACCTCAGGGCTCGTATTGGATCTCTTCTAATTTACAATTGTTACATATGACTTAGACGTGCATTCATCCCCCCATTTGGTTTAGCATGCCGATGATAATACTCTTTAGGTGACAGGAGCTGTAAAAACGAACCTAAAAGTCTTCTGAAGCTGCTTAGGATCCGTTGAAGTAAAACTTAAAATATTGTTTTTTCTCTAAATTGTGAAATTAGATCTATAGAAAACAAAACACAGTATGTTAAATTATTAGATTTCTTTGTAGATATCAGTTTCGGTTGGAATAATCCGATAAGCTTATGTATTAAAAATCAGAAAGAATTTTTTATATTTAATTTAAAAAATTAAGAAATATTTCACGTTTTATGTTAACAAGCACATCTTCTGTCCTTTTTTTTCCATCAGACTACGGCTAATTGTTCCTCCACAACAAAATAGTTGGAATGGCAAAAACGGCAATACGATGTATTCAAGAGCTTTCCAAAAAAATCATGTGGAAAAGGTTTAAATTGCTACAACTAATGGCCTTACCTTCGCTCTATATTTATAGCAATTTAAAACATGTTACGCGAAACCAACATCAATTTTCAGAGCGGTCAAATTATCGTAATTGTGAAACAACACATCGAGATGGCGTGAATTTAAATAATTATAGATTTGTTAAAGCTATGAGTACACAAAAATACCTTCAGATGAAACATTTTAATACTCTGTCTGAATCTATTGAAACATTGGGTATAAATACTTCTAACAAAGTTGTGTCCAGTAAGCTAGAGAGCCGAGCATTTTCTACTTTGGATGAAGTTATGTCAAAAAAAAATAATAATAAATAAATAAAAAAATTTAAAAAAAATAAAAAAAAATAAAAAAATAAACATACGAGTAGACTTTAATATTTGTAATGTTTTGTAATGTTTTAATGTTAATATATACGCTGTGCATATATTTTTGGGTCTGTTTTATTGGACAATGCCTATTTCATATTGTATATGATCAATTATAGAAAACACGCAGTTTCTTCAAGAACTTCAGAATGAGGTTAAACTACAGAAATAGAGTTGCAGAAGGTTTCAGAATTATATAAGCCATTGTGATCTTTGCAAACAGAAAGATGGACATCTTTTTCAACAGCATTTGCGTTGATTATAGGTAATATCAGCGTTTTATTTTTTTACTAACCCCAACTGACCCATTCTTTGTATGGGACGGTAAGCCTAATGTTAGCCATTCACAGCGCACGGAATTTTCCACGGTGCGTGAACGCGCTCACATATTCCCAAAAAACACGTTGAAACACTGTCAGATTTGAAATGGACCGCAGTGTTAGGTTTATGAAGTTCTGCTTAAAAATGTGAATTTCTGCTTAAAAATGTAATAATGATGATGATGATGGTTATGGTGATGGTGATGGTGATGGTGATGGTGATGGTGATGGTGATGGTGATGGTGATGGTGATGGTGATGGTGATGGTGATGGTGATGGTGATGGTGATGGTGATGGTGATGGTGATGGTGATGGTGATGGTGATGGTGATGGTGATGGTGATGGTGATGGTGATGGTGATGGTGATGGTGATGGTGATGGTGATGGTGATGGTGATGGTGATGGTGATGGTGATGGTGATGGTGATGGTGATGGTGATGGTGATGGTGATGGTGATGGTGATGGTGATGGTGATGGTGATGGTGATGGTGATGGTGATGGTGATGGTGATGGTGATGGTGATGGTGATGGTGATGGTGATGGTGATGGTGATGGTGATGGTGATGGTGATGGTGATGGTGATGGTGATGGTGATGGTGATGGTGATGGTGATGGTGATGGTGATGATGATGATGATGATTATGATGATGATGATGATGATGATGATGATGATGATGATGATGATGATAGTCTTTAATTCCTATGCGACTACGGTCTCTCCTAAAAGGAGCGTAGTTCGATATGTTCTTCCCACATTTGAGCTATGAATGTGGAATTCCTCTATCTTTGATAGTTTCTTTGCTTTAACCTATATTTCTTTAAACTTATATTAAGTTTCACTCCTCTGCCCTCTGAGCTTGAGTCTCACTCTTTTGACATATGACACAAGTTCACACTTTTTTTTAATTTATCACTTTTCTCTTCACTGTCACTGTTATATTAAGATATGTCCTATCTTCCTTGGCACTAGGTCACGCTGATTGTCTTAGTCGCTGAGCAGATGTTTGTGTGCTTTCCAGAAATTGCGGTTCTCGCCGTCCAGGTCCAGGTGCTGCCAGCGTTCCTCTTCACTTGGTCTGCACACCTCGTCCTCGGTTTCCCCAACTCCCCATCTCCTGCTCCTCGTTAATATATTTCTCCAGCTATTGTTGTTGAACCTGTCTGACCTGCCCATCCTCACTTCGCTACTTGTGTTGTGTCGCAACTTCTTCACTTGCGTCCTTATTTCTGCATTTCTTACCCGGTCTCTTATCGATACTTGTAGCACTTTTCTTTATCTCGCTCTGCATAATTTGTAATTACATTCTTTGTTGCTGCGTTGTTATCAATATTTGTGCTACGTACATGTGATATGAAAAAAAAATTCGAATCGGAAGCTGTATTCTAGTGCCAAAACGTACACTTCAAAGGTTTAGACCAGGTTTAATAGGTGGTTTTTAAAAAATAAACAATTTTGGACTTAGTTTTATCCGTGGATATTGATACCAAAAGAAAAGTAATAAATCACAACTATTTTATAGGTTTTTAGCACCATAAAAGGTTTATAATAGGAGCGCAAAATAAATCTCAGTTGCTTTGGCTATTCTTAATATCAGCATCACCTACAGCTAATTTCATATCTTCTTGTAAAAGTTTCAAACATTCGTCATAGTTTTTTCTTATGAAAGAAGCCATTCCATGTCACATTCAATAAGCAGCATAATTATATATCATGTTGGTGTAACTGGTATTTCACTGCTCATAACTTAAGTACTTTTTTAATTCAAGAGATGGATTCTTTCCCAGCAGCAAATCAAATTTTCTAGGACGCTTTAATCAAGTTTTCCTTCAAGCTTATATACCAGAGTGCTGTATGCAATTTTCCTGGAAAACTGTTTTTTTACAATATCCAGAATGTGTGATCCATTGCTAGTACAAACATTATTGGGGGAGGTGGACGAGTAGCATATGAAAATTAACTGTTTCCTAAAGCGGCTAACTTGTAAATCTTACATAACACAATGAAGATATGAAAACACCATACAGTATTATAAAATACGATTTCCTTCAACGCGTGGAGTGAATTCTACCCAGTGAAAATTCTGATGTATAGTTGTACTTCTTTAGGGCTACAAGCATTCGTGGAAGATACGAAATTTCATATTTTGCCTGTTTGTCACCTTACATGCGCGTTTAAATGTTCTTTGAAAAAATGTTCAGCAAATGTAGTATTCAGGTAAATGGGAAGAAATATTACCAGAGGTGAAACGTCTCAATTCATTAAGTTTTGAGACAAAAAATTTTGAACATTCGATCTTGTGTTTTCTCAAATTTTATAACATACAACCTGCACTTTCATTCTACACAATTGTTTTAAAACGCAAAAAATTTAAATCCACAAATAGTTATTTGGTTGCTCCTGTACCATTAGGCGTAGCACCGCATTGAACTCCTGAATCATGCCTTAAAATTATTCGGTGTTGTTCCGACTCTCCGCGTGAAATTATACGGACAAACTCTGGGAGCTGATAGATGATCTTTTTAAAACACTATGTTACGGAATGTTTTTTACTGCGGTGCTTTGTTGAAGTGCTAGACGAGTTAATGTCATTACTGTGTCCATCTAGTTTAAGTATTTACAGCAAAATCAACAATGCAATTTAATATTGCATTTATCTTAGTAAGGCACACAATCTTAACCCAAGAAACAAACACAGAATGCATAAACAAAACACAAAGATTTCATTGTTTACAGTTAATCACAACTTAAGTATTCAAAATTAGACCGGCAAACTTTTAAACAATAGAAAAGGCTGGTGTCTTTGCGAGAGTACGGCAGAATAGGGCACGCCGATGCACTCTTTATGCTAATCGCAATGGGCGTGCGTTCCAATATTTACTTTAAATAGTGAAGCTGTGTTTAACTGTAAACAATGAGATGTTTGTGTTTTGTTTATGTGTTCTGTGTTTCTTTCTTGGATTAAGATCGTGTGCCTTACTAAGATAAATGCAATGCTACTTTGCATTGTTGATTTTGCCGTAAATATTTAACTGTGTGGGAGGCAGTAATCTATGACATTAACTCGTCTAGCGCTTAAACGAAGCAGCTCAGCAAAAAACATTCCATAACAAAAAGTGTTTAAAATAATGCTATCTATGAGCACCCAAAGTTTGGCGGTCTAATTTTGGGACATCTTGTATAATGTGTTGCAATCACGCGATTTCTCTACTCAATCTTCTGCAAAATATTCTTACAGAATGTATTACTTCCTCTACCACGTACATTGTAGGCAGAGAAGGTTTCGTATTCCACCCAAAAATTGATACCGACATTTCATTGGAAATAGCTTTCCTGGGATCCCCTAAATCCGAAAAGACCTACTGAAAAAACGTCCGCTTGCAGGGGTGTGTGCGCGCGAGGGTGGGTTCGTGGGTTCATGCGTGCGTGTGTGCGTGCATGCGTGCGTGTGTAACGTAAACCAAAATGTTGGTTAAATACAAAGTTTGGTGCAGTAGTTTACCTTCCAGGGATGTGACACGAAGAAATACGAAGAAACCTACAAATCCAAATTGCCCTTCACAAGGAAACTTTTTGGAAACATTTTCTCAAAAATGGCAAACAACCGATTGAAATGCCATAGGTTAACGTAATTTTCATGACAAATGTAAGGTATCATTTGAAGGTTGTGGGAATAGCCTTTGAATTACTCTTAATTCTGAATGAAATTTCCCAAAACTCGTAAACCGTAACAACATGATGAAATCTCAGTACACAGCTCTGAAACTAAAGCTTATAAGGTTTTAATACATTAAGCTCCATCTTTCTAAAACGAAATTTTGACCCCACCAAATAATGTTTGTTAACCATACTATTAAGCATACTTCAATAATACGGACTTTCTCAGTAAACATATAGTTTTCAAAACTAAATTAATGCCTCCAATATAGTTTTTATAAAAACAGATAACACATATAGTCTACAGGAAAGATTCCCTAAACAAGTTAGCTCCATATTCCATAAAACTCAATTTGACTTGAAAGTAATCATGTTCCAACATACAAGTTATCCGACCACTTTCCTCATCATGAATTGTGAAAAGCTGGAGGAAAGGTCGGTTGAATACCAAAATTGATATAAGTTTAGCATCCTCCAAGAATGCGACTCTAAGGTTTTCAAGAAAATCTCCCCCACATAAGATTGCCGTTTACATGGAACATTCTTCAAAAACGTTTATTTTCTCTAAAATAGCTAAATATTTTGATTAGAATACCCCAATTTTCAAATCAAATGCATATCATGAAAGCTCTGAGAATTGTCTCAGAATTTCTGTTCATTGTGCATGACCTTCGTATTACTGACAAACCGTAATAGACAAAAGCTTACTGGATAAAAAATGTAGACGTTAAAACACACAGTATGTCATATACAGTGCCATATACCTTGTTACTTGAATCTTTAGTCAAACCGGAATAGGTGATTTACCTTTTTATCTCTTGACCATGCAAAGAGAAGGGAAAATCACAGCTATCTCATAATGACCACCTTTGCTCGCAAAAACCTGTCTCTTAAAGCCCACTGCATTGTCGCTTTGACCTTATACCTACATGAAAGATAGGTGTAAGATAATTTCTATAAACGTTTATCTCGCTTAGTATTAAATGCATCTGAGAGATAAATACACCTTTGTAGGAGAAGAGTAGAGAAAGTCATGTGGCTGTGACACATCTAATTTTTTTTCCATCTACGTCCTGTAAATCTAGATATACTTCCATTACACACTAGCTGAAATATCCGGCGCTGCCCGTGGTTTGACGATATATGCCTACAAGTTGTAGCATTAGCTTGTGCTTACCCAATAGCCTTGTGTTCCTTTGACGACATTAAAAAAAATATTACTTAATACACTTAAACAAAAGCTTAAACTCCTACGATACCATAAACAACAAAAACTAAAGAAAGAAAGGGAGAGAGAAAGGGAGAAAGAAAGAGAGAAAGAGAGAGAAAGAGAGAAAGAAAGAGAGAAAGAAAGAGAGAAAAAAGAGAGAAAGAAAGAGGGAGAGAAAGAGAGAGAAAGAGAGAGGGAGAAAGAGAGAGAAAGAGAGAGAGAAAGACAGAGAAAGAAGGATCGAAGGAAGGAAGTAGGGAGGGAGGAAGGGAGGAAGGGAGGGAGGGAGGGAGGGAGGGAGGGAGGGAGGGAGGGAGGGAGGAAAGAAAGGTGAATGTAATGTCGCATTTTCATTTCAATCATGTAGAAAATTGTATGAATTGTTTGTAGAACAGGGAGTAGAGAAGGAAATGTGAGTGTATTTCATAGAAGAAAAGGGAGTAGAGAAATCAGCGTGAATGTAATATGTTGCATTTCTGTTGTAGAAGTGGGAGTAAAGAAAGAAATGTGGTAGTGTTTCGTAAAAGAAAAGTGAGTAGAGAAAAGAAATGTGAATGTAATACGTTGCGTACTAAAATGGATAGTATGAAAACCTACATGGAAAAAAATAGATATACGTACCGAATTTCACGGTGATCGGTCAAGCGGTTTAGGAAGGCATTGAAGACAAACATACAAGCATTAGTTTTATAGATTTACACAATTCCTAGCAGGTTTAAAAAGGACACAGTATACAAAAGCATTAAGTCAGACTTTTAAAGAACGTGTGGTAGCTATGTGCTGAGTTTCAAATTCCATTCTCTTCGCCTTTCCACGAGAAAAGACGAGTAAGGAATATCCACTTGAAAGTAGAAAAAGTATTTGAAAATTCAAATCATTAACAAAGAAAATCTCGAATATTTAACAGGGCAAAAATCCCTTAAATTGTGATCTACATTTTCTGTGCAGTCACACTTTCGTTACCTCTTATAGTTTACCTCTTATACAAAGTCATTTAGAATGAAGTGTCTTCACATTCGCAGAAAATTCAATATACCGGGTGGAAGGGAAGTCATTACATTAATTCAAACCAGTAATGAATCTCGGTATTTGTAACACATTTTGTATCCTACGTTTTTGTCTGTGACCATTTCCTACATTTCAAAAACAAGAGACAGACAAGCCGTGTCCTTCCGTTTTTACTGTGTAAATGTAGATCAATCAGAATTGTTATCTCCCAAAACATTTCACCGCCCTGCTCCGTGTTTGCAAGCGACCGACCTGTTTACATTCAGAAGCCGGTTCGGATCACTGACCAACCTCAACGCCACGTTGCCGAGTTATTTCATGTTTGAAAACCTGCTCGGAATACTCCTTTAATTCTCTTAAGTGATTAATTAGGATGTCCCATGATTACTACCGAAGCTATGTTATTCTACGCATCTTACAAGTAATCTTGTGGAATTACGCATCCAATATGGAACAAAAGCATTTATTTTTTCAAAATCGGCTGATCAAAGAACAAAATGCCATTTTTCTTTTTGTTAGTAATGCTTCTATGACGCACATGTTAGAAGGAATGTAGTAAGTTCCCTTCCTCTTGTTATACGTTTTATTTGAATGGAAAAATCTTAAATATATTGTATTTTAATCAAAATCGTCGGAGCGTTTTTTTTTTAGAAAATCAGAAGTAATCGAACGTTTTTGCTTTTAAAGGGTAGCTTGGGTAGAGGATGTCGTTGAAATTCCTCGCGTTCTGCCTATGAAAGTTGCTTAACTTAAACGCCAAATTTGGTATTTAATCTGCTTTTCTTTTTTCCGTCACTCTACGCGCGTAAACGCACGTACGAACGCACACATACAGTGCCCGCTAGCACACCTTTTTCTAAACCTTTTCTTTTTTATTCAAGGAGCCCCAAAATGGGAATTTCGGGTGAAAGATAGCTATTGAATCCTTTACTTACTAATATGTAAGTAGTACAGAGTAAAACGTGTAAGCAGTTCAAAATTGAACCCAATAACAAAGAGTATCTCGGAAATGGTTAACGCCACAAACAATTTAGTTTGACAGATTGTACGCTTTAAGACATTATTGGGGATAAGGTTTTCTTTCTATCTATTGCGGTTTAACAGATATGGAAATTCCTTCTTAATGGCTTCGACGGCAGCTTATCCTAGAGCAGAACTGTGCTGCATTTTGCAGGCTCACTCCTGCAAGGCGGAGAGTATCTAGCTGCTCACTGGCGAGCAGCTCTGCTGGCACACATTGCCCTAGAAGATGCTGAACTTAAATACCAGGTTTGGTATTAAAACGATACACATGCACCTTTTTCTAAAAAATATGTTAATGATATGAGTGCACAAACTTTAACAGCGACTTCTTGATGTTAATCTGAAACGTAAGTTCCTATATCATGTTTCTCTATATTGAATGCTTCCATAATACAAAATAACATTGGTCGAATGTTTGATTCCCGATATGCCACCATTCCTTTATCATTTACTTCTCCAATCAGCCTATCGTTGTAGTGCTTCAAAAAATGAGTCATTTGTGTTTTTTTCCATTTGTTGGTGACATGAACCGCTTAGCCACAAATAATATTAAATAATCGAATTTCAGCGTATCTTTTGAAATAAATTCATGAATACACGCGTGGTAAGCGGACAAATTTAGCGTGTGCAGAGCGGAACGTTAGGAATGTTGACAGTAAACACTACAAGCTCATGTCTCGTGATGGCTGCTCGGAAAGAAAACCGACCTTCCCCTCGTTATTTGCAGTAGCTGACAAACACACAAACAGGTGGCGAAAGCAGTTTTCGAGCCCTGCCCTGCTTGGACTTTCATTCGTCATAGGTGTGAACGGGTGCATGGGATATTGGAAGCTGATTAGTAAACGAAACATTCATCTGCTTATTCCTTTTGTCAGACTGTGGAGATAATGTATTCATTACGTTTAATTATCTCCTTTATCTTTCACGAAGTATAAATTTGTTATTAGACCTTTTAATTAGTCATATTTAAATGTACTATAACCGAAATCTGCGCACTCCAAAAACCCTTTATACACACGTTCATTTATAACTTCTATAACTGCTAAGACTATATTAGACTTGGTCTTGGTCATTCATTCAATAGACGTCCACTGCACATACAACATTTATTATGCCACTCGTTTTATGAATTACCCCTTCTAATCCTCCCCCAAATTCAATTATTTTTAAATGTTAGTAAATACTGCCCCACACTACTACTCTCCTTCATGAATATTTCAGTTAAGATTGATTTTGTCTTCGTTTTCAAGGTAAATTTAAGTATTCATTTCACCAGTATTTAGTTTCCTTAAAATCAAATATTAAATTGTGTTCCTGGGCTCAGCACACAACAAAGGACGGACGGGGCCAAGCTTCTTTACACCACGTGCCGTGCCGACGAGCGGGTAAAGGCTTCAAGGTCAGACTGCCTCGCGCAACTGTTTGTGTGTACGTGACTAACAACAATGAAGCGGCTATACAAAAAGGGGTTTTCTCCGGAGCCTTTGAGAACGATCTGGCTACCTCACTGGCGGCGCGAATGCGGAGATCAAGGAAAGTCCTTGTGACATCATCTCCTCTATATAAGGAGGTGAGGTAACAGCAGAGCAGTTAGTAAGTTACATTTCCAGACATGAGCCGGTCAGTGTGTTAGTGAGTGCGAGACAACTGTGCATGGGAGTGTCGTCGTATGGATACGTCGGTCGTCGTAAATAAGTATTTAACGAGCGTTCAGTGATTGCATTGTGGTAGTTAGTGTATGAGAGACAGAAAGTAAAGAAAGACACTGAAACAAGGTTACGAGAAGTAAAAGTTGTGAGTTGTGGTAGCACTAAAGTCTGTAGACTGTGTTAACGACGAGAAGAAAGCTCTGTGATGAAACATTAGAGGACAAATTAATAGAAAAGCATCCGAATGGACTGATATTTTGCCACAAAATGTTCTAACTCTTCTATCTCTGCATATAATGGGCATTTCCCTTGAGTAAATTCTTCTCCTTGTTCAAAAAGCTTCAAAACATACACTTCTAGTGAAGTCTCAGTATGGAATGTTTGGGTAGTGTGCAATACTTGCTCGACTCTGTTTACTAGAGGTGCTGCACACTCACTTGAAGTGAAAAACACTTGAGGCCGTGAGCTTATTTCTAAGCGGATTAAAACGAAGACATTAAACCAGCTTTTCCTACGTAGACTCATATAGAAATGAATAAACCCAAGCCGTACGTGAGAAAAGAGGATTGTACATTTGAAAATACAAGCAACAAAAATTTTTAATCTAAACAATCTCATTATTTTAGCTCAAAGGAGGAATAGTGCAAAATCTGTCTATTTTAGCTGGTGTTTTTTTCTCCAGTTTCAAGTTTGGTATTTATCCAAATTGTCGTTTTGATTTATCTAGCTATCTCCCCCTCTTTCTCCCTCTATCCCCCTCCCCCCTCCCCGTATTGGCTAAAAGAGGAAGAGACAGCGAGTGCATTCAGTTTGTTATACCCAACTCTTATCGTGATCGGCAGGCATACCGTATCGGCTAGAGGACACCCCCTGAAGGGGTTGAAATCTTAGGGGAAAACTTGATGAGCGTCCAGATTGGCGAAATGTATAATGTATACTTGTGAGATTTTCAGGAGATGTAAATTGAAACTGGAATAATATTCATTAAATACATACATGGCAATGCAGAACTTTATAAGAAAAAGGTAAACAGAGCAGTATTCTCACAGTGATATCAATGATTGTTGCTGCATACAAGTAAAAATAAATAGGTAAATAGAAGAATAAGTATTAATGAATAAATGTAAGTAACTAAATAAGTAGTATATTTTCTCTACAACTCAAACTAAAATTGCTTCATTTATCCTTGTTAACCTATTGCCAATCATTGGAATACTACAGGAATATAGACAAAGGAATAACACACTTTTTTGCCGTAATATGTATTGTCATTTTCATGTAAAGCATCTCGTAAATGAGTTTATTTCTAGTTTCTAAACATGATTAGTCAATTATAACAAAGGAATAATTTATTTAATCATGGAGATGTTTATTCTCAAAATGCATCACACAGGTTACTATATACAAACCTATATAATATATTCCTCTAGTCCTACTTAATATTGCTGTTTCCATTTGGTTCTAAGCAGTTTCAACCATCTATATAATACGAGATTTTCTTACCAGTATGCATATATGACAAGTTTGTGTGTGTGTGTGTGTGTGTGTGTGTGTGTGTGTGTGTGTGTGTGTGTGATTCTAAATGTGTATCATTGGATCGTTTTCAGAAAAAGTAAAGGCATCAACGTTATCGCTATGTTATCAAGTCAGTACGCTCTCTGAGAGGTAATGTAAAGAACACGCCTCAAAAGACCCTAAGAAACGTTACAAAATCCGACGAAGATTATCTTTGGCATTCTTTGTACACATAACAATGCATTTTTCCAAAATGCTTTTGGAGGACTTCAAAACGCATAATTCATGACTATGACAGGGATCGGAGGGGAATCTAGCAGCTCGACCTGGGATGCGCCACTGATGCTGCGGCCCCAGGAGGAAGGGATGAGATGAGAGGATACCAAGGTGGCAAAGCCTGAGGAAAGACCGCAGCAGAAGGGAAGGGTATCTAACACCTACAGATCTCCGCGATGGCGGCTCGTACAACCGAATATGCAATTATGCAATAGGAGTTAGTAAATATCTTAGGTTACATTACAACTTCCAAAAACCATATACTCCTCTTTTTGAGTCATATACTACTCAAAACCTTGTTGTACAGGAACCAAAAGGACTATTAGCCAGTTTACAAGCAGCCCTCAACAGCTGAACGCCACTGGTAATCTATGACGTTAGGCCAAAGGTCAGAACTTGAAAAGGAAGGTTAACGTTCCTTGCAACGACGTTGTAAAACCGGAAATGACGCCATTGGCACCGTTAGACACGCCCCAGAAGAAAACCGTTACAACTGGTATTACTTGCACGTGATAAATGCATGACTCAAAGATAAAATGATGGCATTAAATTTGTGTGATGGACTCCCAGAAATTTTGCGAGGAGGGCTTTATGACCTGGTTCTACTTGAACTTATTTCCTCCTTGGCAGTAAACTTAATGTCTACAGTTCTTAGTGGGAAAGAAACGAGTTTTAGTGGTGATTTCACTGAACATGAAGGTTTTACAAACATCTTGAGTTAGCAATGAGAATGCTAAACATCAAATAAGGTCACTCTTCCGTAGAAGTCCATAAAACCTTTTCTTTCATTTTTTGCACTCCCTACGACTAATTTAGGACGGAGAAACAGTTGCATTCGACTCTACGAATTGACCACGTTGCATTCAAAAAATGTTTCTACCCACTTCCACAAACTATTCATATACAAGCTTTTTCCATATAATATGAACTTCAAAATCAAGGCAAACTTACATTCACAGATTTTGTGATACGTGTAAGAATACAGTGGGCTAAATCGACAGTCAGATTTTTAAAGAGCAGATCCTTATGCGACTGAATATTTGAAATTCCAAGCTCTTTGCATAGCCACGTAAAAGAAAACGAATAGCGACTTCCTCCTTTAAAAAAAAAAATTATAAGTATTTGGAAATTCAGATCAGTAACAAAGAATATTTCGGGAACAATTAACGCCACAAATAACATAACTTGTGTGCTTTAACCAGATCTACACATCGCGCAGCTTGCGTGCACAGACGCTCAAGGTCAATCTCCCCCCCCCCCACCCCCCCCCCCCCCCCCGCATCGCTCGGCGAAGCAAACACGTGACGATAATGCGTGAGGCGTAACAAAGGATTTGCGCGAAACTTAGTTAATTTTCTGTCTGTCGGCAAGAAAGAGGAGCAGTTCTTGAAAGATCTCTGGCTATGTCATCGCTGGTATAAAAGCTTACGGAGCGCGTGGAGATGCAGTTTTATAGGTCAGTGTATCAGTGAGCGCGAGAGAGCTGTGAAAGGCATCTCGCGTACAAGTGAAGGCGTTTTAACGAGTGTCGAGTTATTGTATGGCCAGAGTTAGTGTTTGAGAGACAGAGAAAGAAAAGAGACACTGAATGGACTGAGTAAGGCTACGAGAAGAAAACAATTGTGAGTTGTAATATTAGTTGTAATATTGCAGATTGTGTTAACGTCAGTAGAAGAGAACTGTGTTTTTGTGCAAAAGTTTAGAAGAAATATGAAGTGACAGAGAAGTAACTGGACCGGAATTTTGTCAATTTGTCACAATATTGTACATGCTATTGCTAGAAAATTGAAAGCACACATTTTATATATCATGAAAATATATTTGAATATGCTATTTAAATTAAAATCATTATTCATTTGAGAAAATAAAAGAAATTAAGACAATTTTCCTGAACATCTTCGTATTGCATTTTTGGTAAATACTGAACTTATTGGTAAATCCCAAGTTTCGTATTTAACCGACCTTGTGCTTTTGAGTTACTGCTGAATTCTCCCTGTCTGTCTCCGTCTCTCTCTCGATCTCTCTCAGACACAACCTTTTCCAAATAATCCCTTTTTGGTTTCAAGTGGTATATAAACATGCATTTCGAGTGAAATATTGGTTTCTAACTTTTGGACGGAATACAAACTTCTTCTATTTGCTATAAGTAATTAGTAGAAAAAGTGAAAACTGTGAAAAAACAGGCAAACGCAGGTGTGTCATTGAAAATCCAAAGTTAGTTGCTTATATTCAATGGGTGTAGCTGGAAATGTTATATTGACTTTAATAAAGATTTGCTTAAAATATAACCCTTGCCCCATCCCGGCCTATTCTACAAATTTAACCTATAAGGAGCTCTGCCATAGAAGTTGATTCTAAAGGTCTCCTCGACTCAAAAAGTTTGGACAACCCTGCATCAGATAAATCGCTCAAGGTATTACATATGAAAATGAACAGCATCCTGCTGAAAAACAAATAAGTGATTTTTGTTTGTCCCTTCTCTCTTCATTTGTTTTATTCATCATATCTTGCTCGGTTCGACTACAAAGCGAGAAAATATGCATTTGCTTATGTTCGCGGTTCTGTATTGTTGTAACTTCAAATGCTCAGTTGTTAACGTAACTCAGTTTCAGATATCTACCTGAATTTGCTTGCAGCAAAAACTAATAAACCGTATATTGATATTTTACAGGGGAGCATTTTTGTAGATGTAGATGTGTGTGTGGTCATCTTGAAAGCTACTCAATCAACTTTTATAATTCTCTTACTGTTGAAAAGCTCTATACTTCCAGATGGTCGCAAAGTATATAGTGTTTACAAAATTTATAAAACTATGGTGTTGGGGATATTTCCTTCATATTCATGTCAGTAAGTATAATTTCGTTTGGTTGAATGTAATTTAATCTTCGTATAAATATCTGTTTATCTATAAGAATAAATCTGTACTGTTTAAACCATACAATTATGGAAAGCAAATATCGCAGGTTAGATTGCAACTTCCAAAAGCCTTGTTTATTTTGAATCGTACAGTACTCAAACATTTTGAAACTATTTTGAATCTTTTCAAACCCTTACAGATGAAACTATAGTGCTTGATTAATCAGGATAAAAATTTGTGCACTTTGACTACAGAATTTATAAAAAAGTTTGGATATCATACAGCTCCAACCACTTACGTGTAAATTGTAATTATTTAACAATGTGATCAAAATCTTGGACACTCAAGCTTTAGGTTCAAGTTCAAATGAAAGACAACTTGCAAGGTTAACTGTTCTCCTAAGCTTTAACTTCAAATTTATAGAATGTACCTGTGTAATACCTGATAAGAGGGGCAAAGAAGAGGTTTTACTATAAAAATATGAGATTAATGTGGAATAATTTCATAAATAAAGGGACAAAGTAACTGATATCAATTAATTCGAAATCCTAATTTAAAAAGTCTGTTTATCGTACTTTATTTTCATTCTTTTGAGTGGTGTTGGCTAAGGAAATCCAAATAATTTCAGCTTAATATTTTGTATTTCTATTAGTCACCGTTTGTGTTGTGTTGGCTCGACTTGGCTCGGGGTGTTATATTCTGCCAATTTCAGTGCAACCTGCTCTGAATTTGGCAAATTTCTTATATGACTTAGCAAGCACATTATTTAGAATTTGAAAAGGGTTTCTCGAGTGGCTACATCTGGGTTTGTCCTTTGCCATTTTTCGTTAAGCAGATATTTTGTCATTCAGATATTAGTTAGCTACTTTGTGAGGAGATTAATATTTTGTTACCTTTGTACACAAAGTGAATTTAGTAAACTGCAAGGGTATCATATGCTCACACTATCGTGGTATAAGCTTCCTTAATACTACACATAAATTATATCGAAAATAAGAAATGGTCGCCTAGAGGGAATAGAGAATCAAAATGGTTCCAGAAAGGGGCGCACTTGTATGGACAATGAGTTGTCTATAATCCAAGTATTAGAAAAGAGAAGAAAATTTAATTTGGAAACGTATTTTGCTTTTATAGACCAAGATAAAGCTTTTAATAGAGTAAATAGAAATAACTTTGGGCAATTCTAAACAAAAAGGATACCTCAAACACCTAATAAATGTATTGTAAAATATGCATGAAGAAACAATTAGGAAATGGACGATGTTCAAAAGAGACGATTGATAATAGCTAATGGTCTTAGACAAGGGTGCAGTTTGTCCCCGCTACTTTTTAATAATTGTCTGGATGATATTCTTAGAGAAGTAAAAAGAAAACTAACAAAAGGCATCAAACTAAAGAACAACTACAATATTAATATGCTGCTCTTTGCAGATGATGTAATAATTACACAAAAAAATGAAGATGATTTACAAAAAAGTGTAAATGGACTAGGGGAAACATTAAATAAATATGGACTTAGGATTTCAAAAAATGAAAAAAAGGATAATGGCATTCCGTGGTAAACAATCACTCCAATAAAAAAACAGTTTTAGAGCAAAAAAATGTCATTACTTAGGATGCAACATAACTTAAATAATAAAGTAAATAAATTTCAGTGGCACATTAGCGAGAGCATTAAAAAGATAAGGGACGAAGCACATATAAAACTTTACAAAGTAATGGTTGTGCCTGTACTGATATGTAGCATGGGTGATGAAAAGAAGGATTGGAATAGAATTAATGCAGCCAAAATGAGATGCCTAAGAGCAATAATAGAATAAAATTATGGACAAATTAAGAGAGAAACAAATGAATTAAACAGTCTCCGTATAAATGCAAAAATAGAGGAATATAGAACCCGATGGGCACTGCACAAAGAATGGATGAAAAACGCTTCCCTATGAATACCAGCCGATTGGGAGAAGCGTTGGAAGACCCATGAGGAGATGGAGAGAAACAAAACACAGCTATAGGAAACGTGTATTTAATTATCGACTAAGTCGAGCACGTAATGTTGTTGAAAATACATTCGGTATCATTACTCAAAAGCTTAGACTGTATCAAAGACGACTGCAAATGACGCCCGAACACGTTAGAACTACCATGTTGGCAACGTGTGTTATTCATAACTTTGAAAGATGATGTAATTTCATTGCCTGATGAGCCAACAGGTGATGCAAATAGTGGTGCTTTGCAGTCACTGGTAAACGCCGGAGGAAATGCTGCATCAGATTCTATGAAAATCAGGGATCATTTTAAAGACTACTTCAGCAGTGTTGGTAAGGTTCACTGGCAAGATAGCATAATTCGTCGAGGACGTTACCCAGTGTAATAGAAATCAATGTACTAGTGTGTGTCTGTTCTCTTTATTGGTATCAACTGCATGCCCCACTGCAGAGTACCATTACTGCATTGCAATACATAATTTCATGTTAAACTACAATTTTACATGGCCATTTTCCAAATTCAAATGTGTATGTTTTAGTGTTAGAAAGGTTAACTGTTGTTTACCTCAAAATATTTTGTACTTACCACCGCCGCCGCCGCCGCCGCCGCCGCCACCGCCACCGCCACCGCCACCGCCACCGCCACCGCCACCGCCGCCGCCGCCGCCGCCGCCGCCACCGCCACCGCCACCGCCACCGCCACCGCCACCACCACCACCACCACCACCAGTAATTATTTATTATTATTATTATTATTATTATTATTATTATTATTATTATTATTATTATTATTATTATTATTATTATTATTATTATTATTATTATTATTATTATTATTATTATTATTATTATTATTATTATTATTATTATGGTTATTATTATCATGATTATGATTATTATTATCATTATTATTATTATTATTATTATTATTATTATTATTATTATTATTATTATTATTATTATTATTATTATTATTATTATTATTATTATTATTATTATTATTATTATTATTATTATTATTATTATTATTATTATTACTATATTTCGCATTTAATATATTGTAATATGTAATATGGTTTGCTACAACAACGCTGTTTTAAACCATAGTAGATAAATTAGCTTCTCTTAGTTTTTAACTGGATGCCAATTAAATAAACATACTTATATACTTTTGAAACTTTTTTGTTCATTCATTATAAACCGATTTAGAATTACAGAGGTGTAAAAATTTTTGGACTCAAAGTAAGGTTTTACTTATGTAATATTACATGTTGATGTAGGCTTATGTTATAAACATTGGTGGTTATTATAGTGAAAAGCTTGCAGCATTTTCGACCAATCAGAGTTTGTTGTGTATATTAAAAAATAAAGTAAAACTATTGACGCTGCCAAATTTTAACTTTTATTTCTAGGCACCTGGGAATATGGATTCTAATTTCTTCTCTCTGTAAAATAGGCGCATAAAGTATACTTCTGATGACCATTGTCAGTCATGCATCAACTCAGCATTATCTGTAAATAGTCCTGACCACACAGTATATGGAAATTAAATGATGTTTGTTCATCATGGTTTTCCATTTCCTTTATAGGCTTTTAAGCCTAGGAAAAACTGTCCATAGCAAAAGCTACTCAGAGTTGTTAATGAAGGAAAATAAATATTTACAGTGACAAGGTTGCATATTCCCAGAAAGTGTTTTATTTCACTTTAGGAAGTTGTAAACTATTTCCAAGTTCAAATCTCCCATCCATTTTACCATAAGAAATGCATTTGAGTCTAATAATTTTCACACGTGTGTATGACCAAATCGCTGCACAAGCCCTACGAAGTGTGACTTTTCTGCGATTATTTATTTTTCTTACATTACTATTTAATAGGAACGCGCAATATAACATCAAATATGTCGTAATTACATGCAGCTCTTCCTTAAATTATAGGGTTTGTATTCATTTACCTGAAACACTTCCAATTTCTTCAGCTATTTGTTCCCAAGCGTTATCCCTTGCATTGTTATTGCTGTACAATTTGTGGCATTTATCAAACAAAAAGATATATTGTTGAACTAAGGTGATAAGCTTTTCCTCATCCATTGCTGCAGATAAAGGTGTGAAAACGCTGTGAATGATTTACTGCTACTGAGTAGAGATGTCACAAAATTAGAGATAACCTTGATTAGCACAAAGACTTACGGTCACAATCGGTATCAATCGTGTCTCTGTCGGGAATCTTCGTGCTAATCAAGGTCATCTCTAATGCTGTGACATTTGTATTCAGTAGTAGTAAATCATTCATTGCGCTTGATATACTATAATCATACCAGAACAAATTTCGTAAGGGCTTGTGCAGTGTCTCACGTGTGAAAATTATTATACTCAAATTCATTCGTTATGTTAAAATGGATGCGAGATCTGAACTTGAAAATAGTTTACAGCTGTCTAAGGTATAGGTTGCGCATTTGTTCTTGACGAATGACGTTGAACAGAAATCCAGTTAGTAGGCCTACCCTTAATAAACAGGTCAGCAAATGTTTATGCTACGATAACAGACACCTCTGTTTTCCTCTGTCGCGTTTGTGTATACAGTCGACCGCAAAAGTTTTGTGCGGTACGGATGTGTGCATACAACGAAAATAACAGCAATTCAGAGGAGGAAGAAGACGAGGGAGAAATATAGGGAATAGAAGAAATGCAATAAAGTTAAGTGGAAACAGTTATAGAGGTATAGTGTATAATACGTGTGGCTGATATTACTGGAAGTGCGATAAATTGATTTGTAGTGCTGTACTACTTCAGCTCAGAAGCATGTGCGTCATCTCACTGCAGACTGTACCTCCGCTCTCTTTCGATGCTAACGTTCCCGCAAAAGCTGAGTAGTGACTCGCATTTAACCTTTCATATAAAAGAAGTAACGCGCAACCTGTAAAATAAAACACTTTCTGTGAATATGCATCCACTGTTGCTCACTGAAAATATCTATTTTCCTCCATTAACAACTCCGAGCGGTAGTTTTTGTTATGGATAGCTTTTCCTAAAGCCCTATAAAAGAAATGGATACCCATGATGAACAAATATCATATATAATTTAATTTCCATATATGGTGTGGTCTGCATTATTTCCAGATAATACTGAGTTGATACATGACTGACAATGGTCATCAAAAGTATACCTTCCACGTTAAAATTTGATAGTCTATAGTTATACTTTATTTTTTAATACAGACAACAACCTCTGAACCGTCGTAATGCTCTAAGCTTTTTATTATAGTAATGTTTAAAACATAAGCCTAGATCAATATGTAATATTACATAAATAAAACCATACTTTGAGTATAATAATTTTTACACCTCTGTAATTTTAAATCACTTTATAATGAATGAACAAAAACGTTTAAAAAGTATCTAGGTATGTTTATTTAATTGGGCATCCAGTTAAAAAGTAAGACTAGCTAATTTATCTACCATGGTTTAAAATAGCGTTATTGTTCAAATCATCACAATATATTAAATGCCAAATAATAATAATAATAATAATAATAATAATAATAATAATAATAATAATAATAATAATAATAATAATAATAATAATAATAATAATAATAATAATAATAATAATAATAATAATAATAATAATAATAATAATAATAATAATAATAATAATAATAATAATAATAATAATAATAACAATAATAATAACAACAACAACAACAACAATAATAATAATAATAATAATAATAATAATAATAATAATAATAATAACAATAATAATAACAATAACAATAACAGCCACAATAACAACAACAACAACAATAATAATAATAATAATAATAATAATAATAATAATAATAATAATAATAATAATAATAATAATAATAATAATAATAATAATAATAATAATAATAATAATAATAATTCGTGGTGGTGGTGGTGGCGGTGGCGGTGGCGGTGGCGGTGGCGGTGGTGGTGGTGGTGGCGGTGGTGGCGGCGGTGGCGGTGGCGACGGTGGTGGTGGTGGCAGTGGCGGCGGTGGCGGTTGTGGTGGTGGTGGCGGTTGTGGTGGTGGTGGCGGCGGCGGCACAAAATATCTTGTTAGGGGAACAATAGTTAGCCTTTCTTACAATAATACACACATACTTGAATTTGGAAAATGGCCATGTAAAATTGTAGTTTAACACGAAATGTATTGTAATTGCAGTAAGATGAAATATCTGCTGAAACTTGGTTACGCTCATTCTATAGTACATTTTGAACTATTTTTTTTTATTTTGTTGTTTTAACGACGTTGTCAATTGCCGGGATCACATCAGCTTCACCGGTGTGCCGGAATTTTGTCCCGCAAGAGTTCTTTTACATGTCAGTAAATCTACTGACATGGAGCTGTCGTTTTTAAGCACACTTAAAAAAACATCGGTCTGGGCCGCATTTGAACCCGCGACCTTGGGATCATTACATTTTGAACTTATCTTAACGCAACAGACAATCAAACAGTGTAAAAAAATGTATGCTTTATATTCCCGGAAAAGTTCATATCATGCACCAAGAATATTCTGTTTTGCCTACGTTCCTCCTTTTCTGCTTCTTCGTAAATTAGAGTTAATACATTCAAGTGATCCATTGTGCTGACTCTTGGCACGTCAGCGTCAGCGCGCTTCGCTTCCGATAGATGTGAGCGAGTTGGTTCTGTTCGGCGCGCCGCGCGTCCAGGTGTGAGCCTACCTTAAAGATACTAAAACGAATGTTAAATTGTCACAACCTTATGTTCTCAAACTTCAACTCTCTCCAGCATCCAAACCGTACATTTCCGGAGCGGGGTTCCTATTTGAGAACCAAACATTTTGCCAAACAGTATAATTTTTTTTTTTTTTTTTTTTTTTTTGGGTCGGGGTGGCACTTAGTAAATGAATGTTTGTTTATCTTTCCATTGTGGGTTGCTATATCATTCATTCGAATGCGATGAAAACTGGCAAATCTAAATGTCTTTTTCATTAAGGTTTTTAGGCTATCCATTGTACTATGCAACACATTACATTCACATGGATTTCTCTACTCGCTTTTCTTTTATGTAACACATCTACATGTCCTCCTCTACATACTTGCCCTTCAACATACAATTCATAAAAGTTTATAACTAAAATGGAAAAAGCAACGTATTACTCTCACATGGTTTTCTCTACTCACTTTTCTTTTACGAAACACAACCACATTTCTGTCTGTATTCCCACTTCTACAAAAAAAATACACATAAGTTTGAATGTGTTTGAAATAGAAATGCAACACGTTACATTGACACGGTTTCCCTGTTTATTTTTCATATCACATTCACATGTATTTCTCTTCTCACTCTTCTACAAACAATTTATACACGTTGCTATGTTATCGAGTGCAACGTATCACATTCATATAGTGCTCTCTCTTCGTTTCTCTTCCTGTGGTTTGTGGTTGTTCAATGTTTTTGTATGTGTAATCCAGGTGATTTTATATATTTATTTAGCTCATGTGTTATTGATTACAGTATTATAAGAGTTTCAATTAAATATTTGTTAAAATGTGTTAATATCTTAAGTGTCTCCAAAGAAACACAAGACTATTGGGCAAGTGCAACCTAAGTCCTAAAGTTTTAGGGATAAATCGCCAAACCACGAGCAACGCCGGATATTTCAGTTAATTGATAATAAATACGAAGAGGCTAAGTCTCTACCGTGATAATCGCGATCATAGAATAAAACTTTCACCCATTGTAGTACTCTCACTGAATATCCTCGTACATACTGATAGTTTCTCCTAAATAACTTAATTTAGTCTTAAACTGTCAGTTGTAATAAAATAATTAATTATTGCAAGACTGAAAGTGTCAAAATAATTACCTTGACAACAAACATTCGTTAAGCTAAGTTAAATTACCGGAAAACTACCACCACTCGCTTTGTTACTGAAGATAACAGTGGAAACATTCCGGAAAATGCATGTATTTCCGGTGAGAAATATGCGCTAAAGTACCTTGCTCACGTATGTTTGCCGCATATGTTTATAACTTCAGGTGGAAATTTATTACATTACGTTTTTCATTTGGTTTATTTGTACCTTTGTACCGCTTACGAATGGCGGTAGGTGGTCAGTAGTATGTTAAAGAAGTATTGCACTCTACTCAACAATTCAATACCTTGATTTCACTAGAAACACCCATTTTGAGGTTCCCTGAATCAAAAAAAAAAAAAAAAAAAAGTTAGTTAAAGACTAAAATTCATATTTAGCTCTCCGTTAGGTGCGCCCTGGTAGAACATCGTTGTTCGCGTGGGGTCTAGTAAGCCCGCACTATAGTTTTATGCTTATAATCATACATTTATTCCTTTAAACTTCATCTTTTATTCATATCCCTATTTAGATTCATTTAAAGTCAATATACGCGGTTTTTGTTGGCATTACCTTACTAAATAGATCAATGATAAATAAAATGTAGTATGAGTATAGTATACATTATTATTTGTACTAGAATACATGGAAGGATAATAAATTGCGATGTTCAAGTACACAGCTTGTAATTTGAAATGAACTGTCAATAATAATAATAATAATAATAATAATAATAATAATAATAATAATAATAATAATAATAATAATAATAATAATAATAATAATAATAATAATAATAATAATAATAATAATAATAACAACGATAATAATAATAATAATAATAATAATAATAATAATAATAATAACGATAATAATAATAATAATAATAATAATAATAATAATAATAATAATAATAATAATAATAATAATAATAATAATAATAACAACGATAATAATAATAATAATAATAATAATAATAATAATAATAATAATAATAATAATAATAATAATAATAATAATAATAATAATAACGATAATAATAATAATAATAATAATAATAATAATAATAATAATAATAATAATAATAATAATAATAATAATAATAATAATAATAATAATAATAATAATAATAATAATAATAATAATAATAATAATAATAATAATAATAATAATAATAATAATAATAATAATAATAATAATAATAATAATAATAATAATAATAATAATAATAATAATAATAATAATAATAATAATAATAATAATAATAATAATAATAATAATAATAATAATAATAATAATAATAATAATAATAATAATAATAATAATAATAATAATAACTTTGATAAGCATACTACATATGTTACCTATAAAATACACGTTATGATCACAGGTCGCTTTCAGCCTTTTCTTCATAATCAGTTTCAGAATCTGAAGATGTTTTTAGTTTATCCTCAACACTGGAGTAATGTGATGCATACAAGTTGTCATACACGTATAAAGACATCGACATTATAAGGTAGATAATGCACTTCTTCCAAATCCTCTGGATTCTGTAGACCATACCGTTTACTCCTATTTGTGAGAGGTAGTAACATATTACCTACAATGGCCAAGCAATATAGCAGAACTAACGAGGAAAACATGCGTTTAGCAATATGTAACGAGAATAGGTGCGCAAGATATGGTTGACCTGTGCAACATGGAACTTCCGATTAGTCATTCTTGCAGTTGAAGAGATAAACAAAAGGTTGCTGCGACAGCAAACAATGGAGTAAAGTGTAATGTCAGATGTCACAGTCAGGCAATTACGTAGGTGCGTTCGTTCGAAAATTATAAGGTTTAAATAAACCTAGGGTTCTCTCAGGCCTCTAGCTACCAACGGAGGATTAAGTCCAGCATCTTCCAAGAATGCGAGATAAAGATATTGAAGAAATCCTACCATTCCAAGCTATTCTTTTCGTGGAAAAAGTTTCTTATTTTTGATTTTCTCAAAAGTGGCTCCGATGATATTGATTAAAGTACCATATGCTTAAGATATGAAAATAAATTCTAGTAACAGCCTCTGAAGTCCTCTTCATTCTGGATGATTTTTGCGTAACTGACGAACAGTTAGAGACAAAATATTACAACACAAAAAAGAATATAGATTTCGTTACAGCACAACATTTGTGTCAAATACATTTTTTGTAGGGTTAGCTCTTTCTGAGGTATTCCTTGTTATTGGTTTGAAGATTTAAATTCGTATACTTCTCTTAAATGGGAAGTCGTTAATCGTTTTTTACTTTCTCTTCTATCTAGTAGAAGTTCCCAGTAGTTTTTGAGTTACACTAAAATATTCGATAACTAGATTTCACAAGAAATGTTTTGAAATTCCCTAAGTCTTCACATGTAAACACACACTATGTTGAACTTCCGCGCTAGTGACGTCAACTGGTTTAGCCGGCTAGCGCTTGCTGTGATTGAAATGACAGGTCTAGTGATATAGCTCATTTTAGAACACTGAAATATTTAAATGAAAGCTTTTACCTAAGTAGGAGCACATCTTTTTTAATCAAAATGCAATCAAGACGTAGTTGAGGGCTGTTTTTCTCAAACCAGTAGTCTTGATCGATTTCATGATCGTCCCTTACCAACTACCGTGAATCAGAGAATAAAATCCTAGCTTCTTGGACGTAATTTGTTCCGAGAATTATACATGGGAGATTAGCGTTACATTAAATGCAACGATGATCAGCGAAATTGAAAGTGACGATGAAGAGGCACCAAAAAAAAAAAAAAAAAAAAAAAAAAAAAAATAAATAAATAAATAAAATAAAAAAAATAAAAATAAAAAAAAATAAACAAATAAATAAATAAAAAATAAAAAAAAATAAGTAGGGGAACAAGAATGGAATTTAATTAGAGACCAGCAGGAATATGAGGATTACGAGTTCTTTTCCTGTGTTAACCATCTTATTGAACAACTAGATCACATACAGGAAACAAACAGTAACATAGACACAACTTCTCAAAATGTGCAACTTTTAGAAATGTTGGCAGGCTTTGCAGCATATAGACCAAGAAAATCAAAACGAGATAAAATTGCTTCGTTGTAAGCTACATTCCTAAAGATAAATCCTGGCTTTCGTCACTTTCAAGTTTTGAACTATTTAATATTTTAAAAAATTGCTCTTTTACCCTCAATAATTTCAATCTAATGGTTTTAGCTGAGCTGATTTATTTGATACAGAAAATCTGGATCTGTAACTTGAGGTAGCTGTTATTGTGATAACCATGGCCACGGCATACAGATACACATACACCGCATGACGTCAGGGAAAGCGTGTGCTACAGAGAAACCTGCGGATGATACCTAGCGTATTACTCAACATGCTGTGTGCAAACACCATAACTCGAAAATGAAAAGTCGTTTGAGTGCAAACTTGGTAGTATTTCAGCGTTTTCCAAGGATGTGACACGAAGGGTTCCAAGGAAATCCTCCAGCCCAGACTATTCATTACATAGAACATTACTCCAAACATTTGATTTTATCAAGAAAGATTCTAAATATTTTGATCACAATACCATGTGTTTAAGGTATTTTCGTGCCAAATGAAATGTATATTTTGAATTTTCTGGGAACGGCCTTAGAAGTCCTCTTCATTTTAGGTGACTTTGCATAACTGGTAAACCGCAAGAGATTAGACAAAATGTTACTGGGCAAAAAAATGTAGACCTCGTTAAAACATATTATTTACGTCAAACACATTTTCAGGTAACGGTTTTGGCCATAATCCTCTTTATTTTTCTGAATTTTGCAATTATTATTCTTTTCTGAAATGGGAACTTACCTTACAAAAAGAACAGAATTCAAAGGCGTCACATACTGACCAGCTCTTAAATGATTTGACCATATCTTAAAGCCTATTATGTTCCCATACTCCCTTTGCACCTACAAGAAATTTAGCAATAAAATAATTTCCTCAAACGTTAATCTCGATTAACATGTAGTATCTAAGTAGAGGAATAAACCAAGAGTAGAGAAAGCTGTGTGAATGCAGCACATTAGCTTTTTATATGCTGGACATGGAAGGAGAATGTAATGTTAAAGCCATCACATAGAGAACAGCTCTAAAAGGATATCACTATTGCTGTTTGTATGCGCTTTAATATAACCCTGACCTTCGTTTCTGTGCGCTTTTAATTGATAAAAGGGGATTATTGTGCGGTTTTGATCATCCCGGATTTTCACACCCAAAGAGTACTTTAGGCTATGTTGCATTTCCATAACTTGGAAGACTATCTGGGAGGGAAGTTAGTTCAGAACTTCTGCACATTCTTTAGTGTGATACCATGGAACCTTTCATCCGGCATAAAACTAGCAGGGGCTGGACAAAATTACAATTATAAGCAAGGGAAGGGAAGAATTCATTATAAAATGCTCTCGATAATAGCAAATTAATTAGCTAAAGAACGCATAAATTAAATTAAACTATTTGGTCATTCCAGTTTGAAAAGCTACCAGTAAAACAATGGGTCAGTTAGGCAGTCAATATTACTAGGCTGCTGATTTATCTGGTATATGAGGTAGCTGTGACTGTTAATGAAGACCATAGCTTTGGTTTATCCTGGAGCGATAATTAAGAATTCGCCAAAAGAGACCAAACAAAAACATAGATAACGCCAAATGTGGAGAACTTTGAAGACAGGTCAGACACTGCACTTACAGATTACTAACCACAATGCGGGTCACAAGTGATTGATATCCATTTACCTAATCAAACCACCTCGAAAGGGCAAACCGATTTCCAAAGGGACAGAGGGGGATGTTTCAACAGACTTTTGGGCTCCAGCTTGCCTTTTAATTGGCAAACACAGCTGCAGAGTGCACCACAAACCTCGCTAATGGTTCAGTTCATCATATAATACAATTTCCATCATCAGATTGCTTGCCACCACAAGGACAACATTCAGCATCACGAGTAAAACAGATTAGAGCACGGGATGTGTGTCTAGTTGCATTCCGGCTCGGGGGAAATTCGTCTGGGTACGGAGCTACTGTTCTGCCGGGTAGAAGTGTTCATCACGTTTTGTATCAAAGGATACATAAATTATAGGTATAGCAGTACAGCGATCACGTCACCTGATCGATAATCTTTTGCTGATGTACCTCGGTAAGTTAACGATACCCATAGGCAAAATTTGTAAATCTTGCCGTTCTTATTCAAGCACACGAGTATCTCGAAAGTGGTTCACTCCACAAAAAATTTATTCACATAAATCGTGTGCTTTAAAGATATCTGCATTTTTGTATTGTAACCTTTTGTGTACACGAGGCCTTTCAGTAAGGGAAAGAGAACCATTGTTTGCATGCGTTTGTGATTGGCCTACACTCGCACAGTAAACACGGAAGGACAAGGCAGACTATGTGTTTATGTTCGCAACATGGACTGTTACATTGCTTGTTTATGTACTGAGCTAGGGAAAGTGAAAATCCGCATAATTTGCAGTGTTGCCAACTTATTTTTGATAAAACTAAAATATATCCACAGAAAATGGTCAGAGACAAAAACGTAACATACAAAATGTGTTCCAAAAGCCGAGATCTATCACTGGTTTAAATTACTGCAATGCTTTCCCCTTCCACCCTTCCTTACAAACATGTTTTTAAATTTTTAATAAACTAGCATACCTAACTAAATAGTATAAGTTCAAAAGATAGCTGATTATACTAAGAACAAGCATGCAAAAGTGTGATTCTTTATTGTTTGTTGTTTCAGAGGAAAAGGTACATAAATTCACATTCTTTAAAAAGAAATTCTATTATTTTTCTGCTAGACAAAATAGTATTTACACACTCAATCGCATAAACTATCAATACAAATGACAACTTGAACTGTTTACCATGGTTAATAGAATAATTCATGAACGTTTCAGTACCAACCATTGAGAACTTTACGAGCAGTGGTAATTCAACTAACAAAGGTGTAATTTCTGTATGTTCAGACTATCTTGTCCCCTTAAATTTGTTTGTAAATGGATAAGAACTATTAAAATACACTAAACAACAATCAGTCTGGGCCGGGTTTGAACCCGCGATCTAGGAATCAGTAGGCCAGCCTTGTTTGTAGAAGTTCACCTTTAAAACCTCCATTATAATAGAGATTTTACAAATTACAAACAAAGCTTACATTTTAAAAGGATTGTAAACATTGTGAAACAATAGCATATATTTGAATGATATTACTAGAGAATGCGTTCTTGTATGGCTGACACAACATTTAATGGCGGGTGGCCCAATACAACATCCAACCATAGGCTTAGCACGCCTTACGATGTTGCATTGTTAACACGCTGTGTGAATCACGTTGCAAAGCCAATGATATACATATCATTTGAATCCACAACATTTATTTGCACAATGGGATAAAGAATAGTACTAATAGTCAGCTATCAGCCGCCATTAAATTTTGGGTCTAATATAACTGCAGAGTAGGTGGATATTTTGCATGTTTACAGCGCTCAGTATCTGCTCTTTCAGCCATGCAGAGGTAGAGTGTTTCCATCTTGCTCCTCTTGGATATTGAACACGGCCCTGATTCATATTTCATATTCAAAGTTGGTGCGGCAAAGCATCATATACTTCGGTTTCAAATGTTTTGCATCTAGAGCGAGGGGAAGGGGTCCAGTGGCGTTACGACAGCTTCAAAGATAGAGTATCTCATTTCGCTTTTTTTCTTAGCTTTTCTTCTTTCGCTGCTTGTGCAGTTTTCTCTCCTATAGTCGGATAAAATACCAGGGGTTGGAAAGGAAGTGACGTAAAATATCATATACATGAGTGTACTGCATGAAATTCAACGATTAGCTTTAAGGTCAGCCATCTTGTACAACTACATGCACAATGTTTGATGACGCTATCTTTTGCGCTTGTTTTCTCCCCCGAAACTGAGGTAAAATTGTGAGTGAGTGAATGAGCGCGCGACTGACTGTGTGTGTGAGTGAGTGAGTGAGTGAGTGAGTGAGTGAGCGAGTGAGTGAGCGAGTGAGCGAGTGAATGAGCGAGTGAGCGAGTGAATGAGCGAGTGAGTGAGTGAATGAGTAAGCGAGTGAGTGAGTGAGCGAGTGAATGAGCGCGCGAGTGAGTGAGTGAGTGAGTGAGTGAGCGAGTGAATGAGCGCGCGAGTGAGTGAGTGAGTGAGTGAATGAGTGAGCGAGTGAATGAGCGCGCGAGTGAGTGAGTGAGTGAGTGAGCGAGTGAATGAGCGAGCGAGTGAGTGAGTGAGTGAATGAATGAGCGCGCGAGTGAGTGAGTTTAAGGGCCCGTCGACAACTAAGTCATTTGGGCCTCAAGTCAGAATATGAAAACCACGAAGGCTCACAAACTTAAAGTTTAAAGCTAAAAAGTGATAGTGACAAGGTTGAAAGAATAAAAAGATGAAAGTTAAAAAGTGTAAAAGGTAAAAAAATGAAAGTTAAAACGTTAAAGCAAATAACAGGTACAGCAATATAAAGTTAAAAGACATCATTACCTAATAGGCTAAAATCTACGAAAGTTAAAACACAAGTTAAACATACTTCGCGAACCCAATGTCTGCGACGAACCACAGTGCATTATCTATAGAAACTGGGTTGTCGCCCAAAACGGAACAGCGTAACACCCAGACCAAGGGACTGGCGCTCTTGAGACTAACGCGGACAATCGTGTGACACGGAGAGTTGGACGTTGCACTTCGGACACATAGGGAGAGGTAAAATTGTAATAAACATCAAATGAACAAGAAGAAAGTATTATAGTGTTTCATACAAAACTGAATGTAAATCTAAGACAAAACTTAAAAAAAAACAACGAAGTTTTTAAAGGCAGAATGGTAACTTCTGTCTCTAAATACCACTACACATAGTTTCGTCTCATTCAGTTCAAAATGGTCCGAGTTCGAATCTCGGTTAGGGTGAGTCATCCGTATATCTTGTTTCCAAGACTTTCCGTTATCCAGAAAAGGCGAATGTCAGCTAACCTTAAGCTCTATGGATCTCGAGCTCATTTCAGCACCATTTCACCAATTTTATGCATTCATCGTTCGATATGGTATTATCTTGGAAGACGTTAATATATATAAAGAAATGCACATTCAGTGATCAGCGTAACGCAGGGTAAAATGGCATTATAGTGCTTAGCAATTCAGTTGTTATGCTTTCTTTATCATATACCTACGTATGGTGGGCAGTAAAAGTAGGTAGCATTGCAACCAAAAATTTTATATTGTATTTTGACCGCTAATGCATGTTTAGAGGTCCACTGATCCTCAAAAGCACTTTTACCAGAACCGCTGTGTGTGTTTGTGTGTGTGGCGCATGCATATGAGCTCAAACCAAAATTCGGCTAAGACATACTTAGTATTTAAGTTTAGTATGAATAGATGAGACACGAAGGTTTTAAAAAATGCTGTTTATAGGTTACACTTTTCACTATTTTCAATTTGATAAGAAATGACTAGTGATTTTAATTAAAATACAATATGTTTAGGTATGAGTAAGAAAATGTATATCTTCTTTCAGAGAATAAAGTGTGCAGTGCCCTTCATTCTGAGAGCAATTTGTATAATTTTGTATAACTAGTCCGGATTAAGAGATACAAAAACGCTTACCGCCAAATAAGTGCAGATCACATTAAAAACATTCCATTTATATCAAGTAACTTATTAGGTACTAAACATTTCCGATATATCTATTTCTCTAGTTTGAATTTGGAATACGTTTACAGTTTCTGAAATGCTAAGTCACCATGTATTTGTTTCTTGTAATGTCCTAGGATATGTAAGGAATTTCCAAGCCAACCTATAACACATAGACACTTAAACACCACTCACTCAGGCTAATACAAAAATGTTATAGAACTTTTGTAAACTTATTTACTGTAAAACGAGAATCTGTGCTGTGGATCTTTAAAAAAGCATTGTGCGGTGAGTTCTTATTATAATAATGAATTTACACTACAAAAATGATAATTTTAATAGCCAAGCAAGGTAGAACATTGAAACATGTGAAAACCATTAGTGTTTTGTTCAGTTTTTTCAGATTTGTAGTATACGTTTTTTCAATTCATCCAAATATAGAAACAGCGTTTTCCGGATATCAAGTGTATTTTGGAACATGGGGTTCGAATAATATAATACATGATTCCTTTTTGGAAAGCGAAATGCGCCATATGCTTGACTATTTTTTCGCAACAAAAATGTTAAATGCTAGACAATGTTTAACCTTGGTTGTAAGGAATTAAGTTGGTTTAAAATTTGTAAGCTTTCGTTACGTGCGGCACTGATTTTCATTATTTGCAATTTATTTTGTTAGAAAGATAGGTTCATAGGACCATGTATTGTTGTATTACAACTATGTTGAAGAACTTGTGACATAATGTTGGCTGAATTGGTTGAGGTTTGCATAAATTGACACTCTAAGTAGTGAGTACCCCTTAAATATCAAACATAAATATATTTTCAAAAATCGCTTGAGGCATTTTGTGAAAATAAATATTTTCCACCTAAAAGATAATTTGGCTTGAAGGATCTTCTTGAAAATGTTTGCTTAGGGTTCCTAAACAGTATCTAAAATATGCAACTTGGTGCTTATTCTAGCCTGTGTTCCTTAACTATCTCTTTACGTAACGTCACGTAATGAGAAACTGAGTTTTAGATCCAGAAGATTTGGAGGAAATTGCAGAGAATTTAGAGATTGATTAATATAAAAATTACTAACGCGTATAGAACAAATTGTTACAATGTTTTCTGCGTTATAACCACTTATCAACTTCCAGAGAAAGTTGGCAAGCATACACATAGAGAGAGAGAGAGAGAGAGAGAGAGAGAGAGAGAGAGAGAGAGAGAGAGAGAGAGAGAGAGAGAGAAGGAGGGAGGGAGAGGGAGAGACAGGAACAGACAGACATACTAGGACGCACCCCTGGCACCAAGTGACTGGAACCATTGGGTATAAAGACCTTACTTAAACGAAGTTGAGGATGTAAACTACAATTTCAACATTTACACAGATGGAAACACAATATTAGTTAAGGTTGAAGCCGTAGCAATGCTGTTCCAAACTGATACACTATTCCAACAGCAGAAGTACAGACTTGAAAGGAAATCCTCTAACAACCAGGTGGAACAGCTAGCCATTCTGAAAGCTCTACAGAAACTTTCAAAATATCGGCGACTTACCGAAGACAAAACTACAGCTATATACTCAGATAGCAAGGTAGCGCTAGCAGTACTGCAGAATAGCAGCAAACATCGTAACCCACTCGCGAAGGATTCACTATGTATCCTTAAACCTCTTGAGAAAAATCAATGGAAAATTCATTTCCGATTGGTTAAAGCTCACTTAACGAACTGGCCGATAAAATGGTAAAGGAACTACAGGGGGTGAGGAATTGCCGAGAGTATACAATGAGGTCTCGAACTCTACAACTAAAACCGTAATTGAAGGAAGAGGTTACCAGCAATGGTGGAACAGGTGGGAACAGCACGCAAAATGGACTCCCTGTAAATTCTTATTTTCTTCATTAAAAGATAGGCCCAAGAAAAGATTTACCCAAAACATGAAATTTCGCTGCAAGAATATCAGGACATGGAAAAATTAAAGCTTACTTACACAGATTTCACATCATTATGACCCTATAACAACTTGCAGAGGATGACTTGAAAGGCGATCTTTTGTGCCTATGTCCCTGACAGGCTCCCCCTGGAGGATGGATGAGGGGAATGGATCCTAAAAGTGGCCGGAACGTTACCACGACAGAGCAGATCGCAGGGTCCTTACATTTTCTCCAGTTAGAAGCACGCGGTGTAAGCTGTCTCGGTCCAGTTTCTCTCCCAGCCCTTCGGGTTCGTAATCTCAAAGGTGACGTGGGACTCGAAAACCGGTTCCCTCCCCCACCTCATATGGGGGGGGGGGGGGTGGTCTGGAAACCAGTAGACCCACCTTCTAATCTGGGGGCCGAGATTTGCAGAGTGCATCCTTTTCCCCTGCCGTGCTGCTGCCGCGACGTTCGCCAATGCTTCCAACCCTGAAAGAAATCTAAGGGAATGGAGGGTGAAATGAAATGAGTAATGTACCGAAATGGAGGGACAGAAAATTCGGATGATATGGAAATCCTTCAGCGTTCGACTTGTGACCGCCGAAAAGAGCCCTTGGATCAGAAAGGGCGCCTTCCTGATCAGGGGGATCGCAACCGTGACCTCCCGAGTGAGCGCCACAGACGTTACCGCCTGATCCATCCCACTCAGTATAATGATCATATATATATATATATATATATATATATATATATATATATATATATATATATATATATATATATATACGACACTCCTCAGCAAACCGTAAATCATCTAAAGATCATCTACTATACGAATGAAAAGATATAAGACGATCTATACTCATAGCAGACATATCAAATGTAGGAGCTTGGCTCCAACCCAGCAACTCCTAACCCAACACTTGACAGCGCTTTGTAAACATGTTGAGATACCTAGGCATGTTGAGATACTCATGTGAATTGTAAATACACGTTAAACTATGTACCACAATGCATGTATTGGGCATGCAATTATCGAGAAATTAAAACAAAATACCCACCTGCCTACAGTCTAAGACAAATGAGCAACAGCAAGTTTTTGGAAACTAGGAAGCATTCGCCAACGCTGCATTCACAATACGCGATTTAATACCACCCTACGTTTATTTTAAAGCTGTGCGATAAGTGGGAAGAATATTACATCTTCAAAATGGAACATTAATGGCGAAGCAGTGTGATTTAACAAATATTGCAAGTCGATTTCTGTACGACTTGGTGTCGCCGTACAAGTCTATGGAAGAGAGTTACATTCTTTTTTGCCTTCTTCAAATACCTATAATAGGGATATATTGTCTTATCATGTTTATAGTATTACATTGCCCCTTGAGAGATTGGCTTCAACAAATCTTCCATTGGTGACATTTGCTTCTTCAGTTTCTGTTTTCATACTGGTAGAATAAGTCATTCGGTATTTAGTAGCTCGTTGAGGCGATTTTGTAAAATCCTTTATCACTCTGGCTGCAGTTTGGGTAGCATTGGTTAGTATTTCTGGATCCACTTCAGCACGAAAATCTCGAGTCTTTCGTCTTTTGCCTCAGATGGTCTGCCTCCATGGTAAGGTGAAATTGTACTAGGTATTTCCAGGGTATCTTGAAGCCTGCTGCTGTTGTTTTTTAAGAATCTACTTTCGATTTTGTGAGCAGTTAGTCCTTAACTTTAGTCTGTGGTTTGATGCATGAAAACTTGTGTTTGAAATATTTAACATTGTCGCCCGCACAACTCCTCCTTTCTATTAGCAACATCTCCACATATCCCAACCTTTTCTGGATGTCATTATAACTGCACTATTTCAGGAGGTCAAAAACTTGTTTGCATTTAATGAAGGTGACCCTAAAAGAAAATGAAAGGCAAAGTTTATTCAGGAAAAAAGGTGTGATAGTTATTATAACCGTAACTTTGAAACAAAAACCTTACACAACAATTCAATGACCATACACTAAAAACAAAAGGGACGGCTAGTTTTAATAGTTTTTATATAGAAGATCTATTACTCTTTTCAATACTATCAACAGAAATATCGGGATTCAACCTGAAGTATTATTATTTTGAATTTTAGGCTAACATTTCAAAATTAGCTTGGCATAGTGAATATCGGTCTAGGTGCTTAAAATGATTGATCATAGAGAACTTTTAAAGTAAAATATGGCTGATTAGTTCATACAAACCTACCTGAGGATAATCGATTATGCACAAGTAGCATTTAGCCTCACAACAACACTCTATTCACCACACAAATTATATAACTGCAGAGAGCGTAAATAACTGTCAGACGGACAGCGTCAGATGTCCTAAATTAAGTCTCTCGACACACTCAGCTGTTTATGTGGAGAAACACATAAAGTGTGACAAGATACCGTATCTATCTAGCTATATACAGGGCGTTTCATTTATGCCATAATTTACTTTCAAAATTTGAATTTTGGTCAGCTTTTGGATGCAAATACTCCACTGTATGGCCGCGGAAAGAATCTGGACCTCCAATAATGTACGCTCGAAAGTTCTGTATGTTTTTATTCTTAGGCTGTATGCACGAACGTACGTGCATACATTACATTGCATTACATATGCTGACATCAGTTTTTAATTTATTTACTTCTTACCTATTGAGAGAAGAGGAGGTATTGTATTTCACTCAAAACTTCGATACCATATTTCACCAAAAATACATGTTTGAGGCACCTTAAATCCAAAGAAGAGCATGTTTATAAAAGGTTCCGTATGTGTGTAGTCGTGTGTGTGCAAGTTTGTGTGTATGTGTGTGTGAGAGAGAGAGAGAGACAGACAGACAGACAGACAGACAGACAGGAAGACAGACAGACTGAGAGAAGCATATCTAAAAAAAATAGAGCACTGGATAGAGACTAAACTTGTGTTTAAGTTACGTCATTTTCAGGGATGTGAAACAAAGAGTTTAAAGAAATTCTTCCACCTCAAACTGCCCCTTACATGTAAACCATGGTTATGTTAATTTCTCAGCAAATGGCTATAACGACTTTGATTAATATACACACGCTTAATACATTTGTATGACAAAGTAAATACCCATTATTCTACGTTTACTTTGAGTAACATGTGAGGCGTAATTAATTTTGTATATTTTATAACCCGCAAAAGACAGGAAAAAAGCATTACACAGAAATATGTATCTTGTTAAAGTATATTTTTCTGTCAACTTTTTGTGGCCTCAAGCATTACCGAGATATTCTTTCATGTTGGTTTCAGTTGCCCAGAGACCCAAAAACACATGAACCGCTGCGCGGTATTGTTCAACCGCGCACACGAAAACACGATAACAGCACCTGATGTACACAAGGTCAGCGGATGACTTGTTTTTCTCTGAAAATGCAGTATTGAGCTGATGCACTATCGTGTGGTTGAGTTATTACCAATTTACTTCATTATTTTGTCCCGTACTTAATCACAAAATGTATTATAGCTCAACATTTGTTTTCTACTGCACAGCGTGCATTTATTTATGATTCGTGTTTATGATTTATGTGTTGACTCAGACAGCTCACCAAGTGAAAGTGCGATTTGCAGAAAGATTTCCAATTGATCTGCGATTTCTATCTCTGGGGTAACTTACAGCATCAAGTGAACAAGACAAACCCACATACCCTGGAAAAATTAAAATCAGGAAATGCCAGCAAATGCCAGCATTTCTCAACGTGAACTAAGGGGAGCGATGAATAGCTTCCTAAAGAGGTGCCAAAATGTATGGACAACGACGGTGGCCAGTTTCAGCATCTCATGTAATAACATTGGTAAGCAAAGCCTTTAAAGCAGTTTTAAAAATGTATGGTTTCATCCGCGCTGTTTTATGACAGCGGTATTCGGCGACGAGCGACGAGGATGCGTACAGGCAAAGCACAACGCAGCCGGTTCAGAGTCTTTTGGATCACCCGTTACTTACACCTTTTTATTGCTAAGTCGCTACTGTCTTTTGTTTCAAAGGGTAGGAATTTCAAATCCAGTACAGAGCGAGTCGCTATGTTATGTCAGTGTGACTCTTAGGCAGGGCCTCTAAGGGTGTACGTACAGTTGAAGGTGTAAGGTGCAAAATGGGGCTACGAAAAGTTGATCTCGGTGCAAACCTCCATTCGCTCTGTTCTTAAGATTGTCTCTCTCCCTTTGCCGTCTCACCCTTCCTCACTGGGGAAAGTTTACGTACGGTATTAAACTGGTTAATTTGGTTTTTAATACCTAATTTGGTCTTTTATTTTGAAGATCTAGAAAGCACTGGTACAAATCTCATTTTCAGGTAAAGAATGATTTTCTGCAAGATCTAGCAACCCCTTAATTCTTCCTCTCTAGTGCCCCCTATGGTTTCAGCATGTGCACTCTGTTGTAGTGTGCTTCAACTTTTACACACGTAATTATTGTGCCGTACGAGGCATTTGGCTTCTATTATGAGGACTTTCCAAAAACTAATGTTCTCACTCCGTTTTAAATGGGCTTCCGGCATTCTTTGATTCCTTTGAAACAGGTTACTCCACAATTACGTATTTCTATTGCACGTATATGTTTCACTGATAAGTAAGCCGTCTATCCACACACGCTTCCTCGCTTCTTCGCTCTGCAGCGCGCGAGTTGAGGCGAGATTAACCGAGTCACCACGAAGCACAGTGCAAGAAACCTATGTAGTTTGGATTGCACACAGTGCGATTTTAAGCTTTGAGAGGACCTATCCTAGGTAATCGATGCACGTGCACATGTATGCGTATGGGAGGGAGACCAGCGTAACTCAAAAATTAAAAGTTAAATACCAAATTTGGTATTTAAGTTACTGATGTGAAATTGTTTGGGTTATAAACGTTTATTTTCAAGTCTATGAAAATAGTATATTTTAGAACCCAACGTTTCCCAGATAAATCAATTTGCAGCCACCTCTAATATTAATTTAAGAGTTGAATATTGCTTAATCCTTTTGTATTCTCGTTGTAACTAGAACAATTTAATAAAACCATTTCCGCAATTTTTTTTCTTCGACTAACAGAAAACAGAAGAAAGAGCTTTGCAAAAATAGTTTGTAAGAGGGTGAGTAGAGGAAGGCATGTGAATGCAAAAGATCAGATTGTTTTGGCTGTTTGGTATTTATGGGGCTTCAAAATGAGTATTTATGGTGAAATACAGATGTGGTAATACTCTTTGGAATATAATATTTTCCTTAACACATTTAAAGAAATTCATAATAAAATGTTAAATTTCAGTTAGTTAGGATTTTAATAATTTGATGCAATGAGAAGGCAAGCAAAATTCTTATTCTTTGTTTGATTTCCATATGACCTAAACCAGGTAGATATATCTGAGTATTCATACTACTTCCCTTGTAGAGAAAAATATCCTCTGTCACTGAAGAGCGAGTTATTTCATTCTGAGATATGAGGATGTCATAACCAAGTAACAGTTTCATGCATAACGTCAGTGCCAAATATCGGAAGAGGAGTGACTGTGATAAAATCACGACAGCAAGCTCTCGCAGAAAACAAGGAAACAGAAAAGGTTCGCCTCCACTGAAGAATCATGCTTCGTTGCAGACGAAATGGTTTCCTCCGAATAGGGGAAAATGTGCAAAGGGCTGGAATGGAATCTTTTTATTCCGGCAGGATCGCAACTGGCAAACTACACACATTTGTGTATACGTGCTTCCCAACTTTCAACAAAACATATGCTTCCCTTCGGTTCTAATAAAACGTCTATCAATACAGAATCTGCATTCTAACAACCCGATTCTGAAGCATTCGACTGGGGCTATTAATCTTACGCTAGGAAAGCATTAATCGTTTAGAAGCTTATGAAATTCAGGTAGAGATATACCAAACTGCACGACAGTCGCTTTCGCTGCTCTTTTCTTTTGATGTTTTGTATATAAAACCTTCATTTGAAATATTCTATGTTTCAGTCATAAATAAAATATACCACTTCCTTTCTAATACATAAAACACTATTGTACAGTAATATCTACATTAAAATTATAAAGAAAATGTGTACGCGCGCGCGCGTGTGTGTGTCGTTTCTTTTATCATATATAGATAGCTACATGCCCGTTAAATAGTAACATTGCATGCATTATTTACATTATGTTTTTACATTTTGGTACACAATATATCTAATAATTACAATAGAAATAGAATTAGAAGTTAGAAATTAAAACTGTGTGTGTCTATGTATCTCTCTCTCTCTCTGTGTGTGTGTGTGTGTGTGTGTGTGCGTGTGTGCGTGTGTGCGTGTGTGCGTGTGTGCGTGTGTGCGTGTGTGCGTGTGTGCGTGTGTGCGCGTGCGCGTGCGCGTGCGCGTGTGCGTGTGCGTGTGCGTGTGTGTGTGTGTGTGTGTGTGTGTGTGTGTGTGTGTGTGGGCTGTTAGGAGTGAAAGTGCAAATACTTTTACTGGTAATTGAAGACATCACTATTGGCTTTATTTACGAACATAATTTTACCTATTAAGAGCAGTATGTTTTTAAGTTGGTTAGTACCTTAAGAAGACGTGACACAGAAGGCATGACGGTCTCGTGATAACGAATGGTGTACCGAACCGAGTTTCAAGGCTTTCTGCAAGGCCAATGACCTCGCACTAGTTAGGTCAGGCAAAGTTTAAATACAACATGTCAAAAACATGCGATAAACTTAAAATTGTATACCTTAATGAACTCTATATTTTGTCATTATTATCTAGGTGTATGTTTATCTTTAAGCTTTGCTTGGCATACAAAATCCAACCAAATGAAGGGAAGTTCACAGGATATTCACAGAAAAAAATGTACATTTTATTTCTCATATCAATAGATATATTTAACTAGCTGAAATATGCGGCGAAGTCCCTGGTTTGACTGTTTATCCCTACAAATTTTAGTTAGGTTGCACTTGTCAGACAGTGGTGAAGGTTCCAGGTTCAAATACTGCCGTTCAAAGATAGTTTTTATGTTTAGTAAATTTAACGAGAACTGATAGTTTGGCTTGAAAGTGTTGCTTCAATTAATTAGTTTAGTTATGTGAATTTCATGTAAACAAAAATTGTTCCTTCTTAGAATATGCTTTAATGAACATCATAAATAATTGCATATTAACATTGTTATAATTTACAAATATAAGGCAACATTACGTAACACTTCCCTATTTAAACCTATTCTTTGATACAAAAGGGCTGTGGTGAGAGTTTACAAAATGCAATACGTAACATACAAACTACATAACGTTTGCAAGCCCATATTATAAGCCTAAACACTCTTTCATGAAAAGTGCTCTATGGGCCGTGTGAATTTTCTGGATCCTCAGCGGCTATTGAATTCAAACATCATGTTTGGTATTCAACAGGTCATATGTTTTAAGTGCTGTTTACAGACTTTACACACTTGCAGACCTCTTTCTAAGAAGATTGTGTGTTACACTCACATGTATTTACCACACATTCTTCAACAAACTATTCTTTAAAAAAGTTTATTGTTGTAAATACCCCTTTGTAAAAATGATTTCTTACACATTTCTTGTAGGTGTATGATGGGAATAAGCGAATACAGTATACTTAAGCGATACGCAAATATTTTAAGAGCTGGTCACTATGTGGTATCTTTGACGTTTCATTCTCTTTGCATTGGTAGGACATAAAAAGACCACTAAGAATTCCTGTTTCAGAAAAGTTTAATTATTGGAAAACTCAAACCAATAAGAAGGAATATCTCGGAAATGATTGGCTCAAGAAAATAAACTTGCTGTAAATTGTCCCTTTTAACGAGGTCTACATTTTTATCTAGTAAGATTTGTTCTATGTCTTACGGTTTACCAGTTATACAAAAGTTATCGAGAATGTAGAACACTTTTGAGCGCGTTCTCAGAAAATTGAAGTTTTATTGAAGTTTTATTTTATTTATCATGAGAAAATCTTAAATATATGGCAATATTATCAATAGTGTTAGTTATTTTGGAAACAAATTCAAATTTAACAAATTTTTCCATGTAGGAGATAGTCTGGTGTGGGTAATGTCTTGAATGCCTCCAATTCGCATCCTTGGAAGATTATTAACTTTAATACCAAGTTTGGTGTTTAACCGAATTTTTGTTTTTGAGCTCTGCTGTCCACGACCCCATACACGGACAGAAACACACACATGCACACACACACACACACACACACACACACACACACACGCGCGCGCGCGCGCGTTTGAGTACTAAAACGTGTATTTCCAGTGAAATGGCGGTATCAAATGTTAGCGTGGAATACAATACTTCCTCTACTTGTTTTACGCGGTAGAGAAGGTAAAAAGAACCCGGTTTAACCCGATAAACTGAAACTAAAATTTCCTGTTATCTGTTTTATTGCTTTCGTTTAATGCAACGTAAATTCTTCACAATAAAGTTTCGCAAATCCTCCAACATATTGGTAATAAACTAAAAAAGCAATTGTCCACAAAAAGCTAAAAGGGTAGTAATGGTGACTACGTGGCCTCAGATCAAGCCCTTCTCAAAGCATTGTTTACGATCAACCACCGAGTTGAATACAGTGCAGTTTACTCGTAGTATCGAACCACCCAATAATACTAACAGCACGCCCAGTATATATAGAGATTGCAAAGTAAACATTTGTTCCGCCAGAGTTCCGTTGTGGCATCACACGTCTAGGTTTAGCTTTTAATAAAACATTAATTCTTACGGACATATTTTTAAATTTCCTTCAGATTAATGCTGAAAGACTATTTTTCAATTCGATTTTTAAATCCCTTTACCAGTTTACCATAGAACGTTTGGATTTATTTTACCTTGCTTCCCATTAAAACTACGGACGTAACCCACTGAAGCAAATAGGTGTAATAAAAGCTAGTACCTTCAGAATTACTTCTGGAGTAGACGCAACCACTTCGCAGTCCTGTAACCACCCATCGTCGCTTTTAATGAGGTTATATTTTAAAGCAAGATCATAGCGTGCAGACGGTAAACGACACCACGTTTACGATACTGCGCATGCTTGTGTGAGAGTACCAACCTAACAAATGAAGTGAAATATATTAGTGTTGAGTTATTTTAGATGCTTCAACTTGTTCTTAAATTTTCGGTGATTGTCACCGTCACCGTCAGTGTCGCCGCCGCCACCACCACCACCACCACCGTCACCGTCACCGTCACCGTGAACGTCAACGTCAACGTCAACGTCAACGTCAACGTCACCATCACCGCCACCGTCAACGTCACCGTCACCGTCACCGTCACCGTCAACGTCAACGTCACCGTCACCGTAAGTTCGCCGCCGCCACCGCCACCACCACCACCACCGTCACTGTCAACGTCACCGTCACCGTCAACGTCACCGCCACCGTCATCGTCACCGACACCGTCAACGTCACCGTCAACGTCACCACCACCGTCAGTTTCGCCGCCACCACCACCGTCAACGTCAACGTCAACGTGAACGTGAACGTCACCGTCACCGTCAGTTTCGCCGCCACCACCACCGTCAACGTCACCGTCACCGTCAACGTCACCATCACCGTCACGTCACCGTCAACGTCAACGTGAACGTCACCGTCACCGTCACCGTCAACGTCAGTTTCGCCGCCACCACCACCGTCAAAGTCACCACCACCGCCACCGTCAACGTCATCGTCACCGTCACCGTCACCGTCACCGTCACCGTCACCGTCACCGTCAACGTCACCATCACCGTCACGTCACCGTCAACGTCGTCACCGTCAGTTTCGCCACCGCCACCACCACCGTCAACGTCACCGTCACCGTCACCGTCAGATTCGCCACCACCACCGTCACCGTCACCGTCACCGTCGTTAACGTCACCATCACCGTCATCGTCACCGTCACCGTCACCGTCACCGTCAGTTTCGCCGCCGCCACCACCACCGTCACCGTCACCGTCACCGTCACCGTCTCCGTCACCGTCATCATAGTGATAATAATATACATTAGGTCCACATTTGACGGGTTGCAGCAGTTTAGCCAATTTGTGGTACAGAAACATAACCTTTTTATCATTAATAGCATGCTGCATTTGACCAGGTTCATTCGGCTTTCTTCGCATGGATATGTTCTGCTATTTTCACAGCACAGAGTTTCAGAAAACCCGAGCAGGTTTGTGAATAAACAAATAGTAAAATACACAATATACACAAAATACAATGTTTTATCATCCTGGAGGTACAGTTTTTGCACACAACTCATATATTTAGATACGGAATCTTAGCATTACTTCACTTAATATTTCAGACTGAACTCCATAAAATGTTGAAAGTTAAACACACAACAGCGAATATTTATAAAAGAATTATAAATTTATTAGGATGAGGATGTAAATTATTTTAAATAAGTATGTAAATAGTTGCTTCCTTTAATAAGCCTTAACTTCTCTGACAGTTATCAAATGCACGAAATTCAATAGGACTTGGTAGTTCATACATTATCCACAGAAAATTTTAACGCAAGCATGATATCTATGCCAATATATCAAACATACCTATAAGAAGTTCCTTGCGACATAATTATGAGCTTCTTGCAGACGTTAATTTTCAAGTCGTCTTTAAGAGATAAATGGATAAACACACGAACTATTAAAAACTCCACATAATTATTACAGGACTTCAAAACCTGTGCTCCGGGTGATGAAATCTCTAAATCGAATGTTTAATCGAATGTAAGCCAATACTTGTTCTGGGTTAAGTAAACGGTAAAGCAGCAGCATGGAATTAACGTTTGTCCCGTGGTTTTCACTTTCATTATACAATGTAAACATTGGCACCAAGCTCTTCTCCTGTTACTTTAACATTATTTACCTTTTGCTGATAAAAACATCCACTTCCTCTTGCGCGCTATGAGGTGCTTGCCTAACACACGTTCTTCCGCAAATTTCACGTCGAAAATCAGCGAAAAAACACTCAAAAACTTTAGTTCGAAAGAACGAAAAGCAAACAGCAGAAACACCAAACCTCGCTCACCTTAAATGACTGACCTTCGTGCTTTCTTAGTCGACAGTTCCGGCAGACGGAGAACGGCCTATCACAGAGTGGAAAGCGCTGCTCAATCCGGAAGTTATTTACTTAATTGCTGAAAAACGAGAGCATAGCTTTACGATCCATACATGTAGAACAGATTGACATTTCATTGGCAATTATGCAAGTGATAATAGTCGGTAAAAGTAATATATATATATATATATATATATATATATATATATATATATATGCTTCTTAACAATAAAAGAAATGTTACATTCTTATTACTTTGTCTACCCAGTATCGTTAACTTTACCAAGAGGGATAGCTCAGGCGGTAATGTTTGAACTCAGGAGGTCGCGGGTTCCATCTCGATGGCCAACCTTCTCGACCCACGGGTTTTTCGAAGGTTTTCCCGGGTCGCCAGGCGAATGCTGGGAAGGATTTCCATATCCTCCGAACTTCCTGTCCCTCCATTTCGTTACATTAATTATTTCATTTCATCCTTCATCCCGTTAGGTTTCTTTCTGGAAATCTCATCCCCCGGATTGGAAGGCGTGCCTACTGGGATAGGAGGGGGGGGGGGGGGAGTCGGTTTCCGAGTCCCGCAACTCCCTTGGGTGTACAAACCTGAGGGGTGATTGTAAATGAAAAAATATAGGAACTCTGCCACCTGCTCAATCTTGGCAACGCTCCGGCTGCTCTTAGGGTTCATTCACCTCATCCATCCTCCCGCGGGGTGCCACGTCCAGGGCATAGGCGAAAAAGACCGGCTTTCGGAGGATGTGCTAAGTCCCCACCCACAAGTTGGCATAGAGTCAATCCCACATCAGGGATAGGGAAACCGAATTGATAGATGTTTTACAGTTATTTCTCACTTTGCGAGAAACAACTGAATAGCGAGAGCACTTAAAAGCTGACAAACCATGGAAACATTCAAACCGATAATGCCGGATATCTTGGAAATGGTTAATGACTTACAACAATTTTATTGGAATTAAATTGTGTTTTAAAGAGTTCAACATTCTTTATAGAGTAAGCTTTGGTCTATCTGTTGTAGTTTGCCAGTTATATAAAACTACACAGCATTCCTCCCTAATGAAGATTTCACGGCCTTTTCGCAGAAAATGTGACATATGTATTTTATTTGTCATGTAAATATCTTAAATATAGTATATTTTAATCAAAACCTTTACATCATGTTTTGAGAAAATAAACACTTGCAATTTTTTTTTTCATGACGTAGTTAGGTTGCAGTGATATTCTGAAATATCCTCGTTTACCACCTTTGGCGACTTTTGGAGGTAATGAACTTTTTTTTTCAGAGTTATTCTGTTCGCAGAAAAGAAAAAAGAAACAAAAATATACAAAGACTTTTCCCCAGCACTACATTAGGTTTAAATTTCCACATCTACCAAATTTTGGGTGGAATTCAATACCTCAATTTAGCCACTACGGGTGTGTGGCAGGAAAAGTAATTAAAAGTTAATTAAAATATTTAACATTTAGAAAGTTCGTACCTCCTCGTTATCCACTGTTTTTGGCAGTAGCCGCTTTAGGTACAGTCAGGAATGCTAACAAAGAATTGTGTGTAACTTTTAATATGTTCATCCTATCCATCTTTTATAAATATCAACAATGATAAGATACAGCATGCTTATGATCACTTGTTATGTAATTATTATTTATTTATGCCAACAAACTGATTGTTGGTGGTTTTAAACTCACAAGCAGTGTGTGGGCACTGTTTGAGAGGTGGAATCGTAACTGAAAAATTCAACACCACAGCCGGCATTTGAACCACAGACCCTCCGCTTACCAAGCGGGTGCTTTAACCATCAAGTTACTGTGACAACTAGCCAGAATCGATTCGCATTCAGTCACTGTGGCAGGCTGTCACAGTAGCTTAATGGTTAAAGAATCGATTCGTATTCAATGTCATTCTGGCAGGTTGTCACAGTAGCTTAATGTTTAAAGCACCCACCTGGTAAGTGGAGGGCCTGAGATTCAAATCCCGGCTGTGTCATTGAATTTTCCAGTTCTGATTCTACCTCTTGAACTTGTTATGTAATTAAAAAACCAAGCAGAATATCAAGCAGAATATTTCAATTTCTAGTACGTACATAGTAGTTTCAGAAGGTATTGCATATCAATCTGAAATTTGAAAGCGATATTTTAATGAGAATACACGTTTTGAGGTCCGTAGATAAAAAGATACGTGAATCTGTTAAGAGCATAACTCAAATACGAAAATTCGGTTAAACACTAAACATGTTATTTAAGTTCAAGATCGTCCCAGGATGCGACGCAAAGGCTTTCAAGAAAATCCTTTGCATGGACAAATTTTCGAAAATTATAACTCTCTTAAAAGTGCTTCTAACGACTTTAATTAACATACCAAGTGTTTAAGATATTTTTATGAGAAATGAAATGTATAACAATCTTGTATTTTTTGAAAATAGCGTCTGGAGTTCTCTTCATTCTGGATGACTTTTGCATAACTGGTAAATCGTAAGAGATAGACCAAACTTTTCTATAAAAAATGCAGATCTCGTTAAAGCACACAATTTACGTCGAATAAATTGTGTTGTGAAGATAACTATTTTCCTTCTGATTGATTTGAAATTTCAGATACTATACTTTTCTCAAACAAAGTCGTTATTCGTTTTTTTTTTTTTAATTTTTTTTTTTTTTTTTTGTATGTCCTGACCATTCAAACAGAATGGAATGTCAAAGCCATCAAGTAGTGGCCACCTCTTATAAGGTTAGGCTATTGCTTAAGCCTACTGTGTTTTCATATTTACATCGTGCTTACACTGAAATAATGTAATAAAACCATTTCTACAGTTTTCTAACTCGATTAACACGAAGCAAATCTATAGAAGAACAGAGGTTTCTGAGAGTAATTTATACATGCGAGTAAACGGTGTGCTGAAATTTTGTCCCGCAGGAGTTCTTTTACATGCCAGTAAATCTACTGACATGAAGCTGTCGTTTTTAAGCGCACTTAAAAACCATCGGTCTGGGCCGGGCTTGAACCACCGACCTTGGGATCAGTAGGCCAGCGTCTAACCAATGAGCCACCCAGACCGAGAGTGGAGTGAGTAGAGCACAAAACATTTTTTATTTCTTCGCCGCATTAGAACCTATCCTATGGGGAAACTAATTTATTTACCAATATAATTTTCTTAGCGGGACCTAAGATATGTTTATATCGAATTTCATAGTAATCAGATTGACTATTCGTAACACACACACACACACACACACACACACACACACACACACACACACACACACAAACACACACACACACACAAACACACACACACAAACACACACACACTTGAAAATCTGATTTTGTTCAAGGAAACCCATTATACTTCTTAGTCCTTATTGATCCAACATGTACATATTTACAACTTTATTGCATTGTTAGTTTCTTTTCGTTCTATTTATGTGCCACCTTTAGTATCTAAGGCTATATCGGCGACTTTTCCTTTAGAGCAATTGCCCATCAACAATGATGCTCACTAGTGTGTTATTGTGTACATTTGAGTTTGATTTACTTTTGCTTTTCTGTCTAAACATTAGTTCGCAGACATTTACACTCTCACTCATCCTACTAAGAAGGCTAAAAAAGGCTCCAGCCAAGAATTGAACTGTGTCCTCTAGGTTTGGAATGTAGCATGCTAACCACCACAACGTTGAAGCAGTCACTTGTTAATTGATTTCTCTTCTTTCGCACCTTTTTTTACGCTTTTGATCAGAAATATATATTTTAAAACAAATGTATAACTTTTAACATGTTATATCCTGAGTTATTCCACTCGGTTGGAATCTAGTAAGTGGCATGTTGATTGCATATTGCCATATTGACCACATGTCGTCCCGATTGCTCCCCTCTTCTCAGGATGTCCTGGTTATGGGTGGATGGATGGATGGATGGAGGGAGGTGGAGATTACAGTTGCTTTGGTGTTGTAACTCTATTCGGAATTAGCTATTACAACCCCTCAATTTAAACCTTGACTCGTCTGTGAAGAGAACAGTCTTCCATTGGTGGCGCTGCCATTTTAATTGATTTTGAGCAAATCTCAACCGGGTTTCCTTGTTCTGACGTGTCAAACGAAGGGCTTTAACACGGATTCTAGATCTCAACTCTGGATTTCTCAGCCTGTTTCTTATAGTCTAATCAGAAATCACCACCCCAGTTGTTTATACGTCATTTTGTAGGTCTCTGACTGTAGCTTCGCGTCTGCGCAAAGCTGATATGATATCTACCCTGTAACTCTGTTGTCCTCTTACTCCCTTCTCCAGGGCGCCTCTTGAACCCAACTGTCTCCATATATCGTCTCCAAGTCCTGTGGTTGACAAAGGGGTTGACTTGAAGAATCCCGGAGACAAAGCGAATGAAATGACCATCTCAATCCATGTAACTGCTTTTGTAACAGATGTTTCCTTCGGATGTCTCATTCCTCTGTATTGGTCTTACAGAACACAAAATAACAATTTTATCCCACAAATTTATGTTAAAACCTGTTTTAAAGCATAATAAATCAAGGAGCACTTACCTTTATTTTCACATATGTTTCAACTTCACTGACTTACTGTGGCAAAAACTAACACATTTTTAGAAGAACTTCATTGTAGCTTTAAAAAATACTTTAAAACGCAACATCTCATTGTCAAACTTTTATTGCCGCAATATGTTATTCTGGGCTCTGGTTTAAACATATGTTCCTCTAATTATTTTGAGCACAGTATAATAAAACATCTTCATCTTCACTCCAGATTAGGCAATGCTGCTTCTTCCGGCTTCAAAACATTTCTGACCATCGTTTTCTTGATCTTGCCGGATTTCCTTTTTCCAATAGGCCTTTAGTTTAACGCTTTCCTTTGGATCCTGTTTCTAGACATTCTATTAAAGTGTTCTCTCCATTGATTCCTGTAATTGTTGATTTTGCCTGCCAAAGGATTTATTTCTAGTTTTTTGCTTTTTTTTTTTTTTTTTTTTTTTTCATTTTGAGTTTTATGTTAAAGTGTGCATCCTTTTACTGTTCTTAAAAATCACACTTTGGCACCCTGTATCTTGTTTGTGTCAACTTTTGTCAACGTCCATGTTTCGGATGCATAAAGAAAAGAAGCCCGGCTATTACTTTATAAAACTTCATTCGTGTTTCTTTCCCTTTTTTTAAGGCTTCTATTTATTGTACCACATATTTGTTGAGACATAGGTAATTTATTCTTCAAATCACAATAAAGCAATGTCAATAATTAATAATGTTGCATGAAGCCTTCCGTGGATCAGTGACACACAAGACTCCAACTGTATAAAACCTAAGCTAAATCTGTTACTGTATTAAAGAACTGAACCATGGACCTTGAGAAGTACTGATAGTACTGAAATGCGGTCAGTGAAATGAGATTTATGAGAGCCACACGTCTGCACTCGCATGGACCTCAAGCAAAATGAAGATAACATGCAAGAACTAAAATTGCAATCTCCCGGTTTATAAAAGAAGTACCAGCTGCAGTTGAAGAATCATATAAAAGGAATGAATCGTAATCAGCTTCAACTCCTGCTCAAATACCAATCCAAAAGGAAGCAATCTCTGGACCATCCAAGAAAAAGAGTGTTACTGAGACCGTGACAGGTCTTGTGCCTTGCACTTGGTTTGTATAATATAACAATTGTTAAAAAGGATTGTACATGTTATTAGTAAAATAACTATAACCTCTTTCCTGTTACAAGTTCCATTCTTTAGGTAGTGATTTACCTAGTGGTTTGTTCTTAGCTCCTAGTGTACTGTTCTAAAAACTGATGCGTTGTAGTCACATGACTCTCTCTCTCTCGTGTACAAACTATTCTTACAAACGCTGATTCCTCTGTCTACTTCATGTCAATTGAGATAACAGTTGCAGAAATTATCTTATTGCTAATTTTCTTGTAGGTGCAAGGGGAGTACGGCAATACAGTAGACTTTAAGCGATAGTTAAATATTTTAAAGCTGATCACTATGAAGTTCTCTTTGCATGATCAAGAGATAGAAAAAGAGAGAGAGAAAAAAAAAAAAAAAAAAAAAAAGAAAAGGAATAGCGATTTCCCATTTGAGAAAACTATAGGCTGGAAATTCAGACCACAAGAGGAAATACCTCCTAAATGGATCGCTCCACAAAACAATGTATTTGGCATTTGAAATGTGTTTTAGGGAGGTGTAAATTTTTCGTGCAGGAAGATTTTGTCTATCTCTTATAATTTACCAGTTATACAAGAGTCCTCCACTTTGGACATTCCTATAAAATTCAAGACATACGTTTCATTCGTTATAAAAATATATTAAACATATGATATTTAAATGAAAATCGTTAGAACCATTTAGGGTAGTTCGGGGTTGTGGAATTTTCTTGAGAATCTTCGTATCGTATTCCTAGAAAATATTGAACATAAATACCAAGTTTTGTACTTAACCAACCTTTCGTTTTTGGGTTATAGTGTTCACAGGTACACATGTGCACGCAACTTTTCTAAAATTGTTTTAAATTCAGGGATCTCAAAACGTGTATTTCCACTGAAATTTCCGTATCATAAAATTTTTGAATGCAAGGTAAGACCTCCACTTACAATGTACGTGTTAGATAAAATGAAAATTGATTCCTAGTTCTGATTGGCTGTAGATGTGTTATTATAATGTAATTTAGTAGTAATTTCCCTTGCCTTTAGCTGAATGTGTTGCTTATCCTAATGCTATCTACTACTATTTACAACTAGCGTGTTAATTTTGGGAGTCTTTTATGGTTGATAGGAGCTCAAAGATATGTCACGTTCCATTCAGTACTCACTTTTTTTTTTTGTTATTATGCCCCCGATGCTCCGGCTATGCACATGAGACTGGGCGGTAGTTTGGTGTGTTGGAGTGAGAGGGCATTCCCAAACTGCGTTTCAGCAGATTCTCCCGCCCGCATTGACATGTTTCATGATCTAAAAAGTCAAATCGATGAAGGTACGTGCCGTAGGGGCCATGTCCACTGACATTATGGATCATACCTCTGGACGGTTCAAGGAATTTGAGATATTTATTTCTTTCTTCTTTGCTGGGTAGTATTTCCTACGTTCTCCTTTCCTATGTGCCTGGTCCGACTTCCCTGCCCCTCTGTTGGACTTCAAGGATTTCCTATTCGTCTCTGACTGTGGCTTCAGTGAGCAATGTCGCTTTTTTTTCCTGCTGTTTTCTCATGCAGTATTTGAGCCCTCGCCTTCTAACTTCAAAATCAAGTGGCAAGAGATCCACGATCACCAGTAACGCATATGTTGAGATGGTGGAAAGGTAGTATAGAAAAGAAAAGGTGATGCATTTTCAAAGAAAATCAACGTACTGCACTGCAGTAGAATGTCATCCAACAGTGCACAATGGTCAAGCTTAATGAAACGTGATAATGCAGTCCTTCCGTACACTACTGATTTTCTAACTCTGGGCGTTGGAGTAGCCAGAAATATCAGTTGTCCATAATTAACAACGCCCAATTTATTTCCAATTTGAAAATAGACTTACGGATGAACCAGGTCCTATAACTTACTCCAACACAAAAAGATAGGCGCGACGAAGAACGGGATTATTCCAAGCTCACAAATTTGTTGCTGAAGTTGAAGAAAACATCCCAATAGGCTCTGTATGCGTCTGTGATCAAAGACAGTTCAACTATGAGCTTTCTCCCATAAAATGGGGAATAAACACTTGTAAATAATTTAATAACACAACACAGAGCTACACAATCGATGATGATCTATTAGTAGATGGATTATTGGCAGAAAATCTCTATACATGCTTCTAAGGACCAAACTAAATTTGTACTCCATGTATTAAGGGAAATGGAAAAATGTGTACACTAAATGTCTTCGTAGTTGCATATTTGATTGGGAAGATGATGAAGAAACATCTAATGACGTCTCTTCTTCAGCTTTGAGTCCACATTCATGGAAAACGTCAATATTTACTTCGTGATCTGAACATAAGGTTGAACAAATTCTTCTTGGAGCTTCTGAAAAAGAAATGTAGATGAATAAATCATTCCACCTGAACCTAAAACGTGTACCAACTCTGAATCTCCTGGGGGTGATAATCACAAAAGACCAGCCTTGACTGGAGGTGCGAGGTGTCCCTTCCTTTCCCTGGTCATAGAAAGAGTCATTCAACTGCTTGATAAAATGCATTCTATTAGGTTTCCTTTCATAAAGAAAAAATTCAGTAAATAATATTGGGAAACTGCTCTTCCAAATCTTGTATACTTATGAATGGAAGACAGACATCATTTAAAATTTCAAAGATTTGAAAATATAAAGTATGGATATCATGACTTTAGATTCCAGTAATGTTCAAATTATTGTAATTTAATTGATATCAATTGAAAGCGTGCACTAAAGGGTTAAACAACGTTTTCCCTTCCTCCCCATTTTTAATTTTTGGCTATGTAATTAATGACTGGCAAGTGCGTTTAGAAAATGAGTCTAATGCTATCGCAGACCACAATATTTACGTCTTTGTCAAGTGGAAAAGTTGTATTTTAGAAAAGCTGCATCACAAAGAAGTTTATGAAGTTGAGCTTCACAAACAGGCTTAAGTATTTACAAATTAAATTATATAGAATATAAAAAAGCTTTGTTTCACAATAAAATATACCCTGTGCGGTTTATCTTGTCTCGATCCTAAAGAAAGAGAAATAGATATGTTGGAAAGAGAAGCAAATACTACCTCTCTGGCGTTGGTGTTATGGGGAAGGTGGGAGAGGCTCGATCCCCTCCATCCAATCAGTGGTGGGTTGTGAACAAGTAGCAATAGCTCCATCATCTGCGCTCACACTGAAGTAGTTCGACACTGAACACAACACAAGACAAACTGAGAGGTGGACTTCACGCGTTTGTGACAGAAAAATATGTTTTCTACCCCAAACCCCAACTTGCTAGTACAAGCGACTGGACAGTTTTATGATCCTCGAGGCAAGTTAGCTCGCAGAAGGTATAGTAATTTAATACATTTGCGAAGTGCATTTGTAAGTAAACAATTTATCTACAAACGGCTTAAGCTCAGTAGAGGAACCTATACTTTAATAATATGTTTAGTAAATACAAATAATGCCATTTTTAGTAAGTAAAGAGCCAAATATCGCTGAAAGGTACATGAAATCCTATAGAGCAGTCGTTTCAGTTATTCAGATAATGATGGTCATGCAAGAAAATCAAAATTTCGCTCATAATTATGAATTTAATATTTATGAGTATAATGGAATATCTTATTGTAGATCACACTCAGCATGCAAGAGGCAAAGTTGGAGCCTTAACCTCAAAACAGCTTAGCACTGGATGGGAGCTGGCTGTCATATTCATGCGATAGCGGACACGCACGATGTTGCTAAGGCAGGCTTCTATGTGCAGAAGTGTGTGGAGTGGTTGATGCTGTCAACAGAATACTAATCGAATTTGCTACAAGTAGGAGACTTAAGGTAATGCATCTGGAAATTTTGGAAAATACACACTGTGTAAGATATTGGAAGTCGTGTCAGTTATTTACGTAACATACTTTGCCATGTTTTCAAATTCTGGCTCACGTCGTTATTTAAATAATAACTTTTTATTGTACAAATTCATTGTTGCAATAAAATTACTACGTACGATAGATGTTTAAAACTATTCACATAAAAAACTAAGGTTATACAGGAAATTAGATTAAAACAAGCATTTGTATACCAGGGTTGTTATATTGGCCTCAATTAATGAAAAACAGTTGTTGCTTTGTATAATGTCCAAAATTCCTGACTTTTCTTATTTCTCAAAATTAAAATTTGTTATAGATTTTTGTAACGCATGGTTGGCGACGCTTCGCAACGAAAATACAACAGAATACCTATGGTATTTACGTTTGTGAATCGCTCATCTGGATTTGTTAAGTTCCTCAAATTTAATAAATTAAAATGTACTGCAAAACGGAGCTTGGAATTATTTCTAACAATATTCTTGATATTGGTAAATTTGTAATGAACTAATGGTTTGTTTAGTTCTTCACATTTACATTAAAGTTCTATGGCTGACATAAAATTTAATGGCGTGTGTCTGAAGGAACTGGCCAACACAAAATCCAATCAGAGGCTTGCCAGGCCTTGCAGTGTTGTGCAGTAAACACGCTGTGAATTCACGCTATAAAACCGGTGTTATAAATAACATTTGCGCCCAAAAAATTATTTGCACAACAGGAAAGAGAATAGTAGTGGTGTGCTATCAGCAACCATTAAATTTTGTGTCTACAATACAATATGTTTCACCATTTTATTTTAATCTCAGGCAACTAGCACCTGGTTGTTGTGTTTAAAGAATCCTGTTTCATTCAATCGTGCATTTTATTAAAAATGGACATTAATATGTGTTTTTTTCCTAGGAAAAACAGGTTTTTGGGAAGAGCATTCACAAAGTGTCACACGTTCCTCTCTCCCCGAGGGGCTTACTGCGGTAGGTACGGGTTTGGCACACCCGGGGTCCCAAACCGACTGATTCCCTCGGTATGAGATGCTCTTCGTGGTGAGGGAGTCAGTCAAAACGCCCATCCACGTGTAGACCGTGCGTCCAGACCCGTATGGGTGGAAAGGATTATCCTGGTTGCTTGAGGGATGCGTACCTGAGCCTGGGCAGCTTATTTCTAAATCCGGGGAGGGTGCGCATTTCCAATACACCGCTTTGGTTTCTGCTCCGCCTAAACGGGAGGCTAGAGGCTAACCCACCCCTAGTCAATCGGCCCGGATTAGGTTTGTACCGAACTCCAGGGTGAGTGGGACGCCGAGCCCGCTATATCTCCTGTGGGACGACCCCTTGTTGGGTTCCGTGGTGGGTGAAAAGCACTGGAGGATGACACTTCTAGAGCTATTTCTATGGCATCAAACAACATTAAACGAAAACGCCAGGTTTCAGAAGAAAGAGGGGCATACGTAGTGTCAACGGCTTGTTATCTAGTTATTCAAGAGGCTCAGTCGTTCCTTAAAGTCAACCCTCTTGTCATTCAGTCGGGTCTTGACAAAATAGCTGATCCGGTTAAGTCATGCAATCGTCTGCGAAATGGTTCTCTGCTTGTCGAGACTTTCACTACCACGCTGGTTGATAAGACCCTGAAGGCCTAACTCCTACACGGGTATCCTATCCGTGTGGAAAAGCACCGAAGTCTCAATTCTTCAAAGGGCGTCATCACCATCCTGTTGTTGGATGGTATGCAGGAGGAGATCAAGGGACACCTTGCGGATCAGGGTGTTACGCAGCTTTGTCGAGTGTGCACAAAGAGGGATAGAACATAAATGGAGGATCAGAACATAAAACATACAGTGTACAATACATTTTAACCAACTATGTTAAACTATTTAAGATATTAATTTCTATTCAGAATTAATCACTTCTTCATATCGTAGTATAAAATCCTTCTTGGACGTTACAGTTTATTGTACTACTCTCAAACTTTTAATTTAAGCTTGGTATTAAAAAAACAACAAAAATATTTGAGCACACATTACTTAATTGTAATATTGTGCACATGTTACTGAATTGTTAAACGTTTCCTATGTGTGTTACGAAAAATTATTAATTTGAGCTAACTGTTTAATTTGTTTAACTATTGTACAAGTTTCTAAATCCTAAGTCCCAAAGCTCTCCTGCACATTTTAAGCTAATAAGTTGTAAACTGTTGTTTAGGGAGCATTTAGAAAAGTGGGTTAGCAATCAATTAAATAGTCGTTTTAGGCTTTAAAATTATTGATATTAAAACATTTTGTAGTATTAAAAATTATAGGTGCAGCAATTACAAAAACACAAAACTAAAAGCATTTTCCTTCTAGTTTTGCCAAATTTATAAATTCATTGCGTTAATTTTCCTACATAGGTTCTAAAGTGTTTAGGAAATACATTTCACCTAATTCCAAAAATATTAATGTCAAAATGTCTCTTAAAGTAATCTCACTACTTTAAATTGTTAATATGCACGTTTTTAATACTATACTAAGCAGATCTAGATGATCTTTAACAATTCACGAATTAATCTGCAAAATAAATTCACACCTACTAAAGAAGATTTCAATTAAATAGAATATGAATATGACCTACATTAAGGGCAAAGTATTGGCTATCTACGAAAAGTACCATAGTCACCAGGAAGTAACAGAACAGACAAACGATTTTAATTATCTAGGATTTACTGTTCTCTACTGCCGGAAGAAGAAGTAGATATAAAACGGAATAGATTTAATCAAATGTGGGGCATAATACGGAGAATACTGGCGAATAAAGCTCTTGAAACCACACAATTAAACTTTTATAACATTATGGCAGAGTCATTGCTAACCCATGTATGTGAAAATTGGACATTGAATTGCTCAGGCAAGAGAAACATTGAAACAACGGAAATTAAGTTTTTACGCTTAGCAGTAGTAGTGACTATTGTAGGCAAAAAGAGGAGAGAATAAATTAGGAAAAACCTGGATCTATTTAATTTAAAGGGTGGAATACACTAAATAGCTGGTGCGAACACTTTAGTAAAATGAACTCTCACAGGTTACAGCAGTCTATTAAACTATTACGAGATGAAGGAAGAAGCACACCTAGCCACAAGGCAAGATAGGTTCACCTCATATGGAAACAAGACTTGAGGCATTAACCATGAAGAAGAACAAGAAGAAAGTGGCACCTTGTATCCTGATCAACAATTCAACATCTACGCAAGGCATTCTTTCTCTACTAGGCATTTTCGCTAAGTCCATGCCAAGGTTTCCCTGGAACATCATATTTTGAGGCCCACTGATACCAAAAAAGCTATTTTAGAATAATGTGTGTGTTATTAATGAATATCGCCTATTGTTAAAAATGAACCTGTCCTGTATCAACCCCCCCCCCCCCCCCCGAATTGTGTTATTTATGGAACTTTTAGGTACATTAATATACCCATACACAAGTATTGCAGCGTTTTTGTACTTATCATCTAACATCCAAATGTTATTCTTTGAAACAGAGTTAAATATATTTGTTTGAGAAATACCAAATTGTGGCGGCGTCCTGTGGCCGAGCGGTTAGACCGTTCGCCTTCCACCTAGGCGGCCCGGGATGGATCCCAGGGACTCGCATGTGGCGTTAGGCCGGGTTTTCTCCGAGTTCTCCCGTTTTCTCATTCTCATTCCACCAATTGCCCCATCATTACCTTTTCAATAATCCATTTCGCCTGTATTTCATATCATCCTCTTCCTCACTCTCATACCTGGTGCGACCTGATCACCTGCTTCCAGGTCTTCATTCAGTCCGGTTTGTAGCTTCGCTGTTCCCCGGCAGGCATCTGACCCTAGGCACACGTTTGTAAGTTCTAGGGGATGTCAACCCTCCGTACGGGGAAGGTAATCAGATGATGAAGAAGAAGAAGGAGAAGAAGAAGAAGAAGAAGAACAAGAACAAGAAGAAGAACAAGAACAAGAACAAGAAGAAGAACAAGAACAAGAACAAGAAGAAGAAACACCAAGTTATGGTGGTATAAAGTATACGGTACGAAAAACTTAATGAATAAAATGCTTCTCCAACAGTCATATATTTTAGATTGCTAATGTTAATCCGCATAAATTGTTTTCCATTCGAATTAAGAAGGAGCCGTAAAAACTAAGTCGAAAGGAGGTAAAGTGGCAAACAATTCGCTAAGTGCTAAAAATAGGTTAAAAAGAGCCAATAATAAAAGAAAATAACAGCCGTAAAAGTACAAAAAATCCACCATTTTGTGGCCCAAGGTGACCCTAAATGATAATAATTTGTATTACCATGTTTTCTCAACCACCTAGTCTTAATAATTATTGATTATAACAGTTTTGTAATAAATAATAATAATAATAATAATAATAATAATAATAATAATAATAATAATAATAATAATAATAATAATAATAATAATAATAATAATAATAATAATAATAATAATAATAATAATAATAATAATAATAATGATGATGATGATAATAATGATAATGATAATAATAATAATAAAATAATAATAATAATAATAATAATAATAATAATAATAATAATAATAATAATAATAATAATAATAATAATAATAATAATAATAATAATAATAATAATAATAATAATAATAATAATAATAATAATAATAATAATAATAATAATAACAACAATAACCATAAATTCTGTGTGTAGTTTGGCATTCTCAAATCTCTTTGATGTTCTTCAGCTTTTCCTTGTAACGGTCTAGTACAGTTACGTACGTGAAAGCTGATTTTTATGGTGTGTGAGTAAATATCAAATTTGAATCGGCTAGCTAAGAGGGTAAAAGAAGCCAGACGCCGGCGAAGAACCTTGACTTTGGTACAAAGTTTTCGGAGGGCAATTCCCAGAGTTCCTGCTACGTAATACAAAATTTAAAAGAAGAGGGGAGACATCTGAAAGAAAGGGCAACTGGCGCCTGTGAAGCCATTATCTTGTATGTGCATCGCGTACCACCATGGTCTGCTACAACCAGCCAAGTAGATTGCTTCCTGGCTTAATGTGCTTCATGGGGGGACTGGCGATGGGCGTTCGAACCCCGCGGAGAGATCTAGGAATAGCTGATGAGCAGGATTTGGACTTCAGAGGCATAATCTTTAATTCGAAGACAGTGTGTTACTAAATTATGCACGTGAATTTTAAAGGGACGAGCACTCGTGATATCCATATAAAAATCTAGATATCCACCACGAATCTGTATGGAATAAACGAGAACATCAAAACGCCATTCCCTTAAAATTATTGCGTTAACCGGAGCAATAATTCTTCTCTCTTACTGTCCCTACTCCTCTCATTTTCACATACTATCGCCTTCTCCATATTCCCTTGCACAACTGTATCTCTCACCGTGCAACTGTATGTCTTGCGGTGTTTTGTAACTCGGCAACAAAATTCTTTTTTCTGGGATGTTACTAAGATTAAAACAAAATTAATATTACTCAAAACATCTTGTACTCCATAATGCATCCATTATTCTGATAACCAGAAACCACAATAGAATCTCTCCAATTTGTCTTGAGTAACCATATGTTAAATGTCTATCACAATAATATTTCGTAAAACAAAGGTTATCAGAAACATTACGCTCATATACTTCTACAAAGTAATATTTTTGCAAAATAGGTACAATACTCAGAGAGGAATTTGCATATTTTGAATTTATACCACATTATAAACGTGATTATATACTTATGCAGCATACAAAGCCCACACTGAAAATGCTTAAGATGTCAAATAAGGATTAGATTCTAAAGAATTAAATGATTTTTTCAAAAGAATCCCCTTTAACGTAAACACATTTTTACATTCTATGAAACCAGTCCTTAAAGCAATGATTACACTCCTGAAGCACTAAACACACAGATCCTTATAATTAGGGACTGGACTTTCATACAGGAAACAATAGGCTGCGGACTTTGGACTATAGGAGGTGGGAGGGATCGGTCTGTCACATGATCACAACACAATGGAGGCAAGGTACAGACGACGCAGAAATATTGTAGATAAAGCTTTGTATAACTTACATTCAACATTGTTACTATTTGCAGTAAACTATTCACTCCAAAATTCTTGTACTATCTCAGCAATACGTGAAGTTTTCGATTTTCGTGCTGGAGGCATTTTACTCTGTGGAACTAGTGCACATATTCGAGACACACGTTGTACTGTAGGCGGTGTGTTTTGTGCTGTCTCGTGTTCGTGCAATGACGTCACGATCTGTCCATGTGGCAGGTAGCTTGCGATCGCCTCATTTTGCGACAGCTGTATAAAGTTTCGAAACCTGTTTATAATGTTCTACTGCTTCATCTGATGACACAAAAATGATTCCATGTATTTTATGTTTAATTCTTGGAAACACAAAGAAATTGCAGGGTACTGGGTCAGTGCTATATGGGACTGACCTTTAGGGCTTTCAGAATCTCAGTTCTTACTTGTGCTGTGTGAGACGATGGATTGATAGGATGTAAAATTATTTTTTCATTTTCCACTTTTCTCTCACGAACTTTTTGAAGAATTATCGTTAATCAGACATTTGTGAACCATTCGCCAGTAACGGTACATCTATCTTCTAATACTGTAACACAATATGGTACAATTTAGAAAAAGAAAAACAAAACAAAAAGAAAAAAGAATATAGTAACCACCTTATTACCAGAACTGCGTCGGCCATTTCAAGGCTTAGGTTCTGTTGAAAGACCCATTGGGTCGATTGAATTTTTTTTTTTCAGGGTAATAACAACGAATTAAATATTTACTCCCAGTAACAGCATTCCAAACCAAATTTTAAGTGCCGCCTTGAAATTTTCCAGAGTTTTTCTGCACCAATCTGCGTTGTTTTTGATCGGGAGTCTGTTCATGTGGAATTCATCGACAACCAAGTTCTCTTGGCGGACTGTTGTAATTTATTTTTAGACTTGACTGATAACAATGCCCAATGTCCCTCAAATAAATTTATAGGATATCCGTCGATCTTCTGGAAGCATTGCTCGACCACATTTGGCTGGTTGCGGGTTCGATCCCCGTGGCCGCGTACCCCAGCGTTCGCCTAAGTGATAGATACAGGGAAACTACGGAAAACCCCAGTCAGGGTGCGTGGCCATGGGGATTGAATACGCAACCTCCCGAATGCCAGAGCCATTCCGCTCGGTAAACCGTAATACTTGAACTACCCGAGGACACTCGTATGACAACAAGAATAAACTATTGAAAACACCAACGATATGTGAAAGCATTGAAAATGAGCAATTTAATAGTAATGACTAATAACAGTTCGTCTCAAATTTGATTAATACGTGAGAAGCAGTGTGAATTGAAACGCATCTGTGAGTAAGCACATTATAAATAAACTTGAAACGCCAGCCTGCTTTCGAATAAATAAAACAATGGCAGCAGAAAACATCGCGATCAGAATAGAAACACAGCAAATAATTTACAGAGACATGGTGGGCCATGGGAAAACTCACTTCGACATGTGCCCTTCAGGAACTGAATGACATATCCAACCCATTCGTATCGGCCTCCCAGCGCCGCATACTGCGACAAAGGGAACTAAAGTTTGTTCGTAGCATAGCGACAATTGGTACCAAGTGGATTTAAATTAAAAAGTTTCATATAAATTAATGTACCATCACCACAACCGTATCCAAGGAACAAATTGTTAATCGATATAGTTTTATGAAACGTAAATCACCCTCTGAAGATAAGTGAAACAATGACTTACTTTTGTTGCCTCTGTACTATCGACCCACTTTGCACTTTCGTTACAGAAGTAGATAAGTTATGCAAATTGGCAGAAGAGCGCAACAGTACTACAATGCATCTTCATTATTATACGAAAAAGTCTTACGTGTGCACTCATATGACCCAATTTTGTACACCTATTGTTAGAAATGTTTGCTACTCTGTCTACTCAGGCTATTCGATATAAACTTTTATAGAACTGATTTTATTAGATATTTCCTGACAAGTAGAATGTGAATAGGCGATACAGTAGGCATTAACAGATAGTAAAATCTTTTATGAGATGGTTGCTATGTTATGGCTTTGTATTTTTTTATTTTTGGGCCATCAAGGACCAATTCACCACCACGATGTAATATTTATTGTAATAGTCACACATTTACATTCTCACTCATACATAGAAAAATTCCTGACCTCCAGCCAGTAATCGAACCCGCTACCTCTGGATTTGGAACTCAGCATGCTAATCCCAGTGGCACTCATTTGATGCCCTTTTAGCATTTAATTATCTTCGCATGGCCATAATACCAATAAAGGAATAATAAATTAGTATATGAGAAAGGTATAACCATTTCAAAATTCACTCCAATAACAAGAAATATCTTGGAAATTGTTATCTCCACAAAACATTTGATTTGTTATAGAGAGATCACAGGAACCCTCAAATACTATTTTCGTGTTATCATTTTAAACTCTCTTTTCTCGGGCACTTATTTGTCGGCATATTCTCATACTCAAATCCATCTAATCTATGTAATTTTCCATAAATATCAAGGAATAACTATTCTATATATATAGAATAAAAGAGAAAATTTATACTGCAAAAGCATTGTAGAAGTGAATAATGCAATTTAGGTTAGTTATTCCTATTATATATATAATATCTATCTTATTTCTATTTTATTTTAGAAATGATTCTATTGCTAAACTAGTTACTATATCAAGGTTACATAAATAAAGGTCCTCTATCAGTGAGATATCATAATTGGGGAGGTGGTTGCAGGAACTGCATCTGTAAGCTGTAGGGATCCTGTCTTCTGCTGTCGTGTCTCCTCGGTCTGGACATCCTCTATCTCAGGGGTGTCAAACAGCACTCACCAGGCGTGAAAAATTTTCCCCTATTTTCCCTCCCTCCGTGATGATCAAATCGGAAAACGGGAAAAACAAAGCGAAAACCGGTTCTACTAGTGCATGCTACTGCAGTTAAGGAGGGGTAGACCCCTCTCTTCACACCCTCGGAGTGACGTTTGACATGCCTGCTCTATCTCCTCCCTGCCTTTCCATCCCTCCCTGGGGTCGCTCCGTCAAGGGCATAGGTACAACCGGCTCCAAATGCTTTCCGAGTCACATGCTCCTAGCCGCGGGGGGAAGCCAGGATGGCTTATCTATTACAGCTCATACCTGTCTACAAGGGGGAGGGTGTTTCTAAGTCCAAGGAGAATATCATTCCTACATTTCTATTACACTTGGTCATAAGAAAGTAATTTCAATGTAATCCAGAACGAACTCGCAGCGAGGATGGAAACTAAATATTCGGCATTAGAGGCATCGTATCACTCTGCAATGAAATTGAGTTTAAAACGTTTAATTTTAATATACCATGATCCATGATTATTAAGCTATTCATGGACACACGCGCATGGTCGCAAATTAGTTTTATTCAGCGAACCTGAAATCGTGTATTTGACCTGAAATTTCACATCGAAGTTTAAAACATTAAATGGCTGTTTGTCAGAAATGGCCACACACACACACCAAAAAAAAAAAAAAAAAAAAAAAAAAAAAACACTGAGGCATCCAACTCTACAGTTTACAACGTAGCTTCTGCTCCTCAGCCTTATTGCCTATCACCCTTTAAATCTGAACTGGTTTATCTATTATTACCATTATTATTATTAACGAAAAATTGATTACATTCATTATCTTTTTTAAAAAATTTTTAAAAATGTTTTTAAAGCAACAGCACTACAACAATATGTCAACATTAATTTGTTTAAACTCCTGGGGAAAGGATGTAGAGATCTCTTTCATTTAGGCGCAGTAATGTATAGAACAAACTATTTCGTTTCTTGTTTACTCAACAGAAACTACCCCGCTTGCCTCACCTTAGACAACTGCATGTGAATGGAAATAAACACGTGCAGTAACCCGGCCCCAGGACAGCCACAACTTCTCGATAAGAAAATTCTAATTGCGTTTCCCCTCAATACCACTCGCCCATCGGAAAATATATGGAGCCGTACAAAGATGTTTCATCGGTCGAGGTGGTGTCAAGTCCTTGTCATACCTCATAAAGTAAACAAACATTGATAAGTGAGCAGACAGATAATGTGCTGCACCTTTGTAAAACCTTATTGTACAGTAATTGCAACTGTTGTCATTTCCAATACCTTCAATGACCCTTTCACAGACGTTACCAGCAAGTAAGTCTTTGTTTATTGCATTTTAGCCTTAATGTGATAGCCCAGACAACAAGAGAATAATGCAACACAAAAGCTATAATGTTGTTCTTCACGTCTCTAACTTAGTCATGTATTGATCATTAACTCTTCACATTAATAATGTAAAGAGTAAACACACTTTACTGAATAAGTTTTCAAGTGCTGGCAGAGAGGCAAACTTTATCTTTGGCACAAGCGAAGTCTATGACAATGGAAATCTACTGTTAGGAATACTTATCTGATATTTCCCTTTCGCAATACTATGAAATGCTAATAGGAAATCAATAACATGCACTTACAGGAGGCAGGACCATGTAAAACATTCATTGCTTCCTATTTACTCGAGTAGGTCAGAACGTAATCGACTCTGTTGAGACTAGCAATTGTTTTTGCGCTTGTCTGGCCAGCGCATAAGTCATTTGGCTAAATGAAAAGGCACCTAACTTTTGTTAGATATGTCAAATTAAGTGACATATCGAATTTCCTAGGCTAACTTGTAACACTTAGCTGCTTCAAATACTATTTTACTTTATCTAGCTAATAAAGAAAACATGTGCACCGCCCTCCCCTCCCTTCGTGTTAAAATTAAGGAGGGGAATATGTTCACCCAGAGGGAGTCACAAAAGTAACACGGAAAATATATTTTAGTAAATATGTTTCCACATCATGGCTAATGCATTTTAAACAACTGAATACAGACACCTGGGTTTAAAGATTCAACTCTTGAAGTTTCTTGACTTACAAATCACATCTTCAGTTTCTGGTATTTGTTTATAATTTTAAGGTATAGGAATTATAATCCAACGACCCATTATCTAATCGCCTCAGAAGCCCATTATTACACATTTATAATTAAAGTGTTAATTATTATTGATTAGATTAAATCTTTCGACCAAAAATTATGAACCTGCGGAAAGAACTGACATACAAAAGATAGATCAGGAACAAAAGAACACAGTCACAAATATGAAGGCCAAAGCCAATTACAGTACGCGTATAAGTAACAAAGGCATGGGGAAGCTTGCTAAGAAAGTGCACCACAAGATCAACACAACTAAAGGTAGGGCCAGACCCCAGTCAGTGACGGTGGTGCTACTCCTAGTCTACGAACAAATGATTGCCAGTGCACGGCACGACCGATACCTGATGGCGGACCGACAAACTTTGTGCTCACTTTTCTTTTCAAAATTACGATCTTGGCTCAAGTGGGACGCCTGATTCATTAGCATAATTAAAGTAATCTTTTTTCTCAAAAGATATTGAATATACCTGCATGAAATTTAAAATATAATTGAGGTACGTGACAACTTGAAAACGTTTAGATAACTACAAAATGTAGAAGTTTCACCTTTGGTTATTATATTGAAATAGGTATCTAATGCCAAAGTTGAGATCAGTTCTAGGCAAATAGATCATTATGGTTGACAGAAGGTAGACAGAAAAATCACTTATTTATTTTTATTCCAGGTTTACAATGTGTTTGACATCTTCCTGCACTTATTTAGGAACTATATTTTTTCTCCACTCTTCTCTGTCTTCTAGCGCGCTTGCCTCTGACGCGGAGGACCCGGGTTCGATCTCCGGTACTAACATGGGGATTGTATCCCCTCTGGGAGGTCCTCTGGAGGGACCAACTGAGGAGGTACTTGATGGAAAAGTAGCGGCCCCAGGTCGTGAAGATCGCATAACTGGCCTGGAGGGATCGGGACGTTGACCACGTACCACGCTCCATTACTGCACCCCACCAATGACCCCTGTAGTGGGCCGAGGTGGGAAACGCAGCGGCTGGGCGGTAAGGCTTGGCTCTTTATGGGATGTTGTGTCGGGGCTTAGTTCTTCTCTGTCTTCCCAGATTCCATCTTCTAACTTCCTTTCTCTTATTGTTAGTATTATTGCTTGTTTCCATGTCAAGTTGGTTCTTTCCCTCGTCCTACGTCCCACTGGAGTCCAGTTAAGTATCGTCAGGCAGTCTGTCCTCGTCCATCCTTTTCATGTGTCCAAAATCCTTATTATGGTGAATTATGTGAATGAGTCACTTGTGAGTTAGGAATAGAGACAGTCGTGTAAGAGTTATAATATTTAGGGTAGCAGTGTGCAGTCCAACGGAAGGGGCTGTTCCATGATCCATGAAAACAAGGGGGAGGCCAAAGGAGCGACCAGATCCAAAATACGATGCGTACTAGCAAGGTCGGGGTCCCGAAGCGGGGTCCTTAACAATTGCCGATACACCAAATCTGACACCGACGCGAACCGACGTGCACCATGCAAAAACGAGGCCCCGAGCCGACTATCCAAGGACCAGAAAGAAATCTTTTACACAGTACAAACTCCATCGTACCACCACTACGCACTAATTACCGTCGCCTGGACCTGGTAATCCCCAAACATATGTAGGCGAAACGGATGGAGGGAAATTATACGGATAGGGCACGAGGATAGGAAATTTCTGGTAGAACGGAGACAACCGGGCATTGGTCTACCTTTTTGGAAAAATCACCAAAATTCAGCCAAGTCCCTTGGTTTATAATCCTAATATTGGAAACTATTTTAAGGGAGGAGGGAAGTTGCTAACGATTCCAGGCGTGCCACTAGAGGTACACGTCTCACAGATTGTAAAAGGCAATGTTAAGAGATTACCTCCTTCAGACATTAAGAAAGTCTGCCAGTGTAATATTTAACTCTTAGAAAAGTTACTATAGGTATACTGCGTAAACAGTTACCGTATTTTATCCAGTCACTCTGTTTAATACAAAAACGTATTTATTTGGAAAATAAATGTTCTTAAGTTAATCAAGAAAATTGAAGGGTTGAGAACGTAAATCATGCGTTTTATTTTGTGAAATTGTACCGTTCCTCCGGGACTTAACTGTGTGATTTTGTAACAAATGGCGCTGAAGGACCGAAAAAATAAACGTTGCCCAGTGGGAGAAATAATTCAAGGTCTAATTTTAAAGAGTGCTTTGCATACTCTACAAATCATGCAACTTTTGGAGTGTTTCTAATACAGCGCAGGGAGCATTACGTTATGCCTTCCAATGTTTTGTTTGATATTGCAATGCGAAAAAAGGTACAAAAATAGAAACGGTACACAAAACGCATATAATCCATTAGAATATCACTGAAATATATGTCCCGTTTCGTATTTCCGGAAAAAATTAAAAGGCATAATATTATTTATTAAACACGTTTCTGTGTACTTTACGATTTCCAGGGTCTTCATAGATATGCAAAACACAAACAATCCTATGTTTTTGATTTTATCCACTATATATAATAACTAGAGAAAGTATTATATTCCACCCAAAAGTTCGATGCAGAGACTTCATCTGAAATACATGCTTCAGTCTGTCTGTCTGTCTGTCTGTCTGTCTGTCTCTATGGCCATCTCTACCCTCTGAATAGCATAACTCAAAAACAAAAGATCGTTAACTACCACGCTTGGTATTTAAATTCAGCATCTTCCAAGGATGTGACACTAAAATAAAAAAACGGTCGCCAATTTCCAAACTACCCATTTCAATAAGCCTTTTTTTTTAATTTTCTCAAAAACCGAATAAAGATTTTAACTAAAGACCATATATTTAAGATATTTTCATGACAAATGAAGTGTATATCTTGAATTATATGGGAATTTGGGAAACTGGTTGACAAACTATTCATAAGATGGGTAAAACTCACAGGTAGATTGGGTTACCAGCGCTCAATGCAGGAAATTTAAGTGGATAAATACATTTTGATGTGTTACGTTCATGTGAGTTTCTCTATCCACTGTTATTTATTTTTGTGTTTATTTTAGATTTGTGTGAACTGAAACAATTATTTGACTCTCTACTTCAGGCTTGTGTTAATCATTCGCAGAAATGGTTTCGTTATAGGCGCAAAAACGCACAATAGTCAAAGGTTTAAACTCATTCCCTACAGGCACACTCTTTGCAAGACACTGAGAGAAACAACTGAATAGCGACAGTACGTTGAAATGATTACAAAGTATGGAACTACTTCAATAATAACTAATGTTTCGCAAATGTCTGACGTCACAAAAAATGTCATTTGAAATAAATTGCAGATTTTAAAAATATGTAAATTTTTGGAGGAGAAAATACAAAATCTAAACTTTGTTTGTCATGGAAAATCAAATATGTATGGCACCTTAGTCAAATATTTAGGGTTACCTTTGATAAAATAAAAAGCAAAATCGAAAATGTTCCACGTAAAGCATCGTTGGGTGTTCGGGGATTTTCTTGAAAATATTTACTTCCCATGTTTGGAAGATGCTGAACTTGAATATCAAGTTTGGTATTTATCTAAATTTTTGTTTTGGAGTTGTTTACAGTCACGAACACACACACACACACACACACACACACACACACACACACACACACACATACACACACAAACACACACAAACACACACACAAACACACACACATACTCCCACAGGTACGTTTTCCAAAAGTCTGATGTGTTGCACTCACATGACTTTCTCTACTCTTGTACTAACGATTCTTACAAACACTCATTCATCTCTCTTCTGCATGTTAGTCCAGATAAACATTTGCAGAAATTGCCTTATTGCTAATTTTCTTGTAGGTGCAAGAGGAACATGGGAATACAGTAGGCTTTGTGCGATAGTCAAATCTTTCAAAGTTTTGAAATTCCGTTCTCTTTTCTCGGCTAAGAGACAAATAAGTGAATAACCATCTTCCATTTGAGAAACGCCCAAGTATTGCAAAACTCGCTCAAGTAACAAGAAACATCTCCGAAACAGTTCACTCCACAAAAATGCATTAGGGCACAACTTGTGTGTTTTAGCGAGATCTAAACTTTTATATAGTAAGATTTGGTCTATCTATTACGGTTTACCAGTTATGCAAACATCATCAAGAGTAAGTAGGACTATATAGGCTATAGCCAAAAAATTCGGAGTATATATTTCATTTGCCATAAAACTATCTTAAACAAAATCATTTAATCAAAATCGTTAGATATGTTTTGAGAAAATCAAAATTTTCAAACAATTTTCCATGTAAAGGGTCTAGGGTGAAGTAGTTTTCTTCAAAATTTTTGTTTCCCATCCATGGAGGATATTAAATTGAAATACTAACTTTGGTTCTCAACCGACTTTTCGTTTTTAAGTAATGCTTTTCACAGACAGACAACAGACACACACACACACACACACACACACACACACACACACACACACACACACACACATACACACACATGCACACTCACACACATGTACACACAGACACACACACGTACCTTTTTCTAAAACTATTTTTTTTGGATTCAAGAAGCCTCAGAACGGTGAAATCTCTACATGGAAATTTTGGGTCGAGTACAATACTTCCTCACATATTACGTATATGTAGTATTTTAATTTAGGCGCCTCAACACATTCATTTCTAGTGAGTTTCCGATATCAAACTTTCATGTGGAATCCAATACTTCATCTGTCTACTGAATGCATGGTAAAGAATGGAAAACCACTATCGTTGAGAATTTTATTTCCTTAAACATCATCGTCAAAAAATGTAATTCCTTTATAGCTTAGCCTATGTTTTTGTTCATTGCACGCCACTGCCATGCAATAAAAATCACGTGGGCGCAAGTGCCCACTAGATGAAACAGACAACTCCTAGTGGGGTGTCTTCTACTGCAGTCGCGTGCCTATGCGATTCACTTCAGATGGGGAAAAAGTAATCGTTTTGTTCTTTTTTCTTTTTCTGCTTTTCTGTGTAGTAGCAGACGCGCCGCATGGTACCTTCTTCTGTTGGGGTTGGCTCCCTCTCCAACACAAATCACAAGTTGGTACGTATCTCTGGAAACCTTTTTATTATGAAACCCCATCATGCTCTTTGGTCAAACAACATTTCTGGCTTCTATTAGAACTAACAACTGATGGACGGTGCCAGGTGAATCAGCAGACCTATTTCTTTGTATCTATGTAACCCACAGGTTGTAGTCTTACCTGAAAACATCATTTCATTTGTCAAGTCAGAGTTTGTTTTGTAGCTGTATAGTGTCAAATACAGTTAATCGTTCCTTGGGTCTATTTTGATAGCCATGATGAATAGTTCCTTGACTACAAATAAGCTGCCAAGAGCTAATTTTTTTGTTTTTGTTTGTTGTTGTTGTTTTTTTTTAAGTTGACTAGCTAAGTGCTTTGGGTGAAACAGGCAGTGGAGGCTTCTAGTCCAATGGGCTCGACGTCAGTCTGCCGTGAGCTAGTAAGTAGAGGAAGTATTGTATTCCACCCAAAAATTCTGTGTTGAGATTTCGCAGGAAATATACGCTTTGAGGCCCCCTAAATCTCAAAAGAGCAACATTTTTAGAAAAAGGTGTGTGTGTGTGTGTGTATGTGTGTGTGTGTGTGTGTGTGTGTGTGTGTGTGTGTGTCTGTCTGTCTGTCTGTGGACAGTATAACTCAAAAACGAAAAGTCGGTTAAGAACCAAAGTTGGTATTTAAGTTTAATGTCTTTCAAGGATGCGACACGAAGATTTTGAAGAACGTAGCCCCACCCTAAACTACCCTTTACATGGAACATTTTTCGAAAATTTTGATTTTCTTGAAAATGGCTCTAACGATTTTGATTCAAATTACATTTTTGAGACATTTTTATGACAAATGAAATGTGTATGTTGAATTTTCTGGCTATAGCCCATGTACTCGTATTTACTCTAGATGACTTTCACATAACTGGTAAGCCGTTAGAGATAGACAAAATGATACTATACAAAAAATGTAGATCTTTCTAAAACACACAATATATGTCTAAATAAATGTTTTGTAGAGTGAACCGCTTCGGTGACATTCCTTGTTATTTGTGCCACTTTCGGAAAACTAAAAGCTTTGGTGAAATAGAACATCGTTGTTCATTATTTTATATGTTATGCGTGCATAGAGAAAGGAATCTCAAAGCTTTAAAAGATTTGACTATCACTCAGAGCCTACTGTACTCCCATATTCCCCTTGCACCTACAAGGAAATAAGCAATAAGATAATTTGTACAAGCGTTTATCTCAGCTAATACGAAGATGTAGGAATAAGAGTTTATAAGAATGGTTAGTACAAGAGTAGAGAAAGTCATGTGAGTGCAACACATCAGATTTTTTAGTTATGTTGTTCACAGCCAGACACACACACACACACACACACACACACACACACACACACACACACACACACACACACACACACACACACACACACACACACATATTTACACTCACACACAAACACACACACACATGGACCGTTTTCTAAACATTTTCTTTTTTTTTTTCATGGGGCCTCAAAACATATATTTCCGCTGAAATCTCGACACCAAAATTTCGGGTCGAATGCAATACTTCCGCTTTTTACTATATTTTGTGAAGAAAGTAAACGTGCCGAGAAAATACTATGCAAAACTACTTTAGGACATCGAGAAATACCACGGTTTGTGACTGTGATTTCTGGCTGCCACAACGGCAGAGAACAGCTTCACGAGTACCAAATAACTTGCAGTTTTCCTAAAGTAGGTATGCCTGACTGTGTATGCGTTCCACATATGACTCTATTTTTGTTCCCGGGGGTACATGAAGGATTGCAGTGAGTGATGTTAACTAAACGGATTGAAAGGTCAATATTTAGTTGAAAACACATTTTTTCTCTGATTTCTTGCTTAGTATTAACACAATAAACATTTTTTTTGCACTTACAGTTCCAGCACATGCTGTTAACTGTTGGGTATGCATTTTAAAATAGTTAAAACATGCATGAAAAAAGATTTTATATAATATAGTCAACATCTAATGACCCTAATGACCAAGTTGTCGACGGGCCCTTAAACCCAACACACTCACTCTTTAATCGTCATCACATCATATGATCAAAGGTTTTATCACAATTTATGATACAGAAATGCAGTAGTGTGATATAGCGCTTATGTTTTCAAGCATTGTTCTACACAGGACTAAGTGTGGAAGGACAATTAATTACCAAGGATAAAAGCTAGTTTATCAGAAACTGTGAATCTCTATGCTACTATAAAATTGTGGAAAGAGAAGGTTTAATTTCGCCCCGTTGTAGAGGTAATAATTTTCGTTTTCTAGTGCAGCGATCGAACGTGGCTTAACTGCTGTTCGATTTATTTTCACTCTGCTTATCTCGGCGCTTAAAACTTTTAAAACAACCGACGGAGCAATAACATTTATGAGTCGTTGATAATTCTTTTCGGTTGACAACGCTAACCTCTCATTAATATATATTATTCTGTGGTCGGCTCGCTGGCTGGCTGGTGCTATAAACACGCTCTTCACATATTTCATTTTTCATATTTTCGGTTATGAACGTTGCCGAATGCAATGGCACGTCTCCAAGTTCATTTTTGCCGTTACAGTGTCCGATGATGGGCCAGAGTCGATATCAGAACATAGGATTTAATTAAACCGGAGGGGAACGGCCATTATGTAAACAACAATAACAAAAAACAGTGGTGTACATTTCCAAAATGCAGAGGATAAAATAGAAGAAAAAATGATAATAATGATAAAATCCCATCATGCAAGTGGGCAAATTAATGGCTGCATTTGTATGTGTCTGTCCATAAGAACCAAAGAGATATCATTTTGAGAATCGTGTGGTGGGTCCCACGTGTTCGTGTTCCGTGAATTGCCCCCAAAAATGAGGGACATTAAAGGCCCTGTGTGGATGTGTAGTTACGAGGCGGAACCGTCTGTTTTTTGCGCAGCCGAAATTGTAATATAAAATTATACAGCGAGCAGAATGCCATCTAGCGGCAACATTCCACATCTGTGTTCCGCCTGTGCACTAACCTGCAGTTCTCAATCAGGGATCCGCAAAACAACGGAATCCCGCGAGACTTTTCACATACAAATATATCTCATGTTTTACATTCACGTGATTTATTTATATAGACTCTTATTGCAAACTATTCTTACAAAAGCTATCGACTTCAGTTTAGTACAGATAAATGTTTGCCCAAGTGCTTTGATTACACATTTCGTTGAAGGTGAACTAGGGCTGAAGCAATAGTCAACTATTTTAAAGGCGGGTCGCGACATGGAACTTCCTTTATTTGCATGGCCACGAGAAAAATTCGAACAACGACTTAGAACTTAAGACAAGCGTGAAGCATTTGGAAGTTTAAAGAATACGAGGGCTGTTCCTGAAGTACCCGACCTAATGTATAGATAGCGCTTCTTCTTTCAAGCAAATGACTATGGTAAAAATACTAACCTTATAAAGCTTAAGTTTGAAGTTTGACAACGCTACATTGTGTAGTATTTGTTTGACAGCCATCAAAATCATCTCAGCGAATTTGTAAATATGGATAAAACTGTCATCGTTATGTGATGCATACTTTCATTAGAAAGGCCTCGGTCCAACTGACTTTAAAGCTGAGTTATATTCCACTCTGGGGGAGTTTGTTCCTTTGCTTACAATATTAAAACATTGGGTGGCAAAGTTTAACCGAGGTCGTACGAGCTGCCAAGACAAACATGGCAGTGGTCGACCCAATAGGATGACCACGCCAGAAATGGTAAAGAAAATCCACAAAATGGTCAAGATGCGTTACATCGCATACTGACGAAAATTTGGACATGAGAAAGTATACCCAAGATGGGTACCGTGTTTGCTCGCAATGAAAAAAGTAGCGTTTTGAGGATGTTTCAGTCGAGTGTTTGGGGGTGTTTCGCCGCAATAAAGCTGATCATTTGCGTCCATTCATAACCATGGATGAAACTGAGTCGATCACTTCACACGTGAGACGTAGGAAAATTCAAAACAGTAGATTGAAATGGGAGAGTCAGCTCCAAAGAAGGCGAACACAGTTTCATCTGCAGGCAAGTTCATGGTGTCAGTTTGTTGCGATAATTTTAAGTGATTACCTCCAAAAAAGGAAAAACAGTCAATGGTGAGTATTATGCAAACTTGTTATAGCGTTTGAGTGATAAAATCAAGCTAAAACGGCCGCATTTAGCAAAAAAGTTTTTGTTTCGTCAAGACAATGTCACACGTCCATTATAGTCATGACCAAAATCAACTTGTTAATGTTCATATTGCTCCTTCATACACCCTATTCACCAGCTTTATCCTTCTCTGATTATTTTCTGTTTCCAAACTAGAAGAAACAGCTTGGTGATATAAGATTTGCCAACAATGAAGAGGTGGAGTCTGTAGTTGATGACTATATTGCAGAGCTCGTGGTTCTCACCATAAACAGAGTATCGAAGCTATCGAGCATGACTGGGAAAAGTGCATCGAGCTGTAGAGAAATAAATATATTTTTCCCAAAACTTTTATGCTTTCTTTATTAGGTCGGGTACTTCTGGTACAGCCCTCGTATCTCGGGTTGATGCTATAAAACCATTTAACATAAATTGTGGTTTGAACCACGTCCACATTTTTTCTGTACTACGTTTTTGTATATCTTGTGCAGTTTAGCAGGTTTATTAAACTATGCAATTTTCATTTAAATGAAGAGGCCTTGAGAAGCTGTACTCAGAAAATTCAGTATATACATTGTATTTTCCAAGCAAATATCCTGAACACATTGTTTTAATCAAAATGTTTTTAATCTTTTTGAGAAAATCGAAAATAGCGAAAACATTTCCATGCAAACGATAGTTTGGGATGGAGGAATTTCTTTGTGCTGAGCTTAAATTTCATACATAGTCCTCTTTATTGGGAAATTTGTGTAATTTGTAAATGTAAGAGATAGACGGAATCTCACTACACAAAAATCAAGACCTTGTTTAAGCCAATGTATATACAATTGCATTATGGCATGCTTTCTAATACTATGCTTTCGCAGGCCATAGGCAATGACCATGGAATTTTAGGAATTTCAAAGCCATCACAGTGCAATCTGGTTTTTATGGTAGCCGTAAACTTTGGTGGCGACTGATAGCTGACTATTACTACTCTTTCTCCTGTTGTGCAAGTAAATTTTGTGGGTGCAAGTGATATTTATATCACCGGCTTTACAGTGTAATTTCACAGTGTGTATAACTATATAATACACCAAGATATGGCAAGCCTATGATTGGATTTAGTATCGGCCACCCGCCATCAAATTTTGCGACAGCTATAAAAGCCTGACTATGGCTTTAGCTTTCGATATTCTTCTTATGGCTACTAAATGCAAATGTGTAATATGTAATACAATCTTATCCGGATTAATGGTACAGAAACCAGCAAAAATGTGTTGCCAAATAATAGCCCCCACCACCACCAGTATTATAGTAATAATTTATTGTACACTTTCTTGCTGTCAGTTTTATTTTGAATCACTAGTGTGAAGACCTCAGGCAGCTATGGAGTCGCAAAACGTCCTTGCTTCGCCCTCTTCTTGCTGTCTCCTTACGTCAGAAAAGAGATAACATCCCCCACCCACTTGTGCAGGTTTTTAAAACAAAGTTGAGGCGAAGTAGCATGTTGTACTTGGTAATGTGAGCAGGTTTTATGGCCCACCGCAATCTCTCTGAGTGCTGCAAGATTGTGGGTGAAGTTTCGGGTCGGGTAATATCCCCAGAGTTTTCGTAGTGTGCTACGTCGATGTCAGGTTGTCCGGAAGCTAGTGCATTATTTCGTTGCCTTCACGTCACATGTCGCAACCGACGAAGAGGTAAAAAGCTTGGGATAAAAAGACCAAAAGGTGGAGGATACATTTCCGCCGAAAACGGCACTAAACACAATGGATTTCATTGATTCCAATGTTATCTGTTTTAGCGGTGTCCAAAAGGTAACGTAACGATCTTTGTAGCAGTTAAAACAACAAGAGCAACAGAAAATTATCAGTTACTCACACTCAAGAATCATATTCACCGTTAATATACCAGCTTTAAAATAGTGATTTTAAGAACTTGCAGACCCTCGTAGCCGCAGACGTTGCAGCGCGCGTCTTTGGCGCTCCGCCGTATAGAGGGTTGCGGGTTTGAGTCCTGCCTCGAGTATAGGTGTTTGTATTGTGTATATGTGTAGAAAATAAGAGAGACCACAGAAAAGTAAAGTGTGGGGACAGAGGAAAATTAAGAGAAAACAGTAGGGGTCTGTGCCCATGATCGCATCCGCCAAAATGTCTGTGTTGTGTGTAGTGTTTAACGCCCGCTTTTACTACTACGGCACCACAGGCGGTGACACTGATGATACATGGAATGAAGATGGAGCACCGGTGGAATGAGATGGCGGGGGAAACCGGAGAACCCGGAGAAAACCCGCCCAGACGCCGCTTCGTCCACCACGAATACCACATGCGGGTCCCTGGGATCGAACCCGGGCCGCCTAGGTGGTAGGCGAGCGCGCTAACCGCTCGGCCACGGCGCCGCCCCCAAAATGTCTAGCTTTGATTTTTAGAGGCTAGGAGATTGCGTGTTTGTGCTCCACCGTGGGCGTAGGTCATAGATGGGGAGAAATGACTCAATGAGTCACTTGCCCTACATCGTAGGGTCAATCCTTCAAATTGTGTCATTAAGTAGAGTGGGTAAATACTTGACTGCACTCCTGTCAACCCTCTTCCCCACGCCTGGTATAAGTGCTTGTAGTCTTCTAAATCTGGGTGAATATGTAAAATAAAAGGAAAACAAGCACAAAAATGACCAGAATGAAAGAAAAGAAACCAAAGGCTGAGAAAACTCCAAACAAAAAAAGAAAGAAAACTGAATGCTAATACACCAACTGAGAATAGAAATGGGAAAAAAAGGAATAAATGGAAGAATTATCCACCCTGTACTATCAAACTTAAGTTATTTCTAGACTCTATCTCAGGCACAATTGAAGACGTCATTTTGAAAATGACATGTTTAAGTATATTGACTCACATATACGAAAAAATGAAGAATAATATGTTTCAAAGTTTGGAATTCTTAAAATTAATTTTTAACCAAATTAATTTTTTGTTACCAAACTAATGGATGTACAATGCAATCCCTCTATCGGTTACAGTGCTAGCAAGACGGTATGTTTATTACGAAAAGAGGAGGTCATTTAAGGGGAATATGCAAAAACGATTTAGAGAAGTGGCATTAAAAGCAGAGCATTTTGCACAAGTCACTCATGCTATAAACTGAAAATTAAAACACTCAGTGGAATAAAATTTTTATGCGATGGAATAGGTATGCATATTAAGTGGAGGCATTGTATCGATTAGTGTAATGACGGATTAAATGTTGTGGATGATGGAAATCATCAAGAATGCCCAACTCTGCATTGAACATTCCTTAGATAAAAAGGCAAATTGCTTCACAGCTCTTCCAATGAATTCAATGTTTCCTATCCAAACAATGCGCTCAAATATGTTATCAATCCTGCTAAAGAATTAATATTACAAATTGGTTCAATTGCATCAACAACACAATTCGATCAAACGAATAATCATAATAATGATAAATAAAATAGACGTGTATTACTAAATTTACTCTTGATATTCTTTATGTCTTGCAAAAGCTCTTTCGCCTCCGTAGCGCGTCTGCCTGTGGCGCGGGGTTCCCAGTTCAATTCTTGGTACCGACGTGGCGACTTTTGTCCCGCTGGGAGGTCTGGCACGGGGTACACTCAGCCTCATCAGTCCCGGAGGGGCCAACTGAGGAGCTACTTGATAAAGAAGTAGCGATTCCAGGTTGCGAAGGCTGCATAACCGGCCCGGGGTGCTGACCACGTGCCCCCTCCAGTACTGCACCGATCACGAAATTGCCGAAGACGGAGTTTGGGAATTAGCTGCGCATGAAATAATAAAACACACTGCAAATTCTAGTGATACTGAACCAGATAGTGGAACATTTTTTGATGAGTCAGATGAAGACCAGTCAATTTGAATGATTATGCTAATCAAAGTAGAAATTTAAACATTCAAAATAAATAGGTATAACTTAATGTGTGCATTAACGTATATCTGCTTTTTTATGCTTTGTACATCCATTACCTTAATCGGTTTTCTTTTTTAGTTTTATTTTGAGGAGTTTTGTTCATTGTGCCACAAATTGTTTGAAATGTCTTCAATTTATTCGGAACGTTCCTGTCTCTATTATAGCTTATATTACATACCAGAGAATCAAAATAAGTAACCAATTCCAGAATTTCACTTTCTATAATTGCTTTACTGCGCACACGGTATTTACCCCAATAGGCCGTATGTGTGTATATATGTGTATATACATTTGCAACGTATATTATTTTTTAATTTCACTTAATTTGCATGCAGAATTTTGTAAATTATCTTAATATCTGCATTATTCCGATGTCACCTGCATAAAACAATATAATTACATATGTATTTCTACTAACTCTACCTGGAGTACTTCATTTTTCCACTTATTACTCGTAATTACGTCGGCAATATAAATATAAAATAGCATAGGTAACAGACCAAAGCTTTGTCTCTAACAATTCTTTATTTGTTTATTATTACAGGATCTGAGTTGAACATGCCTGTGCTAACTGTTGTATCGTCGGGCTCAGCGCACAACGTGGGATAGACGGAGCTGGGCTACTTCATGTCGGCGAGCGAGCAAAGGCGTTGAAAGCTGGGCTGCCTCGCGGGACTGCTGTGTATATGTGATAGTAACAAACACTAAAGGGGCGTCAAGAAAGTTCGCGAGACTTTTAGCTGAGTCACTTGCGGTGCGCGTGTGTAAACATTGAGAAAGGTCCTGTGACGTCATTCCCAGTATCTAAGGAGGCCAGAGGAGTGAGCTTCTACAGTTACAGACACAAGCCCGTCAGTGTGTCAGTGAGTACAAGATAGCTGTGTGTCGTAGGAAGATTCAACGTGGGTCGCGAGGGATTACATCATTGTAATTAGTGCATGAGAGACAGAGGAAGTAAAGAAAGACACTAAAAGGACTGAGCAAGGTTGTGAGCCGTAAAAATCGTGAGTTTTGGTTGCCCGAAAGACTGTACACTGTGGCAACGACGAGAAGAAAACTGTATTTATGGTAACATTTTAGAAGATAATAAAGTAATCGAAAAGTAACAGGACTGAACATTTGTCCTTTGTTACACTATTATTATTATTATTATTATTATTATTATTATTATTATTATTATTATTATTATTATTATTATTATTATTATTATTATTATTATTATTATTATTATTATTATTATTATTATTATTATTATTATTATTATTATTATTATTATTATTATTATTATTATTATTATTATTAATTATTATTATTATTATTGTTGTTGTTATTATTATTATTATTATTATTATTATTATTATTATTATTATTATTATTATTATTATTATTATTATTATTATTATTATTATTATTATTGTTGTTATTATTATTATTATTACTATTACTATTGCTATTATTGTACATTTATAGACATTCAATAGTTTCCATTACATGCTTAGAATAACCATAGTCAGAAGCGTTTTCGAAGTCAACGAATGCAATGTGTGTTTTTAAATTGACTTCAGGACTTTTGTCTATAAGTATCGTAGGGTAATGCATCTGTATAATTTGGAAAATCCATAAGCTTTATGTGGATATATTGTTGACATAATGTTCAGTTATTAAACATCGTTTAAATATATTTTTGCCGTTTTTCAAAATTTTAGATTACTTGGTTATTTAAATATTAAGTTTTTATCTCCGAAACTCATTCTAATAAGAATGCTCTACGAGTTACATTTTAAATATAATCACTTAAAAATTAATGTTGTGTAGCTTTTAACAATAGTTTAACAATTACATCGTTCGGAGCATTTTGAGTATAGAAAACTGCTAAAAAAGCTTTGCAAGACAACAAGGTTTAAAATTGGGTGTGACTTGCGATAATCCTACACTTGTCCACTTGTAGCTTCAGCTAATTGACGGTTTAAATGCGTTAAGTTGAAAAAATCGATTTGTCTTTTAAGTATAGACTTTAAAGTATTCTAGTCTGAACAAATGTATGTGACTTCCTTTTTTATAATTTCACAGATGTATTATCTTAATACTGAAAGTATATTAACTGCAGGCGCTATTTTGAAAAAAATATATATTGCACTCATATGGCTTTCTCTACCCTTACACAAACTATCCTTATAATCATTTATTCCTCTATCTACTTCATGTTCATCAAGATAAACATTTGCAAAAATTATCTTATTTAGTAATTTTCTTGTGGGTACAGGAGGAATACAGTAGATCTTAAGCGATATTCCAATGTTTTAAGAGTGGTCGCTATATGATAACTTTGAAAGTCCTTCTCTTTGAATGACCATGACATAAAAATGAATAGATACCTCCCAATGGAGAATGCCTATAAGTATTGCAAAGTTCTGACAAGTAACAAAGAATATCTCCGAAATAGTCCACTTCACAAGAAAGATAATTTTACATAAATTGTATGTTTCAGCCAAATCTACATGTTTTGTACAGTAAGATTTGGGCTATCTCTCACGAGTTACCAATTATGCAAAAGTCGTCAAGAGTAAGCAGGACCACATAAGCTATAGCAAGAAAATTTAAAATATGCATTTCATTTGACATAAAAATATCTTAAACGTGTGACATTTCAACCAAAATCGTTAGAGCCATTTTTGAGAAATTCAAAATTTTCGAAAAATATTCAATATAAAGGGTAGTTTATGGTAACGGAGTTTTCTTCAAAATATTGGTGTGGATCCTTGAAAGATAATAAACTTTGATTTTTAACCGAGTTTTCGTTTTCTAGTTATGCTGTCTACAGACACAGACACAGACACACACACACACACACACACACACACACACACACACACACACACACACACACACACACACTCTAACCGTTTTCTAATAATGTTTCTTTTTTATTCAGGAGCCTCAAAAATGTATTTCCGGCCAAATATCGACATGAAATTTTTGGATTGAATACAGTACCCCCTCCCTACTTTCTATATGTAGTACAGTTTTTTAAGAATAGTCTTTTAATAGTCTTTTAAGAATAGTCTTTTTAAAGAATAGTCTGTTGAAGAAATGCATGTGAATTTAACTCGTCAGATTTTCTTTTTTCTTCTCTTTTCTTTCTTTTATTTTATATTAAAGACTGGTAGGCTGGATATGTGAGAATGCATACAAAATGCACAATGGAATTTTACAGAAGCCCGTACCGAGTGCAGATTTTTGTGCGAACTGGCCCGTCCATTGTTCAATAGAGCAATTTGTACCAGGAGTCGAGGACCTTTAGGATGAATTGCGAGAAGTTCAAGAGCATTCTCATTAAGCTTCTTTGTTTCCTCCAACCCTCGCTGTTTCCTTAGCTTTGTGTATCAACGAGAAACACTTTTCGGATCAAGGAAGAATAATTTATAACGCTGGCAGCTGATCAATAGAGAAACACTGTGGCCCTCGCTTTTCACTTGTTCCCTTTTCCCCTGTTTGACATCCCCCCACCATGGCTTTTAAACGTTCGACTCACTTCTCACGGGTTACACTCTGACTGACAGTCGCACTTGTGACAAATGCTTGTTGAAAGTGGCGCTAGAAAGCATAGTATATATGAACTACTTGAATGAAAGAAAGCATTGAGGTAATTTAAGAGAACAATGTCCATAAAAAGTCTGATAAGTTGTCTAGCCACTGTTGTTTATCATTGCAAAGCATTCTAACAAATCGTATTACTATCTCTAATAAATGTCCTTACTATGTACAGGTGGCTCCAAAAGCTTTCCGATGGACGAGAGGGTGAAGGGGAAAGGGACGAAAAGTTTTCTAATGAATTAGTTGCGTCTGGTCCACAGACAGCATAACAGAATCACGAAAAGTTAGTTAAATACCAAATCGGTTAAGTTCAGCATGTTCAATTGATGCGACACGATCATCTTCGAATGCCCCTTACATGAAAGCTTTTCATTTTTATTGATTTTCTAGAAAATAGCGGTAACTTTACTACCAAAGTAGCATCAGTTTGATATTTGCATGATAAAATGTAATTATATCTGGAACTTTCTGGAATTAGCCCATGAATCCCTCTTTATTCTCGATGACATTTCTGTAATTGGTAAATCGTAAAAGATACACGATATCTTACTACACAACAAATGTGATTGTAGTCAGTGCATACAATTTACGTGCAATATATTTTTTGTGAATTAACCATTTCCAAGGTATTCGTTGTTAAATATTTAAATTTCTAAATACGTTATTCTTTCTTCTCGTGGTCCTAGAAGGAGCATGGATGACATAGTGATCCCTTTTTAAAAATCTACTATCACCTTAGTATGCAGAATTGATCTTATACCTGCAGCTAAATGGGAATGTATTGAAAGTTTATCTCTATTAACTAAGAATATACAATATTTAAATATAAACTTATTAAATAACTTAATATTCTCCTAATTAAGAAATAGAACGAATAATACACTTTTGTAACAATAGCTTATAGAACTTTAAACAAATTCAAGTGAACATAACACATGATATTTTTAAATCACGCATTTGCTGATTTATGTATTAATTTATTTATTCACGCATGTTTAAAACAAAAATAAATAAGTGTTATAATTAGATTTGAAATCTCTATATAATTACATATTTTTTCCTTGCTATGTAGATGCCGGGAAAAGTGATATGTTTACAAAGCACTAGTTTAGGGTTAGTATAACTGAATTTCATTTTACATATTTGTGAGTATATTACATATTTTAGTGATATAGTATAAAATTACATATTTTAGCATCTTAACTGCTTGGTACATGAACTGCAAAATGTTGCCGAAGATATTAGAACTAAGTTTTAGCAAGTGAATAGGATAATTTCAGAAAAAAAAAAAAGATTTTCTAAAATCTCCACTAGTACTCTTACAAGTAGCAATTACCAGAGATATCATTGCCTCCGGAACCAGTATTAAGGAGGTGGGAAACATGGACAGAAGGAGTTAATTTCTATAGTGAGCATCTAGATGATATAAAGACTTGTAGATTCATTTGATCCTGAAGGTGCTGCATCTATTTGTGAATCCCATGCTACCTTTAGTGACTCCAGTTGCCTACATCAGGAGCAACTTCGGCTGGCTTCAATCTTTTAGAAACTTGAGGACTGTGTATGCAATATTCTATTTGCTGCCATAGAGGATGCTATTGAAAAACTAAGTGCTGCGCATGAGAAACTGGTGCAGTGTATTAAGTAAATTGAAAAATGTGTTTAAGAGAAATCCTGGGTACTCAACATTTCATAGTGTATGCCAAATTCTAAATGGAGATGATGTTGAGCCACCCGAAGACATTTCTCCAGGAAAAATTCCTTCCCTAAAATTTGCCTCAGTTACATCATGTGACGTGGAAAGATCTTTCTCTGTCTATAAGAACATTCTCAGTGACAAACGTCATTGAATTACCCTAGAAAACATTGAAAAATACCATAATTTTTCACTGTGCTAAAAATATAATGTACAAATGTGATTCGAGTGTTATAACTAAGATAATGATGAACTGGAATTAAATATCTGATATTACATACTTTCCCCGTTCTACTTATTTTAATACACATTTCACTGCTTTTCACTACATATTTTGATAATTGATACCACATAAAATCCCAGCTCTAGTTATAATAAGTTTTACTAGAGCAAAATAAATCCAGCAATATGAATCATAATAACTTGTGTTGTGGCATAATTATTCAAGCGTAATGATATTGTTTATAGCTAAACCTCAATTGTTAAATTCATGAAGAAACTGCAATTTAAAAAAAATCATACGATAATAACATAAAGGTAAAGCAGCGTAGGCATTTAAAGGTTTACTCATACTACATCTCAACAACAACTGATGTGTAGAAAGTTATAATGTTACATGAAAATCTAATACTCGATACGTTTCTCAGTTTGTCCAAATTTCAGTTCGTAAGCCCCTTAAAAGTACGATATATTTTATTGTTGCTTATGCCGGAAAATAATTTAGGATTCTGTTGGCTCTGTGTGCAATTAAAAATTTAGATGCTTTTTTCCTTGCTTTCAACAATATAAAAGGCTTGTGGTTTGCCAACACTTAAAGGCAGTTTCTGTTCTTAGCATTCACATTACTCAAGTAATTTTCTACCCAGTGCGGACTATTTCAATTCTTTTGCATATTGAATGTGTCTAGCTTATTGGACTACTATCTGCAGACGCAGACTGAAACCTTCTGTGGATTTCATGTTCCCATTATTTTCTCATTACTACAAATCAGGTAGGCAGTTACACGCTGTGCGGCTCTAACGAATACCCCAGAGTTTCCATAGCAACAGTTTTCTACATACCGTTTCTCTTTCTTTGCGTTTAAATCTGGTATTATGATGCACAGTTTGCTAATGAACCAATTGCATAGATATGAGATAATATTGTGACAAAAACGACAAAAATCCTGTACAGCTGCCTTTTGTCATTTTATTCTGCTTCAAAACTTTTGCACAGCAACATTTTACTGACTTTAACGCACTCGACTTTGACACATCTGTACCCAGTGACACTTCTACGAAGAGACATTTGTACTCAGTCCTTTCTTTTACCTGATGAGTCAGAAGTGGAATGTTCACACATGTACGGAGTGACCACTAACAACTGTTAATAACTGGTTTTGGGATGAAAAATTTCAGGTATAATATGTATATATATAACACAAAAGGTTCACTTAGGAACATACCTGCAGTAAATGTTAGCGACGTAATTTCTAGATAATACCTCATTAGGGTATCACAAAGCAATATAAAATTGCCTTAGCTTACGGTAAGACACCCGTTGTAAATTACCAAATGCTTTCCTTGATTTTCATATCTCTAAAATTATATCACGCTCACTGTTTGACACTCGGATATCAACTGTAGTAATGAACTCTTGTTAGTGACTGCTACCCGCAAACCATTACCTGCCAGCCACGCATTCTAACCCTTATAGCTCTCGAGTTGAAATTTTAAGAAATGCATTAGGCTGGGACTGTACGGCCAGCATTGGATTAGTCTCCGTACAACTGTCACAACCTCACACACTACAGTCTTTCGTAATAATAGAATACACAACTGTTTCCTTCTCGTAACCTTGACTCACCCCTTTCTGTCTTTCTTCACTTTCTCTGTCTCTCAAACAGATGACTTTGGCGATAGAATCACTCAGAACTCATTAACTTCTTCGCTATCTTCCTTTCGACATGGCGACACACACAGTTGACACACACACTAAAACTAAACACTGGCTGACTCCTCTCTGTAACTCACTGCTTACATAGCGGAGATGACGTAACACGGTCCTTTCTCTAACTTCGGTACCGGAAGTTTCTCGTATGATCTAGAAAACTCCTTTTGGTTCTGCCGCTCTGATTGTTATCATTTTTCACAACAGTTTTTCGACCGTGTTTTGTGGTTCTCTGTGGCCGACGTCACAATATAATTAATAAATTCTCTCGAGCGTAGAATACTTCCCATCGCAACATGAAAACTATTTTAACGTATGAATTCAACCTATAACACACTATGGAAGCATTATGATACGTAAACTAACTAAACTTGTCATTAGTTGCAAATATGAATACCAAGGCCTTCGGCATAACAATATTCATTAAGTGATTGACACGTAACTAACTATAATTACTCGTAATTAGAGCTGAGATAGACATAATAATTAAACGAGAACCTAATGGCGATGTTTCCTAGAGTAAATCGCTACTAACAATCATTTACACAGGCAGATCGTCCTTGAAATGCTGTCTTGCAAATAACTTTCGGCAATACATGGCGCTTTAACACTCCCATTCTTGGTGTCGTCAATTAGCAGAGTTGCTGCAGTTCGTGTAAGCAGTGACCTGTATAGGCATCTGCATTAGCCAAGCTCCAGATATTTTAGCATTCTGCTTGGAATTTTCCTGAATGCATTCTTTCCAAAAGACTTCGTAATACGACCATCCGTGCAACTCACGTAGAATTTCCCTTGTCGTTTCAAAGCATTATTGTTTTGTTTATCTCCTATCTGTTCATTTCCTTCTCTTATATCATGGTTAACATCTTCAACACAATCTTACACATGGAGCAGATACCAGATAAAAGAAAACAGCACGATCATCTTCCGTCTGATCAAAGGCAGCAAAAAGTCGTGAATAACTGCAGACTAATAAGTCTATTGTCTAATCTGTGTGTATTTTAAAGATCCTAAAATAGACATTAACAACGATACTGGATGAAATCCAACCACTAGAGCAGGTGGGTTTTCGCTTAAGTTTAGTGCGGCAAACTATCCTCAAACCATCAACCAGCCGATTGAGAAAGTAGTTGTATTCCAAATAATAAATCTAGTCCCCGTATACGACAAGGCTTTTGGCAGTCTAGCATACTACAGACACTAACCATTCAAGGAGTGGGAAGTAAATAAATTCGAAGTATTGATAAATTTTACAACCAAAGCTAAGTGAAAATAAAGACAGTATTGGAAGAACATTCATTCGGTCTAGAAAGGAAGGGAAAGAGAGAAGGAAAGGATGCGCTAGGACGACCAATCTCCACAAAATTATTCGCGTGTGTCCTCTATAGCTCTATAACAATTTGCGAAGAGGGACATAGCACTTCGACCAAACGGCGATCTTTTGTGGCTATGCTACTGACGGGGCACCCCCGGGAGGTGGGATGAGGCGAATGGATTCTAAGGGCAGCCGGAAAGATGCCACGACAGAGCAGGAGGCAGAGTCCCTGCATTTTCCCAGTTAGAATCACCCTGGCGTAGGCTGCCTCAACCCATTTCCTTCCCACTCCTTGGATTCATACTCCCAAGGGGTGGCGCGGGACTTGGAAATCCACTTTCTCCCCACCATCGGGCTTGTACCAACCCATGGGGGCCCAGAAATCAGTAGGCTCACCGCCAACATGGGGGGACGAGATTTCCAGAGCGCATCCTTTTCCCCTGCCGTACTGTTGCCGCGACACTCACCGACACTTCCAATTCCTGAAAGAAACCTAATGGGATGAAGGGTGAAGTGAAATATAACAGAAAATTTGGAGAATATGGCAATCCTTCCAAGCGTTCACCTGGCGACCCGGGGAAATCTCCGAAAATTCCCATCGGCTCAGGAAGGTCGGCAGCGAGGATCTAACCCACGGTTTCCCGAATGCGGGTGACAGACGTCACCACCTGAGCCAACTCGTTCTGTGTCCTGTAAGGTGGAGGAGTGATCGGATGAACATCAATGGAACCAGACTAAAACCTGAGGTTCACAGACGACATAATATTATTTTCAAACTTAGAACATAGCGACCACAGCAAAAGAGCTGGCCTCAGTAGGAACAAGTGTAAGACACGGATAATGACGAAGAACCCAGAAACCCCAGTACTAGTCGATACACGTCCGAGAACACGTACCCTGGAACAACTCTTCAAGGATAAAGCAGGAAAGGAAATAAAGACACGTCTCACACGAATAGTCAGTAAAGTTCATCCTAAGCAGATGTCTCAGACTAAAAGCACTAGAAACCTATATATACGCAGTTCTAGTTAGCCATTTAAGATAAAAAGCATCACGCGAAGAGAAGCTGGCTTTAAATGAACAGTATAACATATGTGCAATCGTCGTTTGAAAAGTTTCATGAAATACAAGTAAATATAATTTTTCGTAATAATCTCGTTTTATTTCTCAACGTAGCCTCCATCAAGGTGTATACACTTCGACCGGTGAGTCTCCACATTCATCTTGTCGGAAAAAATAGTTTTGTTAAAGCACACAATTCAGATCAAATAAAATATTTTGTGGCGTTAAAGAGATAAAGGATGTACACGAAGGTGAACACGTCGCGATTACAACCTCTACACATATCAATCGCGGCTAACATATACTCGTATTTCCGGTACCATCTCGACATCGAATTTTTAGTGGAATACAATACTTCCTCTACTTACTAGTAGAGAAATTAAAAATGTGACTCTCGCTTTAGCTTAGTGTACTATTGTCTATAACGAAATGTCTAAATGTGTAACGCAGGGCTCCATTAACAAGAAGAAGACAAAAGAATAAGCTTTGTAGCAATAGTTTCATAATGAGCAGAGAAAGACACGCGAAAGTAATAATCAGCTTTTCAATGTGTGTTACTTTGCTTGTGATAGGGTAACGATATTGCGGAAATGAAGCACGTTGATGCTATTTCTGGGCTAGACAAAACGTCGTGTAAAGGGTAAAACCATTCTTCTCTTTGATAAATTATTCTCTTCATGTTAAACGTAGGTGTAAAGCCAGGCTAGGCGGCTCAAAACACTTGTCTGCAGTGAGATAGGTAACCATCGATGAAGGTAGTGATAGACAAGTGTTTTGTTATTTCAAAAAGGATCAATTCATAATTAGGGATTTTCATCTGGATAATTTTGCTGAAGACAGCCTAAAGCACTTTAATCCGCGTTGAACCGTGTTAATAAACACCATATAATTGACGAATGTAATGAACTGTAATCACTCATAATCCAGCGTTAGCTTCATGGACAAGGTTAAAAAACTGAATGTCTGAACGCCACAAATTTTAAATGAAAGCCACAGGAATGAGTGGAGGGATTTTCGCGCTTCTCTGCCTCTTTCTCATTGGTTAGTCCATGTACAACAATAACAATCACATACAGATGTTAATGAACTACACCGAAATATTTTCAGAGAATCTAGATATGCCTTAAACAAGTAATTTGACATAGATCTATGTCCTGTTTGTTCAGCTTTCGAGGTCATGGCTGTAAGTTTCTAAAGTCCCAGTACGCCACTGGCTAATACCAACCATTCGAGAGCGCAACAAAAAAATTGCAGCGACGTTTTAAAGCGTACCCCTGCCGCAGTAATAATGACGTTAGCATTCCACTATAAAGTCACCATCGTTTTCTAGTTCTCTCGTTCACTACATTTTTCCCTTCCTTTCTTTTGAGTAGAGCATATTAATAATTTTTGGTGTAGACTGTAAACTGTGTTTCAATGCATGCATTTTTATTTCAACATATCAGTACAATTAATTACAATTCTTGCTAAAGGAGCTGAATTCTGTTTATTGCATTCATCCACTGGGAAGTGGGCTAAGGAGTGAAGAAATTATAAAAAACAAAAGGGGGGAAAAAAAAAACACTTAAGTTTATAGACACTGCACGAAATGGTGTCCCGAATTTTCAAGGCAAAGTTTACAGCGATAAAGGAACGATTGTCGTACTCTATCCAATATTTCTGATGTTAGCCGAATCAAGGAAATGATGGTAGTGTTAATGCTCTTCTTCATGTGGAATAAAAAAATGGGGAAAGAGACAGTAACTCCATGACAGGAAACGAACCCATGACCTCCGGTAAAACACTTTTTGGCGTTACGAATTAAACCACAATAGCAGTTAAACAAACGTCTCTGGAGTAGCTACATAACGCAATAAGTTAGCGAATCGTTGTTCAGTGTCGCACTGTCAACTGATTAGATCAAGATGTGAGAGATTTTTCTGGGCATTAAATCTTGAGAACGCTGATAACACGCTCCTGAAAATTGATATTTCTATGCTTGGAAAGCAGTTTCAAAGGCATTCTAAGACAATTTTCACCCAGATTTGCTTGAACACCGACTTATCAGCGTCTGATAGCAATCTGTTTAACATCATATAATTCTGTTATTTTGGTGTACTTCCCTGATACCTGTTAATCTGGGATTCCTATTGGTGATATTTCATTATTCCCTTTATTTTTCAATGTTAGGTCTTGAGCTTTTCCGTTCACTAACCAGGCAGTCTATCAGGAACTCCCTTTTCATTATTTCCCTTTCATTTAATACCGGAATTACTGGCTTATGGGATTAATCATTGTATAAAGAAATGTTGAGATAGACAAATAGCTGCAAGAAATAATTTCTATGTGTTAACATAAATGCATAAACTAAGAAGTCATTAGTCAGCTTACGTTTTGAGGAAAATATAATTAATAATAAGCCAGGTTTCACCAAGAAATTGATTAACTCAAAGTTCAGTTAAGTAGAATTCATGACCTTCAGAAGTTAGTAAGCAAATAAACGCGTACTCCAGCTTTAAGAGTTAGACAGGGAAACGATTTCTTAGGATTTAACCAGTCGGAGATTAAAAATTATGTTTCAGGTACAAACAAAGCTGCCTGTACAGGATCAAATTTTTTTCAAATTGAATGCTCTAGAACAAGAATGTCAATCGTTTCGCTTGAGCGCAATGGAGCTTAACAAGCCCACGCTGCCCATAACAGCAGCACCTGCTTGCTCTGCTTAGGACAGTGTTACATAATTCGAGGTGAACAGCCGGCTTCAAATGTTTTCCGAGTAACATGCGCCTTGCCGCTTGGGGAAGACAGGATGGCTACCTAATAGTTATGCCAGGTGGTCTCTTAAGAACGACTTGACAGTTCATACCTGTCTACAAGGGCGAGGGGCATAATGTATTTGTAAGTCCAAAGAGAATATCATTCCAACATTTCTCTTACACTTGGTCGTAAGAAAGTAATCTCAAAGTGAAGAAAACATTAACGTTATGAATCCAGAACGAACTCGCAGCGAGGATGGAAACTAAATAGTCGGCATTAGAGGCGTCATATTAGTCTATAATGAAGTCACATTTAAAACGTTTGAATAATTTGAATATACCATGTTTTTTAAGCTATTCATGGGGGCAAATGCATGCGCGTTGTGAACTTTGCAAATTGGCTTTATTCAGCGAACATGAAATAGTATATTTGACATGAAATTTCACAACGAAGTTTAAAACATTGAATGGCTGTTTGTGGGAAATAGCAGGAGAACAGGACTTCAAAGGAAAACGAAAGTTTAGCGTAACACAAGTAATAGAACTACAACAAATCGCAAAAAAAATTGCTTAAAAAACTGATGCATCAACCTCTATAGGTTACGAAGTAGCTTCTTCTTCTTCTTCTTCTTCTTCTTCTTCTTCTTCTTCTTCTTCTTCTTCTTCCTCTTCTTCTTCGTCTTACTAACGAGGAATAGATCATAAGCCTATCTTTGTTTAAGGAATTGTTTAACCATATTTCTTAAACGCCGTTAATGCTACCAAAAAATCTTATGTGTATCCACACGTTATGTGTGAGAACATTTTAGGGAATGCAGATTAAAGCTTGACTGGTATTCATTAATCACATAGCAAGGCAGAGGTTTATAAGAAAGAAGCAGTATTCTCACAGTGATATCAATGACTCTTGCTGCACACAAGCAAAAATAAATAAATAAATAAGTAAAGGAGTAAATGATAAATGAATAAACATGTAAACCATCTCGTAAACATATTTTTTCCAGTTTCTAAACATAAGTCAATTATGGCAAAAGAGTAATGTATTTAATCATAGAGATCCTTATTCCCACAAATGCATAATATAAATCACAAATCACTATATACAAACATAAATGATGCATTGCTCTAGTTCTACGTAATATTGCTGTTTCCATTTTGGCTTCAATCAGCAGTTTTAAGCATCTGTATAATACAAGTTTTCCACGCCAGCATAAACATATGGCAAGTTTGTGTGTGTGTGTGTCTGTGTGTGTGTGTGTGTGTGTGTGTCTGTAGGTGTGTGCGTGCGCGTGTGTGTGTTTATCACTGGATCGTTTTCAGAAAAAGCAAAGGCATCAACCTCCCCTCCTTCCCCCCTTGTTGCTCTGTTATCAAGCCAGCATGCTTTGTAATAGGCAAGGTGAATAACACGCCTCAACAGACCCTAGGAAACGATATTCCTTCGAAGATCATTTTTGACGCTCCGTGTACAAATGAAAGATGATCAAGAATGCAAAGTGAAAGTAAAAGATAAGAAGGAAATGATGACAGATGAATCGTCCCAGGCAGGCTGGAGTAGGCGATCGGCGGGAGTCAAACCCGGACCTTCCGAATGAGAACACGTTTTTAGTTACGTTGCTTTCTCCCTCCTACTTTATCTCTCTCCTATCTCTCTTTCTTTCTCTCTCTCTCTGACTTGATTTTTCTACATAATGTCTTTGTTGGATAAACAGAACTACCAAGTCATTAAGAAGGAAATGCATCCATGATCGAAAGCGGTTCAGAATAATGAGATCTGTGATCTAACCCTGTACAAACACGGCTAAACTTCTCAATTCCGTTAATGAATTAGTGCTAAAATTACCGATACTTGAGCTGTATTTATCCAGACGTGATTAATGTAATGGAGAACAGTATTATTTGCAAAACTTCGCCGTAATTTTTTGTCTACTTCACTTTTGCAAGGAAAATTAATTAAAGCGAGATCCCGAGAGGGAGGTATCACTGGACAGTAATTTAACGGAAATAAGGAAGGGTATAATTCATACCAATGTTTGACTTCCTCGCACGTCTTTGTTGCGTCTTGTGACGTAACCCTCGTTTTCAAACGCACTGGTGTATGAAATTAGTGTCTCGGTACTTAAAACTTCCTCGTTCAGTTTATTTTTCATCCAACAAGATAGAATCGGTAGGAAAAATGTCTTATTTGTCACTTATACCGCTGTTCAGTGGATTTGTTGCTTAGGAAAGAGATACCTAATTTTACTTTCTCTACGACGTTTAGTAAAGTAGAGAAAGTATTATATTGCACCCAAAAATTCGATGTCAAGATTTCACCGGACATACATGCTTTGAAGCCCCCTAAATCCACTAGAAGCATTTTTACTTTTTCTACTGGTAAGTAGATGGAAGTATTGTATTCCAGTCAAAAATTCCATGTCGAAATTTCACCGGAAATATATGTTTTGAGACCCCCTGAATAAAAAAAGAAGCATTTTTAGAAAAAGGGTCGTGTGTGTGTGTGTGTGTGTGTGTGTGTGTGTGTGTGTGTGTGCATGTGTGTGTGTGTGTGTGTCTGTCAGTCTGTGGACAGCACAACTCAAAAACGAAAAGTCGGTTAAAAACCAAAGTTGGTATTTAAGTTTAATGTACTTCAAGGATACGACACGAAGATTTCGGAGAAAATAGTCCCACCCTAAACTACCCTTTACATGGAAAATGTTTAGAAAATTTTGATTTTCTTGAAAATGACTCTAACGATTTTGATTAAAATACAATATGTTTAAGATATATTTTATGACAAATGAAATGTGTATTCTGAATTTTCTTGTATGTAGTCCTGTTTAGTCTGGATGATTTTTGAGTAAGTCGTAAACCATTGTTGGGTATTGGTTTAATGAACTTAGTTAAAGCAATTTTTTTAATGTTAAATTTATATGTTGCCTTTATCTTCCAAGGTCATATCGATGGCGTGTAACAATTTTATTGCAGCGTTAAGTGTTCAAATGCTTAACGGTGGTTTGAACTTTTGGTTTCTATTATTTTGCATTAACTTATTACATTAAATTCACACACATTGTCATTCAAATATCCCGACTCTAGGGAGGATGGGGAATAATCCTAAGTAAAGAAAAATACCTACCCTCCAGCCGGTAATGGAACCTGGGACCCCTTGTACAGCAGGCAGCTGCTCTACCGACTGAACTACGGGGTCAGCCTAGTTGAAGCAATGTTTGAAGCTTCGTGGTTTATTTTGTTCTCACATTAGCTTGCAAGGTTTTCTTCCTGTTTAGATAAGGAGCACATTAGAATGTCTAATAATAAACAAATCCCATCTAGGTCATTTGGATTGACAGATATTTATCTTCTAAAACTTAAGTTGTGAGTAGAACCTGGTTCATTCGAAAGTAAAGCACGAGATGAAGTCGATTGACTTCAAAAAATTGATCTTTTGTTTTTAATGTTAAAAAAAATATATAATTCTTCAGCTTTAAAATGATACATATAACATAGGTATTGTGTTATTTGTTATAATGATCGTTGCAGTGGTAGATTTACAGTGATGGAAAGAATGGGTATAAAAGTTAGTCAGAATGTGAAGGAAGCCTGTATAAAAAAATATATGTCGACTCTCAGAGACAAAAAGGGCAATTCAGTTGCTTGAAAATAAAGCTAGAACTAAGAAAAGGAAAATAAAAGATGAGGAAAACTTAAGTGAGCAGGAATAAGGAGCAGGCATTCTGAAAGTATGTGTAATATGAAAAGAATGGTACTTCAGTTTTGATCGCATTTTCCCGAAACCTTGATTTTTCACACTTCAGGTACACATTTCTCAAAAACTATAGGAGATATTGATATCAAAATTTTATTGCTTATTTATCCATGTTTGTTGAGTACAGCCGGTTAAAGCTTTTGTGAATTAGATCTATAATGTGGAGAAAAAAATTTTAATGCTTAAAAATATTACCATATTTTTCCTATACAGAATTAAATAATTTTTATGTGCATAATACACACTACATAGGATTTATGTTTAACCGGCGATGTCACGCTATACTTTATGTTATTAAGATAAAAATTTGGTGCCTGTAGCTTCAAAATCCTACAAGAAAAGTGTACCTGAAGTATGAGGTGTAACATTTTTGTTCAGGATACGTAGTGTGCTTTATGCCCCTTTTGCATGGAATTCTGAGAATGTAATTTAATTATTATGTAGTAGTTAAATGTACAAATGCTTGAACTATAATCACACCAAATTTCAATTTATTGTAATCATTAGTAGCTGCTATATTTAAATTTTAAATATTGGTGTAAGTTAAACTCGTGGTGTTAAAAATAACCTCCCAGTGCCCTTCCCCGAGTACTGGGAGGTGCTGTTCAATTACCTGTTTACAAATAAGAAAGTAGGGGACTCAGTAATAAAACTAAAAGAAAAATGGATCGGGAAAGTCAAGGAGAAGAAAAGGGCATGTGAGAAAAGAGATAATTGTATAGCGGATTTAGTAAAGGGAGTAAATGTTGCACAGCAGTGCTGAGAGTCAAGGAGCTATACTGATTGTAAAACACAAAAGAACATGCCAGCCATATACAACATTAAAGTAGGAATATGTGAACAAAATGTGTATCAGAAGATTGTAAATAGTAAGCTAAAATTATACAGACATTCAATTCAATTCAAGTCTCTAAAAGTACTGTTGGACAAATACTTTGAAAGAGTAATCCTTTTCAATTTTCTAACAAGAGCTTTGATCTTTAGTGACATATTACTTATGTTTACTTTAGAATGTTTACATATTAATCTTGATCCATCAAAATTCCGGCACACCGGCGACGCTGTTATGATCCTGACAATTGATAGCGTCGTCAAACAATAAAATAATTTAATAACTCTTGCTCCATGGTCTTATTTACTAGATACATGCATAGTCATGTATTTTAAATGCTTCAAACTCCACTTATGCAGTTTGGAACAGTTAGTTCCGCTAAAACCCAACCTTTGAGTGCGATTTTATCGTAGTAATATACAGTAACCACCTTACTTCAGATTGTCTATTTGTGTAACTGAAGCATACTTTTGAGAATAATTACCTTTCGGTTCTGGATTCATTAGAATATATTCGATTCACTGTAGAAACTATATTACCTCTTTTGGTCAGCAGAATTCTTTAAGTTCTAGGATTCCTGTTACACCATTTCATACAGAGATGATGCTGAAAAACTCTGGAGGTTGTGGACTTTCTTTAAAACTAATCTCACTTCTCGTTATAATGTAACGTAGCCATTTAAACAAAACCAGAGCTTTGATTTTATAAATAAAAAAGTCATGGACGGTTGTATACTATAAACACAATTAATGTATTTATGGAAAGTTAATTATTAGTGGTACATTATACAAGTCATACCTTCTCCATTTTCTAAATGAGATATCTTGTTAGAGCAAAACTAAACCGTTCACAATTATTTGTAGAAGAGCTTTCAATAAAAACTTAACCTGAATCATTTTGCTTAATTGACAATCAAGCTTTTTATTCGAAAAATAACGTTTTCTGTAACTTGGATTGCACGCAGAGAATGTGAGTCGCAATCATCACTCTATGTAGCATATAAGAAGCAGTTCTAAGAGTGCCTCCGTCGGGGAGGTCCAATGTTACAGCGTAATTTTCCTTTGGCTTCCGCAGTTCAGTTGGTTAGTTAGTAGTGCTAGACTAAGGATTCCAAAGTCGCGGGTTCAAATCCTACATGACCCTGCCAATTTACAGCGTTGTCAAAAATAAAATATGTTTTATTCTTTATGCTTTATTTCATAACATGTACAAAGTTTGCTTGCAATTGTATTCGAGTAACAACCTCGATTATTGCAAACATCTCATATGGAGCAGTGCCTCATCGGTCTTAATTTTGCACACGGTAAGTAGGGCGAGGGCGACTGTATCCCATACAAAAATTCGATATTAAAATTTCACAGCACATACACAGCATTTTTAGAAAAACGTGCACGCACTGACGTGTTTGCGCAGGAAATTCATGTCAAGAAAACGTCCTGAAGGTGAGGTATTTTAATCAGTTTAATATGGCAAGTTAAAATTGTTGGAGCTAAATTCAGAGAAAATAAACATTTTGGTAAAATGTTTATGTACAAGGTAGTTTGGCGTGTGGAGATTATTTTGAAAATGTTCGTCTCGCATTCTTGGAAGTTGTCGAACTTAATTACCAAGCTTTGTACTTAACCGAATTATCGTTTTTGAGTTGCGCCTTGCACTCACTCACTCACTCACTCACTCACTCACTCACTCACTCACTCACTCACTCACTCACTCACTCACTCACTCACTCACTCACTCACTCACTCACTCACTCACTCACTCACTCACTCACTCACTCACTCACTCACTCACTCACTCACTCACTCACTCACTCACTCACTCACTCACTCACCTCAATCGCTCACTCACTCAATCGCTCACTCACTCACTCACTCACTCACACACACACACACACATGGACCTGCTGTTTTGAGTTCAAAGGGCCTCAAAACGTACATTTCTGGTGAAATCTGGACATTGGATTTTTGGATGGAATACAATACTTCCTCTGCTATAAGTAGTAGAGAAAGTAAAAGGTGGTGTAGTTCTAAAATTTGTATCGTTTCCCATCGAGTGCTACCGCCTTACAGAAGTATTTACTGCGGTCTCTTTAGACAGCTGCAGTACTTATGGACCGCGATTGTACGAGACTAGACTACTCGTAGACTAATATGTAGACAATATGTGTGTGTCTATATATATATATATATATATATATATATATATATATATATATATATATATATATATATATATATATATATATATATATATATATATATATATATATATATATATCAATGTTATTCGCCAGTCTAAAAATACCTCTGTACACTTTTTGTGGCGTCTCGAGCATCCTGCCGGTCTGGGTGGCTCAGTTGGTTAGACGCTGGCTTACTGGTTGCAAGGTCGCGGGTTTAAACCTGGTCAAGATCGATGGTTTTAAGTGTGCTTAAAAACAACAGCTCTATGTCAGTAGATTTACTGGCACATAAAGAACACCTGCGGGGCGAAATTCCAGCACACCGGCTACGCTGATATTATCCTGGCAATTGACAGCGTCGTTAAACAACAAAATTTTTTTTTTTTCTCGAGCAGCTTTCCCACTGCTGGAACTGCTTAAACGACCCGTCGACCAAGCAGCTCTCTGTTATATAGAAGTTCAGGCTATGAGGGATGGAAAACTGGATGTACCTCGCAACACGTGTTTCGGTATGGAGTGTTGCGACATTGTAGTGGGCTTTACGAACCCTTTTCACATTATAGCACTCTGGAGACATCACTTCCATTTTCGCTAATAATACAGCACACTAATGTGAACGAATAACCATCAGTTAACACGCTTTGTCACTCCCTAACCTCCAACTATTCCTTTCTGAACTAAATGAACATGAGAGAGAACATAATAGAAAGGTGGCAACTATGTCCTCTGTATGCTGTTGCCACGTTGTGCTTTAGCAAACGAAAACTAATTAAAAGTTTAGAGAAAACGCTAAAAATAAGCGAAGCATTTGTTTCCAGTGTTACATACAGAACTGCTTGTACACTTAGTCATTTCGTTTGATAATAGATTTGTTGAAAATTTAAAAAATAGCTGGAACGTCAACTTTTATTGACAAACCTGGCAATGATGCGACCTGTTCCCCTCTCATCCGCACCATTCCTTTACCTACCTGCTACTTCCGCTTTGTATCACTCGTAGCCTGAACTTCAGTATTGCCACAGGGAATACTGTTTCCTTTGGGCAAGCATCCGCGCTATCTGACCGCTACCGCCATGCGTCATTAAAGGTATAAGCATACCTGAAACATGAGAAAGCAGAATGAAAGGTAAATGATGGAAAGTAAATCGTGGTAGATGAGGAAACACCACAGCAATCCCTACTGATCAGGGAAAACCACGAAATACCGAGGTCACAGTGGGTAGTCAACGAAACTCGAACTCGGAACTTCCTGAATGGGAGTCTCGTAATTTACTACGGGGTCGTATCGCTCGGTATGCATATCGTGATAATTTACATTCTTCTGCCAATAAAGCCAAAGACGTAACATTTTGGGGGGCATGTCACCCTGAGGATATTTAGTGCTGCTACGTGGGTCGATGGTACTAGTGGAAAGAGGTTAATCTCTGGCTCGTTAGCCTTAACCCCTCTGATCCGGGTATTCCCTTGAGATCCGAGTCTTTTCTCGAAGCAGTTCATCAGGAGTTTGCTTTTTTGTTTTGTTCCGGATTCTGGAGCCGTTCTCTTTATTTTACCTAAACCACACTTAGCTTTTTCTACCGTTAACTCCGAACGCATTTTCTGTGAGGTAATCACATAACAACAAAACATTATTGCTAATAATCGGTGAAGGAAGAGTATAAGAACAAAACACAGTAGTGGTAAACTGATACGGGAATTATTAGCGGATATATCGTAGTTAAACACGATAATCTCCACATGAAAAATCTGATGTGTTGTACTCACATGACTTTCTCCACTCTTGTCCTATTATCAAACACACTTATTCCTCTATATACTTCATGTTAATAAAGATAAACATTTGTAGAAATTATTTTACTTGTAATTTTCTTGTAGGTACAAGGGGAACATTGAAATACAGTAAACTTTGAGCGATAGTCAAATCTTTCAAAGATTTTCTAAACATGCTTTTTTTCTTGGATTCAGGGCACTGAAAACATATGTTTCTAGTGAAATCTCGACTTTCAATTTTTGGGTCGAATACAGTATTTCTCCTACTTACTTATACGTAGTAGAAAAGATAAAGATATGCCAATATTGTAATGTGAACATAACCTAAGCCATTGTAGCTATTATCATAATTTTACACTACCCATTGTGCAGTAATTGGGATAGAATATATTTAAAAATGAAGTTTGTAGGCCCAAAGCAAAGCAAGGCATGTAAATTAACAAATAGAGAAAATAATTTGGGCGCGCTGATGTTCACCTTAGGTGCAGTTATTTGATGATCCCGAATCCAACTCAGCAGATGGCTCCGCGGTAACGTGTGAGGCTAGCATTCGGGAGGTCGTGAGTTCGATTCCCGCGACCGACCTACCTGATTCATGGATTTTTCGAGGGTTTTCCCGGGTCACCAGGCGAATGCTGGGTAGGTTATTTTCATCTCCCAAATTTCACATTTCACTTCAGTAGTCAGTTCATTCATCCTTTCATCCGTTTGGTCTATTTCAGGGTAGAAAGTGTCAGCGGGTGTTCGGGTGCAGCATGGTGGGATGAAATGCTCTGAGTGGCTACGTCCCGTGTCACGGCAGCCGGGCTCCGGATCGTGTCCGCGCTCTTGAGACTCGATGGGGACCCCTGTCGGCGGCGCTCTGCGCGAAGTGGTGGGACCGGTGTACTGGCTGTTGTCAGGGAGCTTCTAACTGGCAAAATGTAGGGACCCTGCCCTCTGCTGGAACTGGTCCTTTATTGAGCAAGTCTTGCTGGAAGAGGAGGATAAGCAGTTCAACCTGCTCCTCTTTCTACTCATGGAAGAGGAGGATTTGCTTTAATTTTTATGAGAATATTCTAGCATTTCATATATAAGGTCTGGCCTCACCCTGTCTCCTCTCACCTCACCCTCCCTCCCGGAGGCACCCCTTCGGGGTACAGGCCCAGGAGATCTCTGAGGTCGAAGTGCCGAAGTTCCCCTCTTCTTCCTTGTAGTGAATCCAGAAAACAGTATCTCTGACAAAATGCATAGCCTCTGTGCTACATTATTGTAACTTGTGTCTGCCGTACCACACTCTCAATAGAGTTGAGGTAGTTCATAAGCACATTTGTGGTCATTACAGCATTGTCCGTATAGCGGTTGCCCATTTGAAATGTTATACAGTTAGGAAAATTCCTGAATGAGTTTAGTTCACTCTCGTTCTGCTACGACCAGCATTAGAACTTATGTAGAGTGAATACTCCCAGAGTTATTAGCTAAGCCTTTCCTGGTGACAGTTCAACTGTAGTGAGAAAGGTTTGGAATCGGTTAGCTCAAATACCAAAGACATTTTCAACACAACGTCGTGCTCTATTCGATGATGTGCTTATCTTGGAGTAGGCTTCGACTTGGAAATGACTTCATGATGTACACGTGTACAGGGAA
>CM060962.1:265326646-265384146 GCA_030765045.1 Tenodera sinensis
GCAATTGACAGCGTGGTTAAACAGCAAAATAATTTAATTTAATTAAGGAGGGGGGACTCGACCAGTGGAGTATTTTATGTATAACTCCCCCCCCCCCACGGGGCACCATCCCCGCCCCTCGGGAGGGAGGCGTGAGGTGAGAGAATACTAAGGGTGGCCGGACCCGCGGAAAGAGAACAGCAGAGGGCAGGCTTCCTAACGACTACAAATTTGAACTCTCCAGTGGCACAAATTTGAACTCTCCAGTGGCGGCACGTACCTCGACTCAACTCCTCCCGCAGACTCACATGTCTCCTGGGGTTACTGAGACTTGGAGACCTCTCCCGATCCGGAGGACGAGGATTTACAGAGAAAGATACAGCAAACACCTTCCATGCACGCCAAAACTCTCGCCAAAACTTAGAACCCTGAAGTAGCCAATCAGGATGAAAGGTAAAGTGAAATGGAGGGGTAGGAAACTCGGGAGACATAATTATCCTTACCAGCATTCGCCTAGCCGCCGGGGAAACGCTCGAAAAAACTCTATGGGTCAGGAAGGTCACATACGGGAATCGAACGTACATGCAATGAGAGCCTCCCATCTCGCTCGGTGCAATGACGTAACTTGGAGTAGTAATCTCATTATTGCAGTAATACTGTGTAGAGCAGTGTAGCCAGCCAGGTTTTGTAGCTCTAGTAGGGGCATGAACAATTTAGGACTTAAAATTATTAGGTAATTAGGCACATGTATAGAGCTGAAGTTTTAAATATCAGAATATAAAAACATATCCTTTTTATTGTCTCAATCAGCATGTCCCATTGCTTCAATATTGCAATACTACATTTTATGTTTACATTTCTGAATTTACAATTCTGAATTTGTAGGCACTACAGTGTTCCTATCATTGATATTGGTAAGCTCCCACGATGAATATTATTGATTACTCTAAAAATGTACTTATTCTATTTGTTATTTACTATGTATTCACAATGTGTTAGAGTCTATTGATGCTATGATTTTTTTAACAGTTTATAGTGTTTTGTAATGAGTTAGTCTGGAGTCAGTGGCCACTTTCCATGATTTGCCACTATTTGTTGTTTTAATGTGTTCCTCTGATTGCTGAAGTTTTCTACACCTGTATAACAGAAGGTCAACAAGTTGATCTTCCCACTGACAGGAACATGTAGCATCATCTACAATGCTGAATCTATGGAGATAGGATTTTAATATGTCGTGTCCTGTTACCATTGCTGCAAGAGAAGCCGTCATAGTAATCTTGAGTATTAATCTCTGATGATTCGATGGGAAAAAGGTTCTACATGCTGCCCATTTGGTCGTACTTCTCCATTCCCCCTGTCACTTTGTAGGTCCCTCCTCTTTGATTTTTCCTATGATAGCAGTTTTGGGGTTTTACTAGTGTATATCGCATCTTCTTCTTCTTCTTCCTCCTCCTCTTCTTCCTCTTCTTCTTCTCCTTCTTCTTTTTCTTCTTCTTCTTCTGCTGCTGCTGCTTCCTTAGCTAGTTTCTGTGCCTTTTCGTTCCCAAAAATTCCTTCATGGGCCTTTATCCATACAAAATGAATCTGCCAGTTGAGATCTTTGAGGTTCTTAACTTAATTTCGGATCAGCTTTATTATATAACTGTGGTTGCGACTGTTTCTGAATAGTGCTTCTGTGATTTTGCTGTCTGTGAAGACTGCCACTGTTCTTTCTTCCGGCAGAATGCTTAGGTCGCTAAGCTCACTTATAGCTTTTAAGATGGGCATCTGTTCAGCTTGGTTGTTTGGACAAGCGTTGTGGAGTCTAGTCTTCATGGTATGTGTTAGTGTACCCTGTTTGTAAAATGCAGCTGCCGCTCCCACTTTTCCCAGAAATTTACTTCCATCTGTGTATATTTCCACATATGTTGTCATTTTTAATTTTGGCCAGGATTGAAATAAAATTCAAGATAATTAATAGAGCTTCCTAAAATTTCGCAAGAAATAAACTATGCTTGTGTTTCACCTCTGATCCACTGGTGTGATGCGAGATAACAAACTGCGCACTGATTCAAGGAATTGTAGAAAACTTCAATGTTGTAAGCTGCAGTCATCCTGTTAGTGCAGGTTTTCCTAACATTACAAAAGACTAAAAGTCATTACTGCCAAACTGTTACTCTTTCTTTATCGGCATGTGAAGTAACGTTTTGGCAATGTACTGGATAAACTTTTTTTATTATATATGTTTAACTTTGTGAGACACTGGAATGGGTTTTAATGTCCACCCATGACTGCACCACTGCAGATAACTGCCATCCTCTTGTTGACATATTTTCAAACGAGATGGTTAAATAGCTTCCTATTTGAATTATGATAACTGTGGAATAAAGTTTAAGTTGCCCTTCCTAATGGAATAATACTAAACGACAGAGAACCTTTTGCAAATGCACATCTACATCTGTCCCATTTTCACCAGTTGCAGACTTAATGTTCTTTATACATAATTTTGTTATTTTCTTTCTAATGTTCATTATTTGGGTGCGTCTAAACTTCCTTCCACGAAGGTGGAATATAATGTATTATTACATTTTTAAATTTAATTTTACATCTGTTACTAGCACATCTGTTTAGATTCATACTACTCATAACATTATCTCAAACGTATTTTACTATATTATCTAGATCTGATGCAGTTTACACAATGGAAGCCATTTTAAAAAATCTTATAGTGGGGAAAGTTCCCGATCCACTTCACACCATGTAAAATTTATTTTTTCTTTCTCTATTTCTTACTTACAGTAACCAAAGGGAATATTATATTCGACTCGGATATGCAATACCTAGAGTTCACTGGAAATATACTTTTTGAGGTTCCCTTAACCAATCGGTTGTGTTGCATTTCCAAGTCTTTCTCTACTTACCATCGGTTATTCTATCTTCCTTCTGCAAAATATTCTTACGAAAGCTTATTTTTACCTACTTTATGTGAATGGAAATAACTCTTTGTCGAAATAGTTATATTACAGATTTCACTGCAGCTACAAAGGGATAGTGGAAAATTGACATAATTTAAAATCGAAACGCTGTATACTGGCCTTAAATGTCCATTTTCTTACCATAACATTGTGAAAACAACTGAATAGCCACAACCCTTTCACAATCAAACAGTATGAAAACACTCAAACCAATACCAGCAGATGTATCTGAAATGGCTGATACCAGAAAGAAAGTTATTTTAAGTAAATTGTGCGTTTCGAAGAGCTGTGCCTTTTTGTATAATCTGTTTTGTCTATCTTTTATGCTAACCCGTTATAGAATATTGTGCGTACATTCTTCACAATGAAGGGGACTTTAAGGCTGTTTCCAGAAACTTCGAAATATGAATTCTCTTTACAATTTAAAATATACAGTAGTTCAATCAAAATTATTACGGCCATTTTTTGAAAAAGTAACCAACATCGAAGATTTTTCAATATAAAGTGTAGTTTTGGATGCAGGATTTTCTTAAAAATCTTTGTCTCTTCTCTGGAAGATGATGTACTTAAATATCGATTTGGGTATTTATCACTCTCATATAAATACACACACATTCGCGGGCGCGCGCGTACACACTGATTATTTCTAAAAATACATTTCCGGTTCAGTAGGCCACAAAACATATATATTCTATAGAATCTCACAAAGAGGTTTGCCTTTGGTTCTATTTACCTATACTAGGTGAAAATATTGTACTCCACCCTGGTGTTTTATATTGAAATAATAAGAATAATAAAAATGATAATAAGAAGAATTATAATTGTAGTTATAATTATAATCAACACTGAAAACGCGACTTCACAGGAAATTAGTACTCAAGTATTAGTTTTCATATTTCAAAAGTCTTAGTCAAAGAAACATTCCCTCCCCGTAAGTCAGAATCGAACCCGAGAAATCTGGATTTGATGATAAGATTCGCCAAACATCATACCACAGAGGCAGTCAATAGTTCTAAAGCCTTGAAAGCTAATGGGAGAACGGCCAAAGAGTTAACAATGATGTGATGGCTTTGGAATGAAATGCGAGTCTTTACAGTGGGTCACGAAATCTACAAGCGAAGGACTGAACAAAAATGGCCACCTGAGTAAGGGATTTGTTTGTGAATTAATACGTTTGTATGAAACCTGGCCATATTTTTACACTGTGTGTTCTATGAAATACCACAAGATGATGGAGACGAGGGCATGAGTAAATTGCTAGGCAGATTTCAGAAGTAAGTACAACAATGAAACTTTATACAGTGTACATAACCTGACAATTCGTGTTATTTCCATTGCTTGAATAATAATGTGATTTCGTGCACTATAATCAGATGAAATGCTATGTAATTACACAACTAACGTTTCATTGCACACTTTTATACCTTTTTTATAATTCCAATTGAAATTTTATTTCATCACTTTACAGTTAATTGTTCTAAATTTAAGCATTGTCCTACTACAGATTGTTACATTTGAGACAGTACTGGATCTGAACTACTACTTGTTTACAGATATATTTAGACAGGTTATTTAAGGCTTCTATAGCATGACTTAAAAGAAGTAAAAGAAGAGATGAGTCATTATTAATTCACAGAGTTAAAATATTTTAAAGGCAAATTATAAAAAACATATGTTTTTTAAATTTTGCTGTATAAAAAAATGCTAGTCCAATGTTTAGCTCTAGTCTGATTGGTACACTGTGCATTTAATCTGATTAGTCTTAATTACCTTCAAAATTTTAACAATCTGCTTACACGCCCTTTCTACTTGTGCGGTGGTTCTTGGAGTGGCTGATGATCCAGACTTTTACAAGGCTTCTTTACCTTCTTAGCAGGTACATCAACAACCACCATCAAGAATCTGTAACCTTCTCCTTTGTTCTTTTCACAGCATCTTCTTTTGGTTGTGGTTTCTACATTTGTTTTGAATAATGTCTTGTTTTTTGGAGGGGCTTTCTTCTTTGTGGCTTCATCACCAGGCAATTCTACACTTTTATTGGTTTGTTGAAGACAGTAAAACCTAAGGTAAAACCTAAAGTATCCATTTCCATTTTCTTCAGATTCAGTTTTTCCTTTTTAAATTTTAAAATTTTACGGTACTATTAAAGACTGAAACTCAATGTATGAATCACTTATTATTTTATCTTCAGACAAACCGTTCCCGTAATCCACTGCATTCTCATGTAGCTCTAATTCACCACCGCTGCTTAGTTGGAATTAACCTTAGCAGATGCGTTCTACGTGAGGTTTTCTGAAATGTTACTGGTGGTGGTGAAAAAACGTCTAAATCAAGATTCCATTTTTGCTGTTCTGATTCTGCTTCCTAAACTTATTTGCCTTACTTCTTTGGAAAGCAGGAAGATACTTTGTTTCTGGATCCTCTGAGATTTTTTCCTCTTCTCATTCATTTTGATTCTATTTCATTTCAAGCGGTAACGAAAACATTTTAACTGAGAGATACTTGAAATTTATCTATTTATCTACAGAACTCTCCCAAAGTATTAAAAAATTGAAATTATGTACTCCTTTCCATGGGTACTGAATTCGATTTGAGTGCAACCCCACATCGATTGCATCCGCAAGGTTCGAGAGTAATACTTAAAGTGTAATGCATTGATGCTAATAGGAAATTTCTTTGCACATGATAAATTATCCACAGATTCTAAACGTGTTCAATTTGGCAAAAAGGCGTGTAAACACACAAACGAGCTCTGTTAACCTCTTGTGCATTTAAATATATTAAAAGTAACACTGAATCACTGAAAGCAAAAACTATTAATTTGATTAAAACCAAACATTTCCTTAAACATGTTTTAAGCTTTCAAATACCCAGCAAGTATACATTATAGTCTGATTTTTATTGAATTTTTATTGAATTCACCTGGGTAAATGTATTGTTTTGTGAGGAAAACGAATTTGAATATAGTTCAGTAAGAATAGAATTTGGTACCTAGCAATACTAATATCAAAGTAGTATATAGAGTTCCCACAGGAAACTTACAACGATTTATAGACATATTAGAGCTTGCAAGGAGAGAGAAATGGAAGTGAAATGCTAGGACCAGTTAATTCCTCTATTACCGAATATTTGTTTTCAGCTCTGTTACATGTATAATATTTGATACACAGTGCTCTATTCCTCTGGTGTGTGTATTTATATATTTGCACAAACGTTATGCACAATATGTAGTAATTTTCCAAAGTACAGAAGAGCTTAACCTAAAACTTCTGCAAACTTCCATCATTGTGCTGGTAAAACTGAGTTACAGAATCTGAAAATATGAAATACCTAGCAGTAAGAGAGAAATGATGAAAATGTGATAGAAGTGCCCTTATGAGTTTTTAACCTTCCTATATATATATATTCGCAGCACATTTTCCTTCTGGAAAGCTCAACTCAGTTACTTACTGCAAATTTTAATGATTTAACAGTTTGCAGACAAAGTATTGATGACGCTAATAATAATAATAATAATGATGATGATGATGATGATGTTGATGATAATGATAATGATGATGATGATGATGATGATGATGATGATGATGATGATGATGATGATGATGATGATGATGATAATAATAATAATAATAATAATAATAATAATAATAATAATAATAATAATAATAATAATAATAATAATAATAATAATAATAATAATAATAATAATAATAATAATAATAATAATAATAATAATAATAATAATAATAATAATAATAATAATAATAATAATAATAATAATAATAATAATAATAATAATAATAATAATAATAATAATAATAATAATAATAATAATAATAATAATAACAATAATAAATAACGTAACACTCAGCACAACAAAACACAAGATGCAATAGTTTACTATGTTTTCATATTTCCAAACCTTAGAGAGTTTGGGGATTATTCCTGTCTAAGGAAAATTCCCCCTCCCACCCCCCACGCGGTATTAAGTGGGAACCCAAAACGGAATGCAACCAAGGACCTCAGGGTTTGAAGTGTAGCATGGTAGCTAATGCCTTTAAAGGCTTGAAAATAAATTAGAAGGTCCTTGTAGCGGTCAAAGAAGTGACAATGGGTTGATGACTTTGGATTGAAGTGCGACTATTTACAGTGGGTAGCGAAATCTGCAAGAGAAATTGGCAACAAAAATGGCTACCTGGGTAAGCGATTTGTTTGTGAATTAATACGTTTGTACGAAACCTGGCCGTATTTGTTCGCTGTGCGTTCGACAGAACACCAAAAGACGAAGAAGACAAAAGCGTATGAGAAAATTGCTAGGCGGATTTCTGAGGTTAAGTACTGTAATACAAGTTCATGCAGTTTCGGAAGTTAACCTACAAATCGTGTTATTGCCATATATTATTGCGGCTCTTCTTTAGATTATGTCCCCCAAGATTCTACCGTAGAGAATCTAAGTTCAAAGGTAGTTCCTGCGTATGCGCTGACGGTCACTAGCAGACAATTTTCATTGCTGCCAACATTGCTCCCTCAACCACACGCAAGAAAATCACATCTTTGCAGCAATTTATACATCAGCGCTGTCCAACGTGGTACCCGTGGTTTATTTTGCTGCCAACATTGCTCCCTCAACCACACGCAAGAAAATCACATCTTTGCAGCAATTTATACATCAGCGCTGTCCAATGTGGCACCCGTGGTTTATTTTGCTGCCAACATTGCTCCCTCAACCACACGCAAGAAAATCACATCTTTGCAGCAATTTATACATCAGCGCTGTCCAATGTGGCACCCGTGGTTTATTTTGCTGCCAACATTGCTCCCTCAACCACACGCAAGAAAATCACATCTTTGCAGCAATTTATACATCAGCGCTGTCCAACGTGGCACCCGTGGTTTATTTTGCTGCCAACATTGCTCCCTCAACCACACGCAAGAAAATCGCCATATGACATCTTTGCAGGAATGTTATACATCAGCGCTGTCCAATGTGGCACCCGTGGTTTATTTTGCTGCCAACATTGCTCCCTCAACCACACGCAAGAAAATCGCCATATGACATCTTTGCAGGAATGTTATACATCAGCGCTGTACAATGTGGTACCCGTGGTTCATTTTTCTGGCGCTCTTTATAAGCAAATTTTTACTTCCACGATTTGTTGGCAACAAATTAATGGACGCCTCGCGAATTACACGGCAACTTCGGCAGATTCCGTAAGCGATCGTGCACGCCTCCCGAGCTGACATAATATAATGGGTAATGTGATTTCGTCAACTATAACACTTGGGAATGCTATTTAACTACAGAAAGAGCAACATTTGTTCTCACATTCTTATACCTTTACGCTAATAATAAATTACTTTGCACGTGACAATCATGTCCTAAAGAGATTCATTTTGGCAAGAAGATATTGGATAAATACACACATGAGCCTATTTTACATTGACATTGAAAGTGGTTCGCTTAGTTGTGCAAGTAAGAGGCTAGGTATCGTAATTACTACAGAGTACTAAGTATTTGCAATGTACTATTTTTAAACTTGAGTTTGCAATTGAAATGAGTGCTGAAGAATCTTTTCAGCTGTTATAAAATATGTGTTTGTGATACAGTTTTCTTTACCACTTGGGTGCATATTTATATATTTGGATTAACATATTAACAGGATTTAGTAACTTTACAAAATACAGAAGAGCTTAACCTAAAAAATCCGTAAGTTGCCCATCATTGTGCTGGTGAATTGAGTTACATAATGTGAAAGTGTGAAATATCTAGCAGTCAGAATGAGATGATGGAAATGTGATGGAAATGCTCTCAAGTTTCTTTGCCGCTCTTTTAAATATAAACAACATAATTAATGAAGATAGTTAACAATAATAATAATAATAATAATAATAATAATAATAATAATAATAATAATAATAATAATAATAATAATAATAATAATAATAATAATAATAATAATAAATAATTCATGTACTTCTTCCATGCCATTTCATCATTCTGTTACTCAATGTAGCTTCTTTTAGCAGTTATCAAGCAAACATATTTAGCATGTGCTAAAGAAAGCACCCATTCCACTTCAGTATAACTTACCTAACAATAATCTTACCAAGACGATTGTTTAAACTGAGCTCTAAAGAAACTATGCCTTTTAATATGTTTTTATTCAAAGGTTTTATAATAGCTATTTTGTAAAGACATTGCAATTATGGCTAGATTGATTTTAGCATTAATGTGAAGCACTTTTATTTTCTAACAGTTTACGTATCCCAAGCCTGCATTTCCAGAAGTTCCAACTGCTCACAGAAAACATCAAAACGGACGTAATTCCTGTCAGGAAACATGGGCTATACCAAGGTATAAAGTTATTTTTGTCAATTAGCATTTCTAAACTTTCTTTAACTTTATTATCTCTTCTATCAGTTCTTCTGGGCTTTTAGCATAGGCCAAAATATAAGAACTCTGTTTCTGTTCAATTTGTTTGAATTTGGAAGTAGGTAAGGCTTGTTAAGTTTTCATAGAATAAGATGCATAGAATAAGAGGAAAGGAATTCAAACATCTTCCCAATATGTTATAGTTTTAGAAGCTTCGCCATTGTGTGCTATGTATATAATATGTAGAGGATTTCAGACACTATACCCAGAGACTGTTGGCAATACCCATTGCGCATGAGCAGTAGCAGGAGGATGGCTGTGTTTGTTGTCCTTCCATTACTGAATTTAGGTTCTTTCAGCAGATATGAGGGAAACACAGCATGTGTTATAGTAGTACGACCTTTAACCCATTCAGCTACACTAAAACTTGTCTAATAATGATCTTCATAAAACAGCTGTTTGTACTGAGCTGCTCTGAATTCACAAGTTTTTATTCGGAAGATTTATAACGAATACTTAGCAAGCACATTGGAGCTATGGCAGAAAACGCGGGCTACACCAAGGTACAAAGCTTTCTTTTCAATTAGTATTTCTAAATTTTCTTTCAGGTTTATCTCTTCCATGAACCCTCCTGGGCTTTCGTTATAGACCTAAATGTAAGGGAATTCTTTCAGTTCCGTTTATCTGAATTTGGAAGCAAGCCTTCATAATTTTTCATAGGTTAAAAACATGCCTTTCAAGATTTGGGTTATCCTGTAGGAGTGCGGCGCCACACGGTCGATGGGCAGCTGTGTTGTGACTGTTATCAAGTAAATGTCCTTAAACTCGTTGGTGACGTATGTGTTGCCAACGCTGGATGATTGAAATCCGCGGAAGCATCCGAATGTTGCCAACTTGTTAACGTTATTTCTTGTTCTTATTTAGAGTTACTATTGTTTTGTAGTTAAGTGATGTGACGTAAGTTCTTGTGCGGTGTGGTTGTGGTTTTAGTCTGTATTCTACATACGTTTGAAAATGAAAAATTGTACTGAGGAAGAGATATTGCTACTCATCGAAGCGTATGAACACTCCGAGTTTTGGTAAAATTCAAAAAGTACCACGGTGTACCACAACAGGCACCACGGTTACCTAAATCTGGTCACCGTATGGATTTTTGCCAAACCCGCAAAATGTATATATGTCAGCTATAATATAATGTAAATTCCAGCCTGTAAACCGGGCCCTATGTACCGGCATCAGGACAATACTCGAATAAAAACTTGAACTTGTTGCACATTTTCACAGATGACTACACTGATCAAAGGTACGAAAATCTTTCTTTGAGGTTGTAGATATAATACGGTAATTTTATTGCAGATTATGCAATATTACAACAATGATAATGATAATAATTAACTAATTAATAATATTAATATTGATGTTGTATAATAGAGTAATTTTATTACAGATTACGCAGTATTAACAACAATAATTATTATAGTAGTTCATTGTATTGTCTATTTTGTGATGCGTGGTTGGTAGTTTTAGCGAGTTGTACAATGTTAAGTTGGCAACAGATATTTCTGCCTTGCAGCGCCATCGCACTCCTACAGTTTTACCCAAGATTTGCTATATTTAGTTTGTTGGCAGTGATTACTTCAATGGCTTTAAATGGAATAATTTCATTTGCACCAGTGATAAGCTGGAATGTTTGATTTTGTGTAATTTTTAGTGCTTTTATGTAAGTAAATTGAAATTATTAGAACTTTACCACATGTCATATAATTGTTGTTTCCAGTGTATTTCTGGAGCTGCCGCATTTTGTTGCTGTAAGTCCTTAACAGCTTCAATCCACTTTAATCCTGCGAGACACAGGAATGGGCTTTAACCTCTACAAAAGATGTACCCCTGCAGCTAAACTGCCATCCTGGTGGATATATTTTCAAATAAGATGCGTAAGTAGGTACTTACTTGAACTATGATTACTGTGTTAGATGTTGAAAGCCTACTGTCTCATTAATGGGATGATACTGAATAAAAAAAGACAGTTTTACAAATGTCTATCTGCAGCTCCCCCATTTTAGGTAGCTTCAGAATCTATTTGTATGTATCTTTCTTTCTAACGTTAATTACTTGGGCGAGTCTAAATTTCATTTCAAAATGATGTAATGTATTGTATTATAATCCTTTTAAATGTAATGCTGCTGCTACTACCACCACATTTGTTTAGTATACTACTGTTAACATTAATTCTGGTGTATTTTACTATATTACTTCGATTCTGATGCAGCTTACAGACTGAAAGCCATTTTAAAAAGTTTATGTTGGGGAAAGTTCGCTATCCGCTTGGCACTGTGAAATGTTTAATTATTCTTTCTCTATTTCCTACCTACGGTCAGTAATTAATGAAATATTTTATTCCACTCAGGAATTCAACTCCGAGAGTTCTCCGGAAATATAGGTTTTGAGGTTACCTTAAACAATAGGATGCTTTACATTACCATGTCTTTGCCTATTATCGTTTATTCCATATACCTTCCGCAAACTATTCTTAAACTAAAGTAAGAACAAATTAGAAACTAAAACCTTCACTTTTTTAGTTTCTAATTTGTTCTTACTTTAGAATCTTGTTGCTTCACTGTTAATAGCTTCAATTTTTCCATATATTCTTAAACTAGCTTATTTTTATCTACTTTATGTAAATTGAAGTAAGCCTTTGCAGAAATAGTTACATTACACATTTCATTAAAGGTAGAGGGGGATACAGGAGAAAACTCGACATTTGTTTAATATCGTGACCCTGTATGCTGGCCTTAAATTTCCATATTCTTTCTAGAAATCACAAAAGTAACTGAATAGCAACAACCATTTCCTAATTAAAAAGTATTGAAACATTCAAACCAATATGAGCACATGAATGATACCCTTATGGAGTAAATTGTATATTTTGAAAAGTTATGCATTTTTGTGTAGACTGTTTTTGGCAAATTCTTGTGTTAACCCTTTAACTTCCAACAATATCTATCTTAATTAAGGAAAATTGAAGCTATTAACAGTGAAGCAACAGAACCTAAAATAAGAACAAATTAGAAACTAAAACCTTCCCTTATCTTAATAATATTGCAAGAACTTCCAGCGCTGACTAGTTTCAAGTTGTATCCAACTTATTTTCAAAGCTATCCAAACAAGTTCTATCTTTTTTCAATTAAAAGTGTAGCTTTGGATGAAAGATTTTGTTGAAAACATTAGACTTGTCTCTAGAAGATAATGAACTCTAATACCAAATTTGGTATTATTCGGGCAATTCTGATGATGGGAGCAAATTAAGTTCCTGTAATTGGTCAAGATTAATTATATGTAAGTGATGTTAAGTGTTTCAATCCGACTTAATTTTCATCATAACTCAAATTTCATTATAACCAATTTTGGTATTTATTGGAATGTTCGTTTTCCAGTTATTCTGTCTCACACACACACACACACACACACACACACACACACACACACACACACACACACACACACACACACACACACACACACACACACACACACACACACACACACACACCACACACACACACACACACACACACACACACACACACAGATTGTTTCCCAAAATGATTTATTGGGTACAGAGGGCGACAAAACATGTATTTTTCATAGAATCTCACATCCAGTTTTGCGTTCTCTACTGCTTACCCATACTAAGGGGAAGAAATAGTTCCATTTTGCACTCGCACGTTTCATACTGAGATTTCAACAAAAATATATGTTCTATGAGCCCGGGAATAAAAAATTTAAAAAAATTTTAAAAAGGCGAATTGTAGCAAAAGCTCCCACAGCAGTGCCACTCTATAAGAAACAAAGTCTGATGCGTTGATTTAATGCCTTCCTTTAATCTCTGGTCTACAAACTGCATTTACAAAAGCTTTATTCTCTGTACCATACCTGTTTTTAGCGTTCTATTTATATGTTGACATTGACATCTAAGGTCATATCGTAGGAGTTGCACCTTTTGGAACAATAACTGTCAGTGAACTTCATTGTTGTTCATCAGCACAATGTTCACTAGCTAAAGTTTTTCTCTCTTAATTTTTGGATTACATATTTGCTTTTAAACCTTCCACCAGTGTGAGCTGCCATAAACGACAGGTGTAGGTAACAAACCTACAATAGCATAATAATGTTAAGCTACCACTAATAATAACAAAACAATAATAGTAGTACTAGGTAAGAAAAATAACAGTAACTATATAATAATAATAATAATAATAATAATAATAATAATAATAATAATAATAATAATAATAATAATAATAATAATAATAATAATAATAATAATAATAATAATAATAATAATAATAATAATAATAATAATAATAATAATAATAATAATAATAATAATAATAATAATAATAATAATAATAATAATAATAATAATAATAATAATAATAATAATAATAATAATAATAATAATAATAATAACATTCAGACTCTAGAGGGTTGTATGAATAATCCTGCGTATAATGATCCCCCCCCCCCACTGTACGCCCGAATCGATGTCGGGACCTCCGGATCTGAAGGTTAACTCAGCACACAGATAGTAAAAAATGTAAGGCTTTTAAAGTAAACTTGGATTGGAGATGCTTGAAAAGTTCAAAGATGTGACAATGATTTGATGTAATATTGTACTCCACCCGAAATTTGATATTGAGATAATAAGAATAATAAATAATGATAATAAGAATTATAATTATAATTGTAGTTATAATTATAAACGCGACTTCACAGGAAATTAATACTCAAGTATTACTTTTCATATTTTTAGAATCTTAGTTAAAGAAACATTCCCTCCCCGTAAGTCGGAATCGAACCCGAGACATCTGGAACTGATGATAAGATTCGCCAAACATCATACCACAGAAGCAGTCAATCGTTCTAAAGCCTTGAAAGCTAATGGGAGCATACTTTAAACGGCCAAAGCTTTAACAATGATTGCCTTGTCTCTGTAATCTATTGTGTTACTTCCTCCTTGTGAGACAAAGTGTAATTATGTTCGAGGAGCTACATTGATGTAGCCAACCTCAACACCTTTATAGTGTTCTTTGTTTTATATACATATGTCATTCTCACAGGTCTGTAAAGCATTGTTGCTGATCGATCTTAAATAAAATAAAATGATTTGATGGCTTTGGAATGAATGCGAGTATATACAGTGGGTCACGAAATCTGCAAGCGAAATAGACAACAAAGATGGCTACCTTGGTAAGGGATTAGTTTGTGAGTTAATACGTTTGTATGAAACCAGGCCATGCTTGTACGCTGTGATGTATGGAATGCCACAAAACGATGAAGCAGGCGAGGAAATTGGTGGGAAAATTTCTGAAGTAAGTAGAATAATGCAATTTTATTCAGTTTCGGTAGTTAACCTATCAAATTGTGTTATTGGTATTGCTTGAATCACAATGTGATTTTCTGAGCTATAGTATAAGGAAAGACTACTGAATTACACAAAAGAACATTCGATTGAACATTTTTACATCTTGACGCTAAGAATAAATTACTTTGCCCATGATAAATTATTAGGGTTTTCTAAAGAGGTTAAGTTTGCCAAAAATACATGTAAATACACACACGAACTTTATTTTACATGGGCCCTAGAAGTGTTTGGGTGGTTGGGAAGTACTTATAACACTGTTACGGTTAGGTATCCCAATTACTTAGAATTACGATTAAACATTTGCATGATACTAGTTTTCCAGTACAAGGAACTAACAGTTTGCCCTCGACTATCATAATCCGTTTTTCTTTTCCTTTTTATATGAATAGAAACATTCACTACTTGCAATAGGAAGTAACATGTGAAGTGATGTATTTAAAATGGTGCAATTGAAATTAGTCCAGAAGGTATATTTTCAGTTCTATATATTGCTTGTGTTTGTTACACAGCATCCTTTACAACCTGTGGGCATGCTTATATATTCGCATAAACTTATGAAGAGGGAGGTAGAACTGGAACAATAGTTTATCACAATAGCTCAGTGGTAGAGTATCCGCCCGGTAAGCGGAAGGTCTGTGGTTCAAATCCCAGTTGTGGCATTGCATTTTTAAGTTCCAGTTCTACCTTTCAAACTTTGCCCACACACAGCTTGTGTGTTGAAAAACACCAACAGTAAGTTTGTTGGCATAAATAAATAATAATTATGAAGAGGATTTCGTAATTACCCATAATGCAGAAGAGCTAACCTCAAAATATCCATAAAGTGTCCATCATTGTGCTGGTGAATTGAATTACATACTGTGAAAATGTGAAATATCTAGCTGTCAGAGTGAGATGATGGAAATGTGATTGAAGTGCTCTTCAGAGTTCATTTTTTTCCCTGTTTAAAATATCTGTTCGCAGCATCTTTTTTTCTCGAAAGCACATCACAATTGCTCACTGTAAGTATTGATAGCACAGTTTACAGACATTGGTATAAACGACCTAAGTGATACGGATAATAATGATGATGATAATAATAATAATAATAATAATAATAATAATAATAATAATAATAATAATAATAATAATAATAATAATAATAATAATAATAATAATAATAATAATAATAATAATAATAATAATAATAATTAATAATAATTAATAATAATAATAATAATGATGATGATGATGATGATGATGATGGTGATGGTGATGATGATGGTGATGGTGATGGTGATGGTGATGGTGATGGTGATGGTGATGGTGGTGGTGGTGGTGTGGTGGTGTGGTGGTGGTAGTGGTGGTGTGGTGGTGGTGGTGTGGTGGTGGTGTGGTGGTGGTGGTGATGGTGGTGGTGGTGGCGGTGGTGGCGGCGGCAATGGTGGTGGTGGTGGTGCGGTGGTGGTGGTGGTGGCGGTGGTGGCGGCGGCGGCGGCGGTGGTGGTGGTGGTGGTGGTGGTGATGATGGTGGTGGTGGCGGTGGCGGTGGCGGTGGTGGTGGTGATTGTCATGTTTTTCAATTAACTGATAATATACTGGGGCACTCTATGGACTTTGACAAGTTTTATTCAAGCATGTTACTAAGTTTAATATTAAAGCCTGCATATACATAATTTTGTACACTTTAGAGATGCGGCCAGGAACTGCCACAGAAGGCGTCAGGCGAATGCAATCCATTGCGTGAAATATGGGCTATACGTAAACCTGTAGCATAGCAGCCCATCTGGGCCAAGGCCTACTGCCCGACCACTGCGTCCCCACCTCTGCCTCCACAGGTTCATGAGTGAGGTGTAGCACTGGAGGTGGGACGTGGTCAGCACCCGATTCTTCCCGGCCGGTTATGTGGTCTTCTCGACCAGGGGCCGCTACTTGTCAATCAAGTAGCTCCTCAATTGGCACCTCAGGAGCACACCCCTGACCAGACCTCCCAGTTGGAACCCGGATTCCCCGCTCCAGAGGCAGGTGCGCTACGGGGGTGACTAAACATGGGCTATACCAAGGTAATAGATTGTCTTTGTCAATTGGTATTTCTAAATTTTAAGTTTATTATGCCTTTCATGATTCCTTCTGGGCTTTTAGCACAAGCCTAAATGCAAGGACTTTATCTTCTTCCATTTATGTGGACTTGGAAGCAAGTCTTCTTAATTTCTCATAGGTTAAGAGTCATGCGTTTCGAGTTTGCTATATTTAGTTTGTAATAATTATTTGCATGGCTTCAAATGGAGTAATTTTGACTACACACGTCATAAGTCGTGGTGCTTCATATTTTGTAATTTCCAGTGTTTAGATTAGATTAGATTAGATTAACTCGCGTTCAGGAAGTTCACAAGTAGCCATGGAGGCCGGAAAATAATGAACATGTCAATTAATACACAGAATAGAATATAAAAACATACATTTACAGGCACTAAAAGGAAAACAAAAAAAAGAAGAAAAGAACAAGGTAAAGGAGAAACTTCCCTGTAATTATAAGACTTACATTACGTATATTTACAGATATGAATTGAAATTTGTTTTAAACGTTGACTAGGCTTTTCCTGCCACATCTTACTGTTTAGTTACAATACAATTGGCAATGAATGTCATCTTTTGTCAGATTTTTCTATACATATCCATTTAGGTAGCTTTCACGTAGGCATCAAATTTAATTAACAATGATTTGTCACTAAAGAAGCTAGAGATTACTTACAAGGCTATATGAACATTAACAGGAAAATTTGTCATTCAGATAATCTTATACAGAATAAAATGAGCTAGAAACTTCTCACAAAGCTACATAAGCAATAACAGGATAATTTGTCATTCAGATAATCTTACACAGAATAAAATGAGGTAACAACTACTTACAAAGCACTAACAGTATAATTTGTCATTCAAATAATCTGATATAGAATAAAATGACCTTAAAAACTACTTACGAATCTACCTAAGCATTAACAGGATAACTTGTCATTCAGATAATCTTATACAGTATAAAATTAGCTAGAGACTACAAAGCTACATAAACATTAATGGCATAATGTTTCATTAAGATAATCTTGTACAGGATAAAATGATTTTGAACACAGATACTCTTTAGCAGCAATTTTAAAAACAATTTTATTTACTTATAAGTACTTGAGGTTATTACAGTTCACCACACACCATGTGTGTTGTTTCCAGTGTGTTTCTTGAGCTTCCCCATTTTGTTACTGTAAGCTTTTTCAACAGTTTAAATCTGGAATGGAATTTAACTCCTATCCAAGACAGCACCACTGCAGCTAAACTGCCATCCTGGTGGACATATTTTCAAATAAGGTGGGTAAATAGAAACTTATTTTAACTATGATTACTGTGTTAGATGTTTAATGCATAATGCCTCATTAAGGGATGACACTAAATAAAAGCAAAGGCACTTTCACAAAGGCCCATTTCATGTCCTCCATTTTAGCCAATTTCAGACTTCATGTAATTTATTTGTGTCTTACTTTCTTTCTAATTTTAATTACTTGGGCGATTCTAAGTTTCCTTTCAAAATCAAGGGAATTATAGCACTATAATCCCTTTAAATTTAATTTTGCAGTTGCTACTACCACATTTGTTTGGAATCATACTACTGCTAAAATTAATTAATTACTATGTTATCTAGATTCTGATGCAGTTTACAGACTGAAAACCTTTATAAAAAGCTTACTCGTGGGAAAGTTAACTATCTAATTGACACTGTGAAAGTGGAGCAATTTTGATAAGTCGCAATGTTTGATTTTGTGTAATTTCCAGTATGTGTACTTAAGTAATTGACAAGATTATTACAACTTCACTCCATATTATATATGTTGTTTCCAGCGTGTTTATGGAGCTGTTGCATTTTGTTCCTCTAAGTCCTTTTAACAGCTTCAATGTACTTGAACCCTGGAGACACTGGACTGGGTTTTAACCAATACTCAAGATGCATCATTGCCATCTCCTGGTGGACATATTTTCGAATGATGGGTAAGTAGATACTTATTTGAACTATGATTACTGTTAATTAGACCTTCTCGGGTTACTAGCCGTGCGATGTGAAGAAGCCCTTCTTAGAGTAAACATGACTGAGAAGCTCTTATAATCATCAAAGTGAAAGTTTCAAATATTATGGTTACTGTGTTACTGGTTGAAGCAGTCGTCTTTGGCTATCCACACACTGAGACGACAATTATGAAGCTGTCGGGTTTGGGTAGCCCCACATTTCGATTTGGTGGGTTAGTCAACTCGGGTCTTATCTCAAGGGCGTATGGATACAGAGGAAATGAAAAGATATTATTTTTTTAATTGAATCTGATACTATACTATCGATTTTCAGTAGCACCGGAATACAGTTTCCCATACTCAATATTCTTTTCAAATAGCCCCTTCTCTTCACTTGCCTAACTCATCACATCTCCACTAGAATATTTCACAAATTTAAATACTTATATGTCCATCACTTAGTTTCCAATGCTTTGCTATAACAATTTAACATTTTCTGCACTACAAATATTCTCTATGCATCACAATCTGCTTGATCATTACCATGCTCCATTGTAGTTGTTGATTAAGCAAATGAAGTCAGCTCCTTGGTGCTTCTATTTTGCCGGTGGTTATTGTCTTAGGCAATAAACTGTTGCAAGGTTTAGTTTGTCCTTTCTCATTAATGGGATCACATTAAAAAAACACACTTTTGCAAATTTCCATGTGTATTGCTCCCTTTTGACAATGACTTACTGTTATTTATTTGTGACTATCTTATTCTCTTTCTAATCTTCATTATTTAGGCATGTCTAAATTTCATTTCAAGGAAGTAGAGCGCAATGTACTATGTGTTTAATTTAACTTTATACCTGCAACAACAGCATTTTTTACATTCATACTGCTGTTAAAATTAACTTATGAGTATTTTACTGTATTATCTAGACTGTAATACAAACACACATACACATAATGATTGTTTCTAAAAATGCTTTACGGGGTTCAGAGGGCCTGAAAACTTGTATTTCTTGGATGGAATTTTGTATTCTCTATTGCTTAGCTATATTAGGTGGAATAAGTAGTTATTTTCAAGTACAAGGAATCATCAGTTTGCTCTAAACGATAAGAGGAAGCAGATTAGGAAAAGCATGGAAATTATTTATTTAAAATGGTGCAATGGGAATGAGTGCAATAGAGTATCTGCATTCATCTCTTATAAAATAAATGTAATTGTGACACAGGGGCCTTTACCTCCGGTGTGCATATTTACACCAGGTAAATCACCTGCCCCTATTTTATTTCTAATTTATCTAACCCACTAAAAAGCAAGTGCAACTGGAGATTATTTTGACCGTACACTCTATACTTTGCAAATGGACACAGATGAAAGGTGCCTTAAGGGAACACCGATCTGATAATTTAGCCTGTTTGGCCAAAAAAGATCGATTTTTTTTATTTTTATCACAAAAATATGCACCCACCATGCCTTAAAGAATATATCTGTGAAGTTTTAGTCCCCTAGAGAGAGGGGAGCGCATATTTTGGACGTCGTTTTTAAAGTGGTGCACCGCTGCCTCTGCCTTTTAAATGGACATTCCCACACCTTCCACTTCAACTTTAAACTTATTTTTCTCGGAAAGGATTTTTTGTTACTTTCTCATATTCAAAATAGTTCAGAATATGGATAGTAAAATGTCCTTTTGGAGTCTTGATATTGCTTATAGATTTTTTAAAAAAATAATTAATATAAAATGCGCTGTTTTATGATATTTTTACACTTAGCGGTATTAAAAAGATTTTAAGGAGAACTATTCCAATATCAAAATTTCCTTCCTTTAATTTGTTACAAAGATAAGAATATGTACAATTTTTAAAAAATAAATTCTGTAGTTCAACATATGTTGAAGGAGATAGATTTTGATTATACCCAATTAAATTAATATAAATTAATTAATATATCAAGAATCTGATTAGATGTTGGGATGAAATTTTGTAAACACATTTCTTTAGTTGCTAGTAATGCCTGTCAAAAATTAAGTCTCTAACTTCAATACTTTAGAAAATCACCTTTTTCACTTCGGTGCACCCTTAACATTTCTACGAATAAGTGATTTAAGATTCAAAAGGTATTGGCTATATAAATCCATACCAAAAATTCTCTTTCATTGAGAATTCCACCAGGCTTCTACAGAATTTATAAACCTTTTTTACAGTATACCCACATTCTACATACTCCCTCCCGAAACTCCTGTTCAACGAGTACCTATTGTAACAGATGCATTTTCAAAATAAGTTAAATCAAAATGGCAGATCTGTGCCAGGGGATAGTGATAGATTATCAACAATTAAAGACACGCCTATATGCATAGTAGAATCGTACAGTCACATCAACAATTGTTAAATAGTTAACTAATTCAATGCTGGCATAAGTCACAGCACTTACTCTAGCAGACTTAATAGCTTGAGTCATATAAAACTGATGAAAATGAACTGTTTAAAACAGTGGAGCATGTTAATGAATTGAAAAATTTGTCGATATTTCTAAACACATTCTGGCCCAACTTACTTGTAATAATTATATCTCAGGACTAGTTCAAGAGAGGATCCTCTTCATCATTCAGCTGTTGATCGACTGGTTTAACATCTGGTAACTGCTTCCCCCCTTTCTCATTGCCTGGTATGCTGTTCTTCCTTTTGGCTATTCGTAAGACATTCTGTATGATTGGTATGTAGAAATTCAGTAGCCGATCTCGATCCTTACTGATGTAAATATTCTCCCACACTGTTAACTTACAATAGTTTTTTGCTGGTTTTAAAGGTTGGATATTTAGGTTGATATTATGATTGCAAGCCCGAAAGTGGTAAGTTATGGCTGATTTACTTACACTAATGAGGTGTAGCATCAAGTAACGTTATGAAGCGATAGATAGCTCCGGCATATGAGCGGAATTGCCTCCACATTATACAGTATGTAGCAGAAACAGACATGATACGAGTACTTCTTACATGTCATTTAATTCTTCCGTTACTCAATTTAGATTCTTTTAGTGTTATCAGGGAAACATATTATAGCATATGTAAAATGAGTACTGCCTTTAACCCATTCCATTACAGTGATACTTACCTTTATCGTTATAAAATATCTGGTAGTATTGAGCTGCTCTAAATGAATTCTATGCCTCTAGACACGTTTTTATTTAAATATTTCATAACACGTATTTTCCAAATACACCACTGTTTCAGCTATATTTAATACAGCATTAATGCAGCATACCTTTGTTTTCTGACAGTTTACACATTTTAAGCGTGCATTTACTTACTAAATTTTGTACATTTTGCAGGTGCGACCAGGAACAATCAAAGAAAACAAAACGATGGCAGTTACAATTGGTTGTGAAATTACAGGATATTTTAGCTAACCTGAACATGAGTGAGCCATGCTTGAATTTTTTCCAATAATAGGTTGAGAACCCAATTCATGTCAGAAAACATGGACTATACCGAAGTATCAAGTTTTCTTGGTCAACTGGTGTTTAAAAATTTTGTTTAAGTTAATTACCTTTTTCATGAATCCCTCTAGGCTTTTAGCATGAAACCTGACCATGTTTACTTGCTGTGAATACTATGGCATACCATAACTAGATGAAGAACACGAACGTATATGAGGAAATTGCTAGACGAATTTTTGAAGTTAAGTATAACAATGCAATTTTATGTAATTTTGTTAGCAAACGTATGAAATCGTGCCACTTCCATTGCTTGAATCATAATATGATTTCATGGGCTATATTACGTGTAAATGATATATAATTACACTAAGGCCAAAAGCTCATTGGGCATTTTAATAGTAAATTACTTTGCACGTGATAAATTATCAATGTGTTCTAAATGGGTTTAGTTGTACACAAAGACAACGTGTAAATACACACACTAACTCTACCGTGCACTCTGTAAGTGTTTCGATTAGTTACAAAAGTACTCTTGGACCATTATAATCTTTTTTGTCTGTTTTTTAGTTAAAAAAGTCAAACGGAATATTAAGTTTTTTGTGCAATGGAAATGGGAGCGGGAAAATGCTTGTTTTAGTTCTATTGTAGAATATATGTGTTTGTGAGAGATTCCTTTACTTCTGGTGCGACATATTTGCATATTTCCACAACTTTTATGCAGAGGATCTAGTAATTTTTCAAAATACACAAGAGCTTAACCTAAATAAAATCCATAATTTGAGCATCATTGTGCTGGTGAAATTGAATTATATAATGTAAAAATATGAAATACGTAGCACTCAGGGTGAAGCGATGAAAATGTGATTGAGGTGCTCTTCAGCTTTCTTATCCTCTTTTAAATGCCAGTTTCCAGGATCTTTTTTTCTGGAAAACTCACCATTATTGCTTACTGTAAATTTCAATAGATTAACACAGTTTGCGACATTAATATAAACAAAATAATAGTGATAATGAGGATGATGATAAACTAATAACACTAAAACTAATGATAATAGTGATGATGATAAGAACAACAACAATTAACAGTTCGCCACAGATGTGTAAGGTAATGGTTACTACTTCCATATCCCCAGGGACCCGCATGTGGTATTCGTGGTGGACGAAGCGGCGTCAGCGCGGGTTTTCTCCGGGTGCTCCGGTTTCCCCCGCCATCTCATTCCACCGGTGCTCCATCTTCATTCCATGTATCATCAGTGTCACCGCCTGCGGTGCCGTAGTAGTAAAAGCGGGCGTTAAACACTACAACAACAACAACAACAACTTCCATATCATACAGAATGTTGCAAAAAAAAAAAAATGATGCGTAGACTTCTTGCATGCCATTTCATTCTTTTAAATTATATCCTTTTAGCTGTTATTATCGAAGTTTAAATTATGTGTCTAAAAGAGTAGTGGCTTTAACCCACTCCACTTCGGCAACAGTTACCTAATTATAATCTTTACAAAACAAATTGTGGTACTGGGGTGCTCTAAATACACTGTAAGGCTTTTGACATTCAATGAAAAACTGAAGTTAACAGTGGAGCAGTATAAATCAAGAAATATAACAAGTATTTAGAGATTAGGCTTCACTCATCTTATGTACTTGGACAAGTTGTTGAAAAATAATCACAAATCAAGGTTTCATAAAACTTATTTTACATTGTCAATGTGTTAACTATCTGAGTCACCATCGTCAGGGACGCTATGTTGCCTGTTTTTTCTTATCATGTTACGAACCACTGAAAGCAAAACTAAATTTGTTAGCAGAATCAAAAGTCATAATGCGGTCTATACTTTTCAAAAGTAATATCTTTTCTCAAATCATTAAATCTCGGGGTCCATGGAATTGTTTGAACCTCTGGATTTATTTCATGGCTAAAGGACCAAAGGCCATTTGCCTGATATCTGTTTAAATTTAATATTTCCAAAACGTTCTTTTATTCTGGATCCCAAACGACGTTTAGTTTTAGCAATGTAAGCCTTCCCATAATCCAAACATCTAAATTGATAAATTCCACATATTTTTAATTTGAAATTTAATTCTTTTTAGAAAAAGCTGATGTGTCGAACTCACATGACTTTCTCTACTCTTGTACTGAACATTCTTACAAACTCTTATTCCTCTATCTTCTTCGTGTTAGTTAAAATAAAAACTTGTACAAATTATCATATTGCTTATTTTCTTGTAGGTGCAAGGGGCATATTAGAATACAGTAGGCTTTGAGCTATAGTCAAATCTTTTAAAGTTTTGAGATCCCATTCTGTTTGCACGCTTAACATGTAAAAAAATGAACAACGATGTTCCATTTCACGAAAGATTTGTTTTCCTAAACTCACACACACATAACAAGGAATATCTCTGAAATGGTTCACTTTACAAGAAAATTAATTCGGACATAAGTTGTGTATTTTAACAATATCTACATTTTTTGTATAGTATGATTTCGTCTATCTCTAACGGTTTACCAGATATGCAAAAGTCGTCCAGAGTAAATACGACCACAGGGGCTATAGCCAGAAAATTCAAGACATACATTTCATTTGTCATAGAAATTTCTTAAACATATGGCATTTTAATCAAAATCGTTAGAGCCATTTTCAAGAAAATAAAAATTTTCTAAAAATTTTCCATTTAAATGGTAGTTTAGGCTGGGACTATTTTCTTCAAAATCTTCGTATTGCATCCTTGAATGACATTAAACTTAAATACCAACTTTGGTTTTTAACCGACTTTTCGTTTTTAAGTTATGCTGTCCAAAGACACACAGACACACACACACACACACACACACACACACACACACACACACACACACACACACACACACACACAGACACACACACGAACCTTTTTCTAAAAATGCTTTTTTCGGATTCAGGGGGTCTCAAAACATATATTTCCGGTGAAATCCCGACATCAAATTTTTGAGTGGAATATAACAGTTCCCCTACTTACCAGTAGAGAAAGTAGAAAGATAACAAATGTTATATTATTTTATTTTGAGGAACAAAAGTTATTCCATGTTCCTTAAAAATTCTTGTGAATTATTTCCTTGCTCAAGGTTGGTAAGTGAACATTTTAAAAATACAATCCTATTTTATTTTTTGAGGCTAGAGACTTCTTTTACAACCTTTTAATATTTAATTTTTAATTTATATATAAGATCTATATTAAAACCATTAATTATTGCAGTTTGTTAATGTAGTCATGTTTTTGTTAAATTCCTCCTTATTAAGGGTTATATTTATTAACATATAAATTAAACTATTAAAACAAGTAGTTTATGTAAAGAAGGTTTAAAAAGTTTGTTTTTATGTAGTCATCAGAATGGGTTGATTTTATATAAGTGCCAAAATTCAATTTGTTTCTTGTGTTTTAGTATCTTTAAATGAAGGAACGGAAGGCAACCACTTTTTCAGTTTCCAAAGTGAATTTTATGGTCTTATCTTGTAAATTTAAAAGTTTTAAAGTATAGTTTATATGGTTCTCAAGAGTGATAGCAAAAATGTCATCCACTCATCTACACCAGGCTTTAAAAATCAAATGGCGTGTTTTAGTGATTTGGATTTCAAAGAGGCTCACGGAAGTATTAGCATTAAATCGTGAAAATGGACTATCCATAGCTAAGCCAGAAGTTTGTTAAACGAAATTTCCATTAAAAGTGAAAGCAAAATATTATCCAAATAAGGAATGGTAAGTTTCACAAAAGTTGTTGTTGTTGTTTTCTAGTGCCTTGCATCTGGTAATGAAGCCATTAGCATTCGTGCTTTCCAATACTTTTGAACTGTAGTTTCTTCTGATCTTAATGCTTCACAGGTCTTCAAGTTGGTTTCACAAAAGTAATCTATTAATTCATCATTTAATTCCATAGAACCTAACCATTCTTTTTCAAGAGCACCAAGGTTTCTCCCTAGGTAAGCTCGAAAAAAACAAGTTTTTCATTAGTGAACAATATTATATTGCTGATCTTTTCTATCAATTCAAACTATTTTTTCACACCTAAACTCCCAAATTTATGAAAAGTGCTGAGGTTTTTGTTCAACTATTTAGCCATATTATAAATAGGTGAATTTATAACCCTCATTTTATTTCCCGGTTTATGAATTTAGGGAAGTGCAAACATTCCAGATAAAACTGGATTACTGATCAACTTTATTAAAAGTTTTTGTGAATGATTTTAATGGGTCATTATTAATTCGTGGGTAATCCTTGCCTTGAAGTAAGAGTTCTACTGTGTTAATATAATCACATCCATCCAGAATTACTGTCCCATTTCCCTTACCAGCTCCAGAATAAATGACATCGTTTTCAGTCAATGACTTAATGATCTGATTATTGTGATTTCCTTTGGGTTGACTTTTATTCAAATTCTGCATGGTTTTAATGCATTTCATTTTAATCAAACATTTATCAATTTCATTTAAATCTTGACTGGCAATTTTGATATCTGCAACATAATTATCTCCGATTTTTGAACCTTTTACTCAGGTTTCTATGTCTTTATTTAGAAAATTGAGTTCCTTCCCATTAAAGTAACAATTTGAAGATTATTTACAGTATTTGTTTAATTATTCTGTTTATTTGCATTCAATTTAATTTGTTTTGAGCATATTATATATATAATATAGCTTGTTTTTTAACTTCTTTGTTTTATTTTTCTTGGTTAAATTGAGATAATCGAATAATTTTGATTCCAAATCAAGCCAAATTAGGTTGGTAATTACTATTTATTTATGCCAACAAACTTACTTTTGGGGTTTCTTTAAACATACAAGCCTTGTGTGGGCAATGTTTGAGAGGTAGAACTGGAACTTAAAAATTCTGTGGTTCAAATCCCAGCCGTGGCATTGAATTTTTAAGTTCCAGTTCTACCTCTCAAATTAGGTTACTTAAAATATACATAGCGGGAGGAAGATACTACTTTGGCCATGCGTTATGCAAAGATTCTACATGACACGTGTAGGAAATATCTTCAGTACAATTATTATCAATAAAGAATTCTGCAAAAATGGCATTAATTTGTGTGAAACACTTGGAATATTTGGAGCCATCTGGCTTCGAGGAGAATGGACATAAATGCGTCACTGTTTTACTAACTGTGGCACAAACATTGTGTGAATAATGATGTAATGTATTTCTGCCTTAATTCGCACAAATTTAGTCACAATTTAATGTTAAAATGTCATGCAAAGTTCAACTCCTAAGCGAGACTTGGCAACGTCACGTTAATATGAAATTGTGAGTAAATTTCATGAAGTTGAAAAAAAAAACTATTACAGGGTTGTTCACACAACGTTTGCACGACGGTTAGTGAAATAATAGACCATTTATATACATTGGCCAAGAACCAAGATGCCTCCAAATATTCAAACGGTTCTTTATTTATAATAATTGACTTGGCCATTTTTGTTACATTCATCATGGAGAATACCTGGTTAACCTTTAGCTGAAGCAGTAACTTCAACCCTGTGTATGACATGTTTCTATTTAAGCGTTTTATAACAACTATTTTGTAAACACATCACAGTTTTAGCTACATTTAGTATAACATTAATGCAACGTATATTTTTCTTCTGACAATTCAAATATGTAAAGCCTGCACTTATATGTAGTTTTACATTTTGCAGCTACAACCAGGAACTGCCACTGAAGACATCAAGGCCAAGATAAACGCATTGTGGAAGCAGTTCATATTAGAAAACATGGACTATAACAAGGTAAGGAGTTTCCTTTGTCAATTTGTATTTCTAAAATTTCTGTACGCTAATTATTATTTTCAGGAATCCTTCTGGGCTTTTAATATAGGCCTAACTGTAAGCATTTTATTCGTATTCCATTTATATGGATTCAGAAGCAAGGTTTCTTAATTTTTCATAGGTGGAGAAACACATTTTTCAAGATCTGCTATGATGACTTGGTAGTGGTTACTTGTTTAGTTTCAAATTGATGAATTTCGATTGCAGGCGTAATTAGTCACAATGCTTGATGTTGGGTAGTTCCATTGTTTGATCATAAGTAGGGCGATGATGTAGCAAACGGACATGGGGGCAGACGGACGCTTGCTAAGAAGGTTTACTGTAATTTTTGTACCAATGTTGGCATTACTGTGTGTTGAGAACTCGTGTGTACGTCACAGTTGTGTCGAAATTGTGGCAAGGATCTGTGACTATCGCCAGGTAAACGTATAATCCAGTAATACAAAAGAAAATTGTGAGAAAAAGTGTCATTTAATTATTATTTGCATTGTAAGATTCCATCCTTTGCACACAAGGTTTTTATAGTAAACTAGCCGAAATACCCAACGATCCCTAGGTTTCACCATTTATCACTACAACCTGTAGACATAGGTTGCACTTACTCTTGTGTTTCTTTGGAGATATTTAAAAATACTACTTAATACGGTTCAGCAGAGTTTAATTTTTAGGATAATATAAAGAATAAAAGTTAACAAAATAAATAAGTAAATAAATGAATAAATTAACGAAAAAATAAATAAACATATGGGGAATACATATTGCAGACGCACTCTTAAACAATCAAAGATACTACAGGAAGAAAAGCGAGCAGAGAAAGGCGTGTGAGTGTAATACATGGCATTCCTATTTCAATCATATAGAAAATTGTATAAATAGCTTGTGGAAGAGGGAGTAGAAAGGGAAGTGTATTTTTTTTTTTCGCAAAAGAAAACTGACAAGAGGAAACCATTTGAATGTAATACGCTACATAATAAAACGGATAGCATAAAAACCTCCCTGAAAAAAAAAAAAAAAAAAAAAAAAAAAAAAAACATTTAGATGTGCCAATTTTCATAGTGATCGGTCAACAGTTTACCAACTTCGTAATACCAAAATCCATTTTTATATGTAAAGACTGTATTTTGTAGAGCGAGTAGAGGAAAGGTGAATGTGTTACGTAAAAGTGAGTAGAGAAAAATGTGTAAATGTAATACGTTGCACAGAAAATTGTATGAACTGTACGTTAAAGGAACATGTGAATGTGTTATGCAAAAGAAAAAGCGAGGATAGAAAACCGCGTGAATTTAATAGTTACATTTATATTTCAATCATAGAAAATTGTATGTATTGTATGTTTAAGGGCGAGTAGAAAAGGGTATATGAATTTAATACGTAAGGGCAAAGGGAGTAGAGAAAAGCATTCGAATGTTACGTTGCATAGTAAAGTGGACAGTGTAAAAAACTTCTCCGTAAAAAAATACGCATGCGTGTCGAATTTCGAGATGGTGGGTCAAGCGATTAGAACGTATAGGGTGAGTGACTGAGTAGGGTTTAAGAGCCCGTCGACAGCTAGGTAATTATACATACAGCGAGGTTCATATCATGTATTTCCTCGGAAATACAAAAAAAACTCCTCAGCGCTGTGGTGAAAGTAAGAACTGAGTGCAAGGAAAAAAACAGTGGACTATTTAATCTCATCTCATTGTTATTATTATTATTATTATTATTATTATTATTATTATTATTATTATTATTATTATTATTATTATTATTATTATTATTATTATTATTATTATTATTATTATTATTATTATTATTATTATTATTATTATTATTATTATTATTATTATTATTATTATTATTATTATTATTATCATCATTATCATTATCATTATCATTATCATTATCATTATCACTATCACTATCACTATCACTATCACTATCACTATCACTATCACTGCCACTGTCACTGTCACTGTCACTGTCACTGTCACTCTCACTGTCACTGTCACTGTCACTGTCACTGTCACTGTCACTGTCACTGTCAGTGTCACTGTCACTGTCACTGTCACTGTCACTGTCAGTGTCACTGTCACTGTCACTGTCACTGTCACTGTCACTGGCATTGTCATTGTCATTGTCATTGTCATTATCATTATCATTATTATTATTATTATTATTATTATTATTATTATTATTATTATTATTTATTGTTATATTAATAATATATCTTGCTCAGTATAGATCTTCAACTGACATACTGGCATCAATTCTCTGAAAGATTTTATGATTCCGGCGAATTTGGCCTGAGAAGAAGGACGAAAAAGAAAAAGCGCACACAAACCTTAGAATCCAAGAGAGTATCAGTCAAATCTGCTGGACGATGCTGTCCCATGCACCTTACAGTCCAGATATGGCACCCTGGGACTTTCACTTCTTTGCAGCTGTGAAGGATGCATGTGGTGTAGTTCATTTTGAGACTAAGGGCGACGTAGTTGAAGCAGCGCAATGGTTAACTGGGCAGAGTTTGGTTCTCGGCTCAGACATGGGAGCTTTTCTTTAACTAAAATTATTCATTGCCACCAAAGGATTTGGAAATATGAATACAGGAGCCAATGGAAGCTTCTTTCATAGATAAACTCCGCTGTTACATTTGCATGCGCTTGCCTCCCATCTTTACATAAACTACAAGTGAACAATTCAGAAATGTCTACCCAAGCGCAATTTGTGTCCTCGGCAGTACTTAGGGGCATGAGGCGCTCCGAGTGGCAAAACAGCAAAACATGGCGGCACAAAGTTGGAAGGAGCAACAGGTTAACTCTTTTTATTATTGTGCTTTTTCCTGTTTGTTTCAAAAGTATCGTATTTACCTAGATTTTGTCATCACAAGATTTTCATATGAATTACAATAATAAAGTAATTATTCAAAAACAACCTAATATTCCAAAACGAAACAATAAAACCACAAAAGGAAACAGACTTGCTCCTGTAACATTCAATAAAAATAACTCCACATAAAAATCTGTACTTGTGGTCACACATTAAACCTAATTAAGAATTTATTATACCCATTTTGTGCTTTTACATCATCTGAACATCTGAGGAAACATTAATTGTGGAAGCAGGGCTCAAGGCAGACACAAGGTTATCATCATACAATTTTGCCTGTCTGTTTGACTGATGTCTGTTTGACTGATGTCTGTTTGACTGATGTCTGTTTGACATCACTTGTCTATTTGACAGTAATCGTCTGCAAAATTGCATCAATTGCACAGTTCCTTGTAACTATAAACAGGCTGAAGCGATAAGAAAATAGGTATTTAAGGTAACCCATCTGTGAAAAATGGGCAAAAATGACAAGCTTTTTCATTTTTGGCTTTTTATACCATAAATAAGTTTAAACCTTTGGCTTTCATTTTCATGCTTTTGTTTACTCATCTGCACCCTTTAAATGACTTCACACACTGAGACGACAATTATGAAGCTGCCGGGTTTGGGTAGCCGCACATTTTGAATTGGTCGGCTAGTTAACTCGGGTCTTATCTCAAGGGCGTATGGATACAGAGGAAATGCAAAGATATTTTTTAATTAAATTTTATACAATACTGTCCATTTTCAATAGCACCGGAATACAGTTTCCCATACTCAATATTCTTTTCAAATAGCCCCTTCTCTACACATGCCTAACTCATCACATCTCCACTAGAATATTTCATAAATTTAAATACTTATATGTCCATCACTTAGTTTTCAATGCTTTGCTATAACAATTTAACATTTTCTGCACTACAAATATTCTCTATGCATCACAATCTGCTTGATCATTACCATGCTCCATTGTAATTGTTGATTAAGCAAATGAAGTCAGCTCCTTGGTGCTTCTATTTTGCCGGTGGCTATTGTCTTAGGCAATAAACTGTTGCAAGGTTTAGTTTGTCCTTTCTCATTAATGGAATCACATTAAAAAAGACACTTTTGCAAATTTCCATGTCTATTGCTCACTTTTGACAATCACTTACTGTTATTTATTTGTGACTATCTTATTCTCTTTCTAATCTTCATTAGTTAGCCATGTCTAAATTTGATTTCAAGGAAGCGGAGCGCAATGTACTACAATGTCTTTAAATTATCTTTGTATCTGCAACAACAGAATTTTTTAGGTTCATACTACTGTTAAAATTAACTCATGAGTAATTATTATTTATTTATGCCAACAAACTTACTGTTGGTGTTTTTAAACACACAAGCCGTGTGTAGGCAAAGTTTAAGAGGTAGAACTGGAACTTAAAAATTCAGTGTGCCACAACTGGGATTTGAACCACAGACCTTAGGCTTATCGGGCGGACGCTCTAACCACTGAGTTAATGTGACAAACTGCCAGAATGGCTTGAGAATTTATTGCCATTCTGGCAGGTTGTCACAATAGCTCAGTAGTTAGAGCGTCCGCCCGGTAAGCGGAAGGTCTGTGGTTCAAATCCCAGTTGTGGCATTGAACTTTTAAGTTCCAGTTCTACCTCTTTAACTCATGAGTATTTTACTGTATTATCTAGACTCTAGACTCTAATACAATGATTAATGATTGTTTCTAAAAATGTTTTACGGGGTTCAGAGGGGCTGAAAACGTTGGATGGAATTTTGCCTTCTCTACTGCTTAGCTATATTAGGTGGAGGAAGCAGGTACTTTCAAGTACAAGGAATTATCAGTTTGCCCTAAACGATAAAAAGAAGCAGATTAAGAAGAAGCAGAGAAACTATTTAAATGGTGCAATGGGAATGAGTGCAATAGAGTATTTGCATTTATTCATCTCTTATAAAATAAATGTATTTGTGTCACAGGGGCCCTTACCTCCGGTGTGCATATTTGTACTAGGTAAATCACCTGCCCCTATTTTATTTCGAATTTATGTAACCCACTAAGAAGCAGGTGCAACTGGAGTGTATTTTGACCATACACTATATACTTTACAAATGGACGCAGATGAAAGGTGCCTTAAGGGAACACCGATGTGATAATTTAGCCTGTTTGGCAAAAAAAAAAAAATCGATTTTTTTATTTTTATCACAAAAATATGCACCCACCATGCCTTAAAGAATATATCTGTGAAGTTTTAGTCCCCTAGAGAGAGGGGAGCGCATATTTTGGACGTCGTTTTTAAAGTGGTGCACCTCTGCCTCTGCCTTTTAAATGGACATTCACACACCTTCCACTTCAACTTTAAACTTATTTTTCTCGGAAAGGATTTTTTGTTACTTTCTCATATTCAAAATAGTTCAGAATATGGATAGTAAAATGTCCTTTTGGAGTCTTGATATTGCTTATAGATTTTTTAAAAAAATAATTAATATAAAATGCGCTGTTTTATGATATTTTTACACTTAGCGATATTAAAAAGATTTTAAGGAGAACTATTCCAATATCAAAATTTCCTTCCTTTAATTTGTTACAAAGATAAGAAGATGTACAATTTTTAAAAAATAAATTCTGTAGTTCAACATATGTTGAAGGAGATAGATTTTGATTATACCATATTAAATTAATATAAATTAATTAATATATCAAGAATCTGATTAGATGTTGGAATGAAATTTTGCAAACACATTTCTTTAGTTGCTAGTAATGCCTGTCAAAAATTAAGTCTCTAACTTCAATACTTTAGAAAATCACCTTTTTCACTTCGGTGCACCCTTAACATTTCTACGAATAAGTGATTTAAGATTCAAAAGGTATTGGCTATATAAATCCATACCAAAAATTCTCTTTCATTGAGAATTCCACCAGGCTTCTACAGAATTTATAAACCTTTTTTACAGTATACCCACATTCTACATACTCCCTCCCGAAACTCCTGTTCAACGAGTACCTATTGTAACAGATGCATTTTCAAAATAAGTTAAACCAAAATGGCAGATCTGTGCCAGGGGATAGTGATAGATTATCAACAATTAAAGACACGCCTATATGCATAGTAGAATCGTACAGTCACATCAACAATTGTTAAATAGTTAACTAATTCAATGCTGGCATAAGTCACAGCACTTACTCTAGCAGACTTAATAGCTTGAGTCATATAAAACTGATGAAAATGAACTGTTTAAAACAGTGAAGCATGTTAATGAATTGAAAAATTTGTCGATATTTCTAAACACATTCTGGCCCAACTTACTTGTAATAATTATATCTCAGGACTAGTTCAAGAGAGGATCCTCTTCATCATTTAGCTGTTGATCGACTGGTTTAACATCTGGTAACTGCTTCCCCCCTTTCTCATTGCCTGGTATGCTGTTCTTCCTTTTGGCTATTCGTAAGACATTCTGTATGATTGGTATGTAGAAATTCAGTAGCCGATCTCGATCCTTACTGATGTAAATATTCTCCCACACTGTTAACTTACAATAGTTTTTTGCTGGTTTTAAAGGTTGGATATTTAGGTTGATATTATGATTGCAAGCCCGAAAGTGGTAAGTTATGGCTGATTTACTTACACTAATGAGGTGTAGCATCAAGTAACGTTATGAAGCGATAGATAGCTCCGGCATATGAGCGGAATTGCCTCCACATTATACAGTATGTAGCAGAAACAGACATGATACGAGTACTTCTTACATGTCATTTAATTCTTCCGTTACTCAATTTAGATTCTTTTAGTGTTATCAGGGAAACATATTATAGCATATGTAAAATGAGTACTGCCTTTAACCCATTCCATTACAGTGATACTTACCTTTATCGTTATAAAATATCTGGTAGTATTGAGCTGCTCTAAATGAATTCTATGCCTCTAGACACGTTTTTATTTAAATATTTCATAACACGTATTTTCCAAATACACCACTGTTTCAGCTATATTTAATACAGCATTAATGCAGCATACCTTTGTTTTCTGACAGTTTACACATTTTAAGCGTGCATTTACTTACTAAATTTTGTACATTTTGCAGGTGCGACCAGGAACAATCAAAGAAAACAAAACGATGGCAGTTACAATTGGTTGTGAAATTACAGGATATTTTAGCTCCCCTGAACATGAGCGAACCATGCTTGAAGTTTTTCCAATAGTAGATTGAGAACCCAATTCATGTCAGAAAACATGGACTATACCGAAGTATCAAGTTTTCTTTGTCAACTGGTGTTTAAAAATTTTGTTTAAGTTAATTACCTTTTTAATGAATCCCTCTAGGCTTTTAGCATGACACCTGACCATGTTTACTTGCTGTGGATACTATGGCATACCATAACTAGATGAAGAACACGAACGTATATGAGGAAATTGCTAGACGAATTTTTGAAGTTAAGTATAACAATGCAATTTTATGTAATTTTGTTAGCAAACGTATGAAATCGTGCCACTTCCATTGCTTGAATCATAATATGATTTCATGGGCTATATTACGTGTAAATGCTATATAATTACTTAAGGCCAAAAGATCATTGAGCATTTTAATGCATTGAGGCTAATAGTAAATTATTTTGCACGTGATAAATTATCAATGTGTTCTAAATGGGTTTAGTTGTACACAAAGACAACGTGTAAATACACACACTAACTCTACCGTGCACTCTGTAAGTGTTTCGATTAGTTACAAAAGTACTCTTGGACCATCATAATCTGCTTTGTCTGTTTTTTAGTTAAAACAGTCATACGGAGTATTAAGTTTTTTGTGCAATGGAAATGGGAGCGGGAAAATGCTTGTTTTAGTTCTATTGTAGAATATACGTATTTGTGACAGATTCCTTTACTTCTGGTGAGACATATTTGCATATTTCCACAACTTTTATGCAACGGATCTAGTAATTTTTCAAAATACACAAGAGCTTAACCTAAATAAAATCCATAATTTAAGCATCATTGTGCTGGTGAAATTGAATTATATAATGTAAAAATATGAAATACCTAGCACTTAGGGTGAAGCGATGAAAATGTGATTGAGGTGCTCTTCAGCTTTCTTATCCTCTTTTAAATGCCAGTTTCCAGGATCTTTTTTTCTGGAAAACTTACCATTATTGCTTACTGTAAATTTCAGTAGTTTAACACAGTTTGCGACATTAATATAAACAAAATATTAGTGATGATGAGGATGATGATAAACTAATAACACTAACACTAATGATAATAATGATGATGATGATGATAAGAACAACAACAACAATAAACAGTTCGCCACAGATGTGTCATGTTCCATATCATACAGTATGTTGCAAAAAAAAAAAAAATGCTGCGTGGACTTCTTGCATGCCATTTCATTCTTTTAAATTATATTCTTTTAGCTGTTATCAGGGAAGTTTAAATTATGTCAAAAAGAGTAGTGGCTTAAACCAACTCCACTTCGGCAACAGTTACCTAACAATAATCTTTACAAAACAAATTGTGGTACTGGGGTGCTCTAAATACACTGTAAGGTTTTTGACATTCAATGAAAAACTGAAGTTAACAGTGGAGCAGTATAAATCAAGAAATATAACAAGTATTTAGAGATTAGGCTTCACTCATCTTTTGTACTTGGACAAGTTGTTGAAAAATAATCACAAATCAAAGTTTCATAAAACTTATTTTACATTGTCAATGTGTTAACTATCTGAGTCACCATCGTTAGGGACGCTATGTTGCCTGTTCTTTCTTATCATGTTACGAACCACTGAAATCAAAAGTAAATTTGTTAGCAGAATCAAAAGTCATAATGCGGTCTATACTTTTTAAAAGTAATATATTTTCTCAAACCATTAAATCTCCGGGTTCATTGAATTGTTTGAACTTCTGGATTTATTTCATGGCTAAAGGACCAAAAGCCATATGCCTGATATCTGTTTAAATTTAATATTTCCAAAACGTTATTTTATTCTGATTTCCAAACGACGTTTAGTTTTACCAAGTTAAGCCCTCCGGCAATCCAAACAACTAAATTGATAAATCCCAAATATTTTTAATTTGAAATTTAATCCTTTTTAGAAAAAGATAACAAGTTTTATATTATTTTATTTTGAGGAACAAAAGTTATTCCATGTTCCTTAAAAATTCTTGTGAATTGTTTCCTTGATCAAGGATGGTAAGTGAACATTTTAGAAATACAATCATATTTTATCTTTTGAGGCTAGAAACTTCTCTTACAACATTTTAATATTTGAATCTATCTTTTCATATATAAAATCTGTATTAAAACCATTAATCATTGCAGTGTTGTTAATGTAGTCATGTTTTTGTTAAATTCTTCCTTATTAAGGGCTATATTTATTAACCTATAAATTAAACTATTAAAACAAGTAGTTTATGTGAAGAAGGTTTAAAACGTTTGTTTTTATGTAGTTATCAGAATCGGTTGATGTTATATAAGTGCCAAAATTCAATTTGTTTCTTATGTTTTAGCATCTTTAAATGAAGGAACGGAAGGCAACCACTTTTTCAGTTTCCAAAGTGAATTTTTTGGTCTTATCTTGTAAATTTAAAAGTTTTAAAGTATAATTTATATGGTTCTCAAGAGCGATAGCAAAAATGTCATCCACTCATCCACACCAGGCTTTAAAATCAAATGGCGTGTTTTAGTGATTTGGATTTCAAAAAGGCTCATGGAAGTATTAGCAAGAAATCGTGAAAATGGACTATCCATAGCTAAGCTAGAAGCTTGTTAAACGAAATTTCCATTAAAATTGAAAACAAAATATTATCCAAATAAACAATGGTAAATTTCACAAAAGCAATCTATTAATTCTTCATTTAATTTCAATAAACTTAACCATTCTTTTTCAAAAGCACCAAAAGTTTCTCCCTAGGTAAGCTAGGAAATAAAGCAGTGAGCTCGAAATAAACAAGTTTGTCATTAGCGAACAATATTATACTGCTGATCTTTTGTATCAATTCAAATATTTTTTAATACTTAAAGTCCCAAATTTATGAAAAGGGTTGAGGTTTTTGTTGAACTATTTAGCCATATTGTAAATAGGTGAATTTGTAACCTTCATTTTATTTCCTAGTTTATGTATTTAGGGAAGTACAAACACTCCGGATAAAACTGAATTACTGACCTTTACAATATGGCTTTCTTTATTACGTATAGCTTTCATTTCATTTAGAACTTTATTAAAACTTTTAATGAATGATTTTAATGGGTCATTATTAATTCATAGGTAATCTTCGCCTTGAAGTAAGAGTTCTACTGCGTTAATATAATGATATTCATCCAGAATTACTGTCCCATTTCCCTTATCAGCTCTAGTATAAATTACATCGTTTTCAGTCAATGACTTAATGATCTGATTATTGTGATTTCCTTTGGGGTGACTTTTATTCAAATTCTGCATGGTTTTACTGCATTTCATTTTAATCAAGCGTTTCTCAATTTCATTTAAATCTTGACTGGCAATTTTGATATCTGCAACATAATTATCTATGATTTTTTTTAACTTTTTACGCAGGTTTCTATACCTTTATTTAGAAAATTGAGTTCCTTCCCATTAAAGTAACAATTTGAAAGATTATTTACAGTATTTTTTGGATTATTCTGTTTATTTGTATTCAATTTAATTTATTTTGAGCATAATATATTTAACTTGTTTTTTAACTTCTTTGTTTTATTTTTCTGGCTGAAATTGAGATAATCCAATAATTTCGATTCCAAATCAAGCCAAATTAGGTTGGTAATTACTATTTATTTATGCCAACAAACTTACTGTTGGTGTTTCTTTAAACATACAAGCCTTGTGTGGGCAATGTTTGAGAGGTAGAACTGGAACTTAAAAATTATGTGGTTCAAATCCCAGCCGTGGCATTGAATTTTTAAGTTCCAGTTCTACGTCTCAAATTAGGTTACTTAAAATATACATACCGGGAGGAAGATACTGCTTTGGCCATGCGTTATGCAAAGATTCTACATGACACGTGTAAGAAATATCTTCAGTACAATTATTATCAATAAAGAATGCTGCAAAAATGGCATTAATTTGTGTGAAACTATGCTGTAATGTATTTCTGCCTTAATTCGCACAAATTTAGTCACAATTTAATGTTAAAATGTCATGCAAAGTTCAACTCCTAAGCGAGACTTGGCAACGTCACGTTAATATGAAATTGTGAGTAAATTCGATCAAGTTGAAAAAAAAAAAAAAAAAAAAAAAAAAAAAACTATTACAGGGTTGTTCACACAACGTTTGCACGACGGTTAGTGAAATAATAGACCATTTATATACATTGGTCAAGATCCAAGATGGCTCCAAATATTCAAACGGTTCTTTATTGATAGTAATTGACTTGGCCATGTTTGTTACCCTATATATGACATGTTTCTATTTAAGCGTTTTATAACAACTATTTTGTAAACACATCACAGTTTTAGCTACATTTAGTATAACATTAATGCAACGTATATTTTTCTTCTGACAATTCAAATATGTAAAGCCTGCACTTACATGTAGTTTTACATTTTGCAGCTACAACCAGGAACTGCCACTGAAGACATCAAGGCCAAGATAAACGCATTGTGGAAGCAGTTCATATTAGAAAACATGGACTATAACAAGGTAAGGAGTTTCCTTTGTCAATTTGTAGTTCTAAAATTTCTGTACGCTAATTATTATTTTCAGGAGTCCTTCTGGGCTTTTAATATAGGCCTAAATGTAAGCATTTTATTCCTATTCCATTTATATGGATTCAGAAGCAAGGTTTCTTAATTTTTCATAGGTGGAGAAACACATTTTTCAAGATCTGCTATGATGACTTGGTAGTGGTTACTTGTTTAGTTTCAAATTGATGAATTTCGATTGCAGGCGTAATTAGTCACAATGCTTGATGTTGGGTAATTCCATTGTTTGATCATAAGTAGGGCGAGGATGTAGCAAACGGACATGGGGGCAGACGGACGCTTGCTAAGAAGGTTTACTGTAATTTTTGTACCAATGTTGGCATTACTGTGTGTTGAGAACTCGTGTGTACGTCACAGTTGTGTCGAAATTGTGGCAAGGATCTGTGACTATCGCCAGGTAAACGTATAATCCAGTAATACAAAAGAAAATTGTGAGAAAAAGTGTCATTTAATTATTATTTGCATTGTAAGATTCCATCCTTTGCACACAAGGTTTTTATAGTAAACTAGCCGAAATACCCAACGATCCCTAGGTTTCACCATTTATCACTACAACCTGTAGACATAGGTTGCACTTACTCTTGTGTTTCTTTGAAGATATTTAAAAGTACTACTTAATACGGTTCAGCAGAGTTTAATTTTTAGGATAATATAAAGAATAAAAGTTAACAAAATAAATAAGTAAATAAGTAAATAAATGAATGAATTAACGAAAAAATAAATAAACATACGGGGAATACATATTGCAGACGCACTCTTAAACAATCAAAGATACTACAGGAAGAAAAGCGAGCAGAGAAAGGCGTGAGTGTAATACGTGGCATTCCTATTTCAATCATATAGAAAATTGTATAAATAGCTTGTGGAAGAGGGAGTAGAAAAGAAAGTGTATTTTTTTTTTCGCAAAAGAAAACTGACAAGAGGAAACCATTTGAATGTAATACGCTACATAATAAAACGGATAGCATAAAAACCTCCCTGAAAAAAAAAAAAAAAAAAAAAAAAAACATTTAGATGTGCCAATTTTCATAGTGATCGGTCAACAGTTTACCAACTTCGTAATACCAAAATCCATTTTTATATGTAAAGACTGTATTTTGTAGAGCGAGTAGAGGAAAGGTGAATGTGTTACGTAAAAGTGAGTAGAGAAAAATGTGTAAATGTAATACGTTGCACTTGTTTTTCAATCATACAGAAAATTGAACTGTACGTTAAAGGAACATGTGAATGTGTTATACAAAAGAAAAAGCGAGAAGAGAAAACCGTGTGAATTTAATAGTTACATTTCTATTTCAATCATAGAAAATTGTATGTATTGTATGTTGAAGGGGGAGTAGGGAAGGGTATATGAATTTGATACGTAAGAGAAAAGCGAGTAGAGAAAAGCATTCGAATGTTACGTTGTATAGTAAAGTGGACAGTGTACAAAACTTCTCCGTTAAAAAATACGCATGCGTGTCGAATTTCGAGATGGTGGGTCAAGCGATTAGAACGTATAGGGTGAGTGACTGAGTTGGGTTTAAGGGCCCGTCGACAGCTAAGTAATTATACATACAGCGGGGTTCATATCATGTATTTCCCCAGAAACAAATAAAACTCTTCCTCAGCGCTGTGGTGAAATTAAGAACTGAGTGCAAGGAAAAAAACAGTGGATTATTTAATCTCATTAATATTATTATTATCATTATTATCGTTATTGTTATTATTATTATTATTATTATTATTATTTATTGTTATTATATTAATAATATATCTTGCTCAGTATAGATCTTCAACTGACATACTGGCATCAATTCTCTGAAAGATGTTATGATTCCGGCGAAAATGCGCACACAAACCTTAGAATCCAAGGGAGTATCAGTCAAATCTGCTGGACAATGCTGTCCCATGCACCTTACAGTATAGACATGGGTGGCACCCTGGGACTTTCACTTCTTTGCAGCTGTGAAGAATGCATATGGTGTAGTTCATTTTGAGACTAAGGGCGACGTAGTTGAAGCAGCGAAATGGTTACCTGGGCAAAGTTTGATTCCCGACTGAGACATGGGAGCTTTTCTTTAACTAGAATTATTCCTTGCCCCCAAAGGATTTGGAAATATGAATACAGGAGCCAATGGAAGCTTCTTTCATACATAAACTCCGCTGTTACATTTGCATGCGCTTGCCTCCCATCTTTACATAAACTACAAGTGAACAATTCAGAAATGTCTACCCAAGCGCAATTTCGTGTCCTCGGCAGTACTTAGGGGCATGAGGCGCTCCGAGTGTCAAAACAGCAAAACATGGCGGCACAAAGTTGGAAGGAGCAACAGGTTAACTCTTTTTATTATTGTGCTTCTTCCTGTTTGTTTTAAAAGTATCGTATTTACATAGATTTCGTCATCACAAGGTTTTAATATGAATTACAATAATAATGTAATTATTCAAAAACAACTTAATATTCCAAAAACAAAATAAAACCACAAAAGGAAACAGACTTGCTCCTGTAACATTCAATAAAAAGAACTCCACATTAAAATCTGTACTTGTGGTCACACATTAAACCTAATTACGTATTTATTATGCCCATTTTGTGCTTTTCCATCATCTCAACATTTGAGGAAACATTAATTGTGGAAGCAGGGCTCAAGGCAGACATAAGGTTATCATCATACAATTTTGCCTGTCTGTTTGACTGATGTCTGTTTGACTGATGTCTGTTTGACTGATGTCTGTTTGACATCACTTATCTATTTAATACTAATCGTCTGCAAAATTGCATTAATTACACAGTTCCTTGTAACTATAAACAGGCTGAAGCGATAACCAAATAGGTATTTAAGGTAACCCATCTGTGAAAAATCTGATGTGTTGCACTCACATGACTTTCTCTACTCTTGTACTAACCATTCTAACAAACTCTTATTCCTATATCTCCATGTTAGTTAAGATAAACATTCGTACAAATTATCTTACTGCTTATGTCCTTGTAGGTGCAAGGGGAATATTAGAATACAAGGTCAAATATTTTTGACCTTTGAGATGCCGTTCTCTTTGCACGATTAACATATAAAAAAATGAACAACGTTGTTGCATTTCGTTAAAGTTCCAAGTTTTCCGAAACTCACACGCATAACGAGGAATACCTCCGAAATGGTTCAACCTACAAGAAAATTTATTGAGACATAAATTGTCTATTTTAGCAAGATCTACATTTTGTGTAGAGTATAATTTGGTCTGTCTCTAACGGTTTACCAGTTATGCAAAAGCCGTCCAAAGTAAATACGACTACAGGGGCTATAGCCAGAAAATTCAAGATATACATTTCATTTGTCAAGAAAATATCTCAAACATATGACATTTTAATCAAAATCGTTAGAGCCATTTTCAAGAAAATCAAAATTTTCGAAAAATGTTCCATGTAAAGGGTAGTGCAGGGTGGGGCTATTTTCTTCAAAATCTTCGTGTCGCATCCTTGAAAGACATTGAACTTAAATACCAAGTTTGGCTTTTAACCTATATTTCGTTTTTGAGTTATGCTGTCCACAGACTGACAGAGACACAAGACAGACACACACACGGACCTTTTTCTAAAAATGCTTTTTTTTTTTTGGATTCAGGGGGCCTCAAGACATATATTTGCGGTGAAATCTCGACATCGAATTTTTGGGTGGAATACAATACTTCCCCTACTTACCAGTAGAGAAAGTAAAAATGGGCAAAAATGACAAACTTTTTCATTTTTGGCTTTTTATACCATAAATAAGTTTAAACCTTTGACTTTCATTTTCATACTTTTGTTTACTCATCTGTACCCTTCAAATGACTTCACCGAGGGATTTAAATGGCCATGTGCTGGGTGGTATGTCAGTTTAATTGCCCAGAAACACTCGAAGCAAGTTAAGTAGAGTGCACTCGAAATGCTTGCAATGTTTTTCCGACTCAATATCTGTTCAGTTTGAGTTTGAATTATGCGGTTTCTTGTGACAAATTAGCTGAAACATGTTGGATAACCTGAGAATCATCTATATGAGAGCTGTCTGTTTGGAAAATTCCAAAGTTCTTTGGTTTATCTAGAGGGAAAATGTGCTAACCTCATGGAGCTTGGTGAAGGTATAGTGAAGAAATGCCCAAAGGAAAAATTTGTTTCAAAAAAGAAAACAGAAATTGGTGTAATATATGAAATTAGTGAATATAATATGAGTTATGAAGCTTCACAGCATGTAAAGTATGAGGTTCAGGGTAGAAATTTCAATGTGATTGGGGAGAAATTAAGTAAAATTAGGGAAAAGTGTCGTCTGAAGGATAGTGCTAGGCATTCAGAAAGGGGCTACAGAACTGCTAGGAAGCGACTGAATATTGAAAAAACAACTAAAAGGACCTCTGAGGGTCCCACATATGGTGCAGGCCAGTTTTAATCAAGTACATTTGTATTATATAGTTGCTAAACTTTAACTCCATTTTTCTCCGCTTATGATTTGCTGACACATGATTAAGTACAAAATGCTCCTTTGTGCATAGTTTTGCAAATACTTTCTTGAAACTTGGTACACACATTGTTGAAAGTATAAGAATTAAAACATGCCTCTAAATTTTTGCTCTACCTTAACACAAAAGTTTTTATTTAAAAAAGGAATTTGTAAGATGATAAAATTCTCAGAAATTGGGTTATGCAATTTTCAATTTGTTTTCTCCCAAACAAAATAAATTACTAAAAAAACATCAGCCAAATGTTGTAGCACTATATGTCATTGATTAGCTGTAGAAGTTGGAATGTTCTTTGTTGAAAAGTCTGCACCAAGAAGCATTTTTCACATAAGCTTACAAAAATTAAAAAAAAAAAAAAAAAAAAAAAAAAAAAAAAAAAAAACTATTCAAGATATAAAGTTCAAACTCATAATATTGTTTTAACTTTGAGCAACAAGCCTATTCCCAAAATTTGTGAAGAATTGGACGAAAAATGGCAATTTTTCAAATTTCACAGATGGGTTACCTTAAAAAGCGGCCAGCTATTTGCACTACGAAGGGTACAAGTTATTTGTAGGTTCAAACCAATAACCAAAAAAAGCTCGGAAATCTTTAATGCCAGAAAATATTCGTTTTGCATAAGTCGTACACTTTAACGAGATATAATTTTTTCTTGTAGTAGGTTTTTAATACACATATGCTTTCGCAGGCTATTCATGAAAAGAGGTTAAGGATATACATTTTGTGATCCAATTACTTTAAAATTAGCTTTACTTAACATTATTATTGACTTTCTGAGAAAATAAAAAATGAGAAAGATTTCCTATGTAAAGGGTAGTTGCATTGGGAGATTATTTTGAAGATATTCTTATCCTATCTTTGATAGATGAGACCTTACATTCCAATGTATAAGCTGAGGTTTTCACAGCCGACGTCTTGATCACTAAACATAACATCCGGGCTTGTAGGGAGTGGTCTTGTGGGTTTGCAGGTTCCCAACGTTTCGCCAAGGACTGCGCTTGGCATCTTCACGGGTGATTCGATAACTGATCAAAGCTCGGATGAATTACCCGTCGAGGACAAATCTCTTTTTAAATGACTGATGGGCCTGCAAACCCACTAGACCGCCGCCTAAAAAACCGGATACTATGTTTAATCATCTTATATTCCAAGTTTGGCTATTCACACATACTCACTCAAATACACATACAGTGTACTAGTTAGAGATTAGTAGAATATTAAGTAATGAATAACACGGACGTAAAAAAATCTGATAACATGAAGAAGACTGCACAGTTACTAATGAAACAAAATACATAATTAGTGCATCGTATTTAGGTCAAACTTAAAAGATTTTGTACAAAAGTGGTATAAGTGTGACTATGTTGTCTAACAACAAATTGTCTGCCTCATACTTCTTGCATGGTTTTCTTCCTAAAAATGAGGCGGGGATTTTAAAGCTAAGGATTTGTGCTATTTTTTAAAAATAAAACAAAAAATCTGATGAGTTGCACCCACATGACTTTCTCTACTCTTGTACTAACCATTCTTACAAATGGAATTCTCTATCTTCTTCGTGTTAGTTGAGATAAGCATTTGTACAAATTATCTTATTGCTTATTTCCTTGTAGGTGCAAGGGGAATATTAGAATACAATATGCTGTGAGTGATAGTCAAATCTTTTAAAACTTTGAGATCCCGTACTCTTTGCACGCTTAACATCTAAAAAAATAAACAACGATATTCCATTTCACGAAAGTTTTCCGAAACTGACACACATAACAAGAAATATCTCCGAAAGGGTTCACTTTACCAAAAAATGTACTCCGACATAAATTGTGTGTTTTAGTGAGATGAGCATTTTCTGTACATTAAGAATTTGTGTATCTCTTACGGTTTACGAGTTATTCAAAAGTCATCCAGAGCAAACAGGACTACATAGGCTATAGCCATAAAATTCAAAATATACATTTCATTTATCATACAAATATTTTAAACATATTACATTTTTATCAAAATCGTTAGAGTCATTTTCAAGAAAACCAAAATTTTCGTAAGTTTTCCATGTAAAGGGTAGTTTAGGGTGGGGCTATTTTCTTCAAAATCTTTGTTTCGCATCCTTGAGAGACAAACTTAAATATCAACTTCGGTTTTTAACTAACTTTTCGTTTTTGAGTTATGCTGTCCACAGACTGACAGACTGACTGACACACAGACTGACACACCCAAGGACCTTTTTCTAAAAATGCTTTTTTTTTTTTATTTTTTTTTTTTTTATTCAGGGGGTCTCAAAACATATATTTCCGTTGAAATCTCGACATGTAATTTTTGGGTGGAATACAATACTTCCTTCTGCTTATCAGTAGAGAAAGTAAAAATCGATATTTTCGCTGAAATTCACTTCCCGGTGTTGTGGTTCCTTAACAAAGTTCCATGAATTGTTTCATACGTGCGGACAGGACGAGAGGGGGCACAAAAACCGAGACCAATAGGTGCCCTGCACTAGAGGGCAAATTAGACAACACCTGCAAGCCACACTGGGTTAACCCAGGCGACTTGAACTTACTACTGGACCCTGGCGCATCTAATAAGATGCCAGAGTTTGAGGCGAGGAGAATAAGCAGTTCTAATGTACAGTGTACATTTGTATTAGAATGAAAGCATATAACTTGAGTATCAGAGCAATTTTTCGCCACAATGAAGCGCAAAGCAAGTAATTCATGGTTTGTATTGACCTTTCCTGGGCTAAGGCGCGGAAACGCTCTGCGATACATTTTAACCAGCAGGAGAGGTTAGAAAAACTTTCAGAACGCTATTCCTGAGACAGGAAATTGAGCTCAAAGTGCTTTTTTTTTTCCTCTTCTCCTTCCTTTTCTCCAAACGTACAACACCGCCACTAAGTTCGCCACAGTTATTCTGCGTAGCCTTGCCGTGTACTTTGTGAGAGAAGTTCTCCGCGCCTTTCCTTCCTCTTTTCTGTGCAAGAATAAGGAGTCAAAGGAACAATTTGTGGCCGGAAAGGAGCAGGGGAGAGAAGAAAAAACATACACAGTGATAGGTCAACTGAAAGTTAAGAGGCTTGCCGCAGTGAAAAAAGTATGTACCGTAATAATACAAAAAGCCCGCTTATACACAGACTCTGTAACCGTAACAAAATATAGCATTAACAGTACACACTTGTCCTGGCTCGAGCCTCCTTCATTAACTCTGTTTATATTACAACACAACTGTTTAAATTCCTGCTACTTTGCTAAAATTGAGTTTACAGAAATAGCATGCTCGTTTTCACAACAAAAACATTTATTTTACTCTTGGAGAAAACCAACCTCCAAATATTAGAATCAAAGGTTGTTTACTATACAGCTCACAACCACCCATGATTGCCTCTACTCTCTCCTGTAATGCTCCAATATAGTCCTCGTAGAAATAATTTTACTACAAATTTTCTTGTAGATACAATGGGAACAGGAAACATAAGCCTCAAGCGATAGACAAACCTTTTAAGTGCTGGTAGTTATGTGATGACTTTTAAATTCCGTTCTCTTTGCTAGAACAGGAAGGAAATTTGAGGAGTGCACTCTCCACTCTTGTACTAACTATTCTTACAAACGCTTATTCCTCTATCTACTTCATGTTAATCGAGATAAACTTTTGCAGAAATTATTACTAATTTTCTTGTATATACGTACAAGGGAAACATCGGAATACAGTAGGCTTTTAAGCGATAGTCAAATCTCCTAAGACCACAGCCAGTCGCTATGTGATGACTTTGAAATTCCCTTATTTGCATGGCCAAGAGATAAAAAAAAATTACCATTGGGGTAATTTGTCTCTGATGTGAGACTGCCTTTGTGGTTTACCAGGAGAAATACGAACTGGTTTGAGAATTTAATGCCATTCTGGCAGTTTGTCACAATAGCTCAGTGGTTAGAGCAGCCGCCCGGTAAACGGAAGGTCTGTGGTTCAAACCCCAGTTGTGGCATTGCATTTTTAAGTTCCAGTTCTACCTCTCAAACTGCTTCCCATTTGAGGAAAAATATATGCATTGCAAAATTCAGACAAATAACAAGGAATGTCTCCGAAATGGTTCACTCCCCCCCAAAAAAAGCAAATGACAAACTATCCGCGTTAACAAGGTGTACATTATTTTGTTCTGAAGCAAGATTTTATGTGCTATCAGTTATGCAAAAGTCACCCTGAGTGAAGAGCATTTCTTTGGAAATTCCCAGAAAATTCAAGACAAGCATTTCATTGGCATGAACATATCTTAAGCATTCAGTTTTTAATCAAAACTGGTAAAGCCATTTTTTAGAAAATCAAAATTTTCGAAAAATATTCCACGAAAAGGGTAGCCTGGGATGTGGGGAGTTTTTTAAGAACCTTCGTGTCACATCTTTGTAGAAGGCTGAACTTAAATACCAAATTAGGTAGTTAACTAACCTTTCGTTTTTGAGTTATGCTGTTCACAGGCAGGCATACTAACATGCACACGCACAGACGATTTTCTAAAATGCTGTTTGGATTCAGGGAGTCTCAAAATACGTGGAATCTCGATATCAAACTTTTGGTTCGAATACAATACTTCCTCTACTTACAGTCCCATTTTACAACGAGACTGGCGTCGCAACGAAAGTGCTCAGAGCAGTAAAGCGGAACCAGTTGCTGTCCCATGATTTACTCCACGCGGAAAAGGTATTCTGATATACGAGAATCTGTCTAAAGCTAGATTTGAACCGATTCCTACTGGATGGAAGCAGGATATCAACCAACTCTGTTCCAGCCAATGACGAAGGTAGCTACCGTGGTTGGGAAAAGTTTGTATCACTGTAGCGTTTGTCGTTTGTTTTCGAGAACGTTCGTTTTGTTTAATTCGCATGCGCTGGCAGGGTGCACTATAAGTGCAAAAGGGCTAAATTAGCTTGGTGCTCAGTGAGTGAGTGTGTTGGGTTTAAGGGCCCGTCGACAACTTGGTCATTAGGGCCCCGCTTGGTGCTCAAGCAGTGAAGATGTGAACAAAGAATTAGCCTTGATATTGGAATAGTAAAAGGTGTGAACCGGAAATGATGCCGTGACGCCTAACAGAAAGCGCCAATCTCGAGGATGTGAAACCCATGTGTACCACAGGATATGCTTGAATAATAACATGTGTTGAGCCGTATTTTGTTTTATGTTTTTGTCAATTTTAAGCCCATACCAATGAACTCTGGATCTCACTTGCTGAGCTACGACACGAGACTTCATCATAAAATTAGCTCACAAATTCTGATTTTCTTGTCTTATTGTTTTACAGTTTATAAATTCTATCTATCTTCTGATGTCATAACAGCTGTCGTTGTTTTCTAGTACTCCTCTCTATCCAAATGTCATTTCCTCTTCCAAATCTCTGAATTCCCTTGCTGTTGTAACTCCTTTCCACTCTCTTTCAGGTGTTCTTGTATTCTTGTATTCCACCCAAAAATTCGATGTCGAGATTTCACTGGAAATATGTTTTGAGACCCCCTGAATCCAAAAAAAGCATCTTTAGAAGAAGGTCCGTGTGTGTGTGTGTGTGTATGTGTCTGTGTGTGTGTGTGTGTGTGTCTGTGTGTGTGTGTGTGTGTGTGTGTGTGTGTGTGCGCGCGCGCGCGCGTTTGCGTGTGTGTCTGTGAGTGTCAGTCTGTGGACAGCATAACTCAAAAACGAAAAGTCGGTTAAAAACGAAAGTTGGTATTTAAGTTTAATGTCTCTAAAGGATGCGACATGAAGATTTAGAAGAAGATAGCCCCACCCTGAACTACCCTTTATATGGAAAAATTTTAAAAAATTTTGATTTTCTTGAAAATGGCTTAACGATTTTGATTAAAATGTCATATGTTTGAGATATTTTTATAAAAAACGAAATGCATATCTTGAATTTTCTGGCTATAGCCCCTGTAGTCGTATTTACTCTGGATGGCTTTTGCATATCTGGTAAACCCTTAGTGATAGACCAAATCATACTGCACAAAAAATGTAGATCATGCTAAAATACATAATTCATGTCTGATTAAATTTTCTTGTAGGGTGAACCATTTCGGAGATATTGATAGTTATGAGCTTGATTTTCGGAAAACTTAAAACTTTCGTGAAATGGAACATCTTTGTTCATTTTTTTATATGTTAAGTGTGCAAAGAGAACGTAATCTCAAAGCTTTAAAAGATTTGACTATCGCACAAAGCCTACTGTATTCCAATATTCCCCTTGCACCTACAAGGAAATAAGCAATAAGGTAATTTGTAAAAATATTTATCTTAACTAACACGAAGAAGATATAGGAATAAGAGTTTGTAAGAATGGTTAGTACAAGAGTGGAGAATGTCATGTGAGTGCAACACATAAGAATTTTTCTATTTCATATTCAATGGGCTATTGGTTTGTTAGTATTTCCATAGCTGGTATTGGCGTGGTTTTGAAAGATTTGAATTTTCTTTGTATTTCCTCTTACAAGGACTTCGCTGCAGTAATTAAATAATGGCTTTATATATGCATTGTATGCGGTGTTAAGAGTTGCTCTGGAACATCCACACTTCATTTCTGTCAGGCATTTTAACAGTGAAAGGCGTCTTTCTGCTCTTTGCATTGCATTTTCTATTTGGTCCATGTAAGTTTGGTATAAAATATAACTCCCAAATACTTTTCTTCCTTTGTCTCTGGTAATTGTTGACCCTCAAAATTTAGTTTTATTTTTAATCGTTTTTTCTTGGTGAAAATATTTGGTAGTTTAATTTTGTTGTATTAACAGTCATTACATTTTCTTTGGTCCACTTTAGTGGGTTGGTTAAGGACTGTTGTATGTTGTTTTCTAGTTCTGTACCTCTGTTTTTTTTTTTTTTTTTTTTTTTTTTTTTTTTTTTTTTTTTTTTTTTTTAAAGTCACCACCAAATAGCGCACACTTCAAGCCTGACTCTTGTATTTCTTAGGGCAGATGGTTAATAAATATATTAAAAAGTGTTGTGCTGAGCACTGCACCTTGTGGTAAGCCACGGTGTACTTGTGTGTATTTCGATATATTCCTTCCATATCTGGTAGCAATAAAGCGTTGAGTTAGGAAATGAAACAGCCATAAAAACATTGGACCTTGTATCCCTATTTTTTTACTTTCTTTACTAGTCTTGTTCTGCATGCACTTTGGAAATCAATTAAAAGTGATACATTATCTTCTTTTCTATTGAAGGAGTCTTTGATTTCTTGGCTGAGACGTAAGGGTCATGTATTTCTCCAAATTTCACTCCTTAATTTCATACGGAATATCCTTGTGGGGAAATAGTAGCGAAGCTATTAAAATATTCAAATTACAAAAAAGGGTCATTAGAATTATTCTCAGTTTACCTTTTATTGTCAGCTGCAAACCATTCTTTAAAGAACTAAACATTTTGCCATTGCCCTGTATATACTTATATGAAACAATTGTACTAGTGCAAACACACATCAAAGATTTTACCACCAATTCTGAAATTCACTGTCATAACACAAGAGAAAAAACTAAATTACATCTAACCCCACATAACAAAAAATTGTTTGAAAATAGTTTTTACTACAGAGGCATTAAATATTACAACAAATTACCCATTGAAGTAAAAAATATAAATTCCATTCACCGTTTCAAAAAACATCTCAAGCAATTTTTGATGGAAAAGTGTTATTATTCAACTGATGAGTTTTTGCATTGTTGAGGCAAATGCAGATCTAAGGATGTAAGCGTGAGTTTTAGATGAGGGTTTGTAGATAGATTGTGCCTGTGAATATTATGTATGTAAGTACTATATTTTGTAAGTAGTTTTTTTTAGTGACACAACCACAACATGTATATGTTTTATGGTTGAAATAAATAAATAAATAAATAAATAAATAAATAAATAAATAAATAAATAAATAAATAAATAAATAAATAAATAAATAAATAAATAAATAAATAAATAAATAAATAAATAAATAAATAAATAAATAAATAAATAAATAAATAAATAAATAAATAAATAAATAAATAAATAAATAAATAAATAAATAAATAAATAAATAAATAAATAAATAAATAAATAAATAAATAAATAAATAAATAAATAAATAAATAAATAAATAAATAAATAAATAAATAAATAAATAAATAAATAAATAAATAAATAAATAAATAAATAAATAAATAAATAAATAAATAAATAAATAAATAAATAAATAAATAAATAAATAAATAAATAAATAAATAAATAAATAAATAAATAAATAAATAAATAAATAAATAAATAAATAAATAAATAAATAAATAAATAAATAAATAAATAAATAAATAAATAAATAAATAAATAAATAAATAAATAAATAAATAAATAAATAAATAAATAAATAAATAAATAAATAAATAAATAAATAAATAAATAAATAAATAAATAAATAAATAAATAAATAAATAAATAAATAAATAAATAAATAAATAAATAAATAAATAAATAAATAAATAAATAAATAAATAAATAAATAAATAAATAAATAAATAAATAAATAAATAAATAAATAAATAAATAAATAAATAAATAAATAAATAAATAAATAAATAAATAAATAAATAAATAAATAAATAAATAAATAAATAAATAAATAAATAAATAAATAAATAAATAAATAAATAAATAAATAAATAAATAAATAAATAAATAAATAAATAAATAAATAAATAAATAAATAAATAAATAAATAAATAAATAAATAAATAAATAAATAAATAAATAAATAAATAAATAAATAAATAAATAAATAAATAAATAAATAAATAAATAAATAAATAAATAAATAAATAAATAAATAAATAAATAAATAAATAAATAAATAAATAAATAAATAAATAAATAAATAAATAAATAAATAAATAAATAAATAAATAAATAAATAAATAAATAAATAAATAAATAAATAAATAAATAAATAAATAAATAAATAAATAAATAAATAAATAAATAAATAAATAAATAAATAAATAAATAAATAAATAAATAAATAAATAAATAAATAAATAAATAAATAAATAAATAAATAAATAAATAAATAAATAAATAAATAAATAAATAAATAAATAAATAAATAAATAAATAAATAAATAAATAAATAAATAAATAAATAAATAAATAAATAAATAAATAAATAAATAAATAAATAAATAAATAAATAAATAAATAAATAAATAAATAAATAAATAAATAAATAAATAAATAAATAAATAAATAAATAAATAAATAAATAAATAAATAAATAAATAAATAAATAAATAAATAAATAAATAAATAAATAAATAAATAAATAAATAAGACTTGTTCATTTGTAGACTGGAGCTCTCTGAATTCAGCTTGACATGGGGAAATTAAATTGTTTTATTCTAGAAACCAATTTAACCTGCTTGGCACCATTCTTTCCATCACTTTTGCTATTATGCTAGTAGGAGCTATTGGTCTACAATATTTTATTTCTGATGCTGCAGTCATCGTTCTTCAAGATTGGGACAATTATTGCTTTTCTTCATTCGGCAGATACAGTGGTTTTCCAGGATAGATTTTAGAGTTTTATTAGTTGTTGGTTTGCTGTTTTTCCAAGGTTTTATATGAACTATGGATGTATGCGATCTGGTCCAGGAGATATTTTGCTTTTTAGATTATTAAATACAATGTTCAGTTCTTACATATTAAAATTTTGAATAAAGATATTGTGTTGAGTATTAGGATCACATTCTCTTTTTTTGTTTCAAATCTTTCTTAAATTTCTTACGCTGCTTTTGAGTATTTCTTGTTACTTTACGTGAATTAGTATAATATTTTTGAAGGTTTCGGTTTCATTTATCAATATTTTATTGTTGTGTATGATAGGTGTGCTATTTTTTCATTCCTGTCCTTGATATTTTTATGAAATTGGGCTTTATTACCATCTGTCCTATAATCCAATTTTTCTAAGAAATTATATAAGTAATTCTTTTCAGCTGTATTATTATTATTATTATTATTATTATTATTATTATTATTATTATTATTATTATTATTATTATTATTATTATTATTATTATTATTATTATTATTATTATTATTATTATTATTATTATTATTATTATTATTATTATTATTATTATTATTATTATTATTATTATTATTATTATTATTATTATTATTATTATTATTATTATTATTATTATTATTATTATTATTATTATTATTATTATTATTATTATTATTATTATTATTATTATTATTATTATTATTATTATTATTATTATTATTATTATTATTATTATTATTATTATTATTATTATTATTATTATTATTATTATTATTATTATTATTATTATTATTATTATTATTATTATTATTATTATTATTATTATTATTATTATTATTATTATTATTATTATTATTATTATTATTATTATTATTATTATTATTATTATTATTATTATTATTATTATTATTATTATTATTATTATTATTATTATTATTATTATTATTATTATTATTATTATTATTATTATTATTATTATTATTATTATTATTATTATTATTATTATTATTATTATTATTATTATTATTATTATTATTATTATTATTTTTAAGTGAGGCTCATTTCTTTCGCCATACTTGTGTATCCGATGCATTTTTTTTTTTTTTTTTTGTTCACCTGTATTTATAGCTGTATCCCTTTGCTTTTTCAGTTCTTCTAACTGGGTGTTCCAAAAGGGTTTGAAATTTATTATTCTTCCACGAGGAATGTTTTTTTTTTCAGTTTCTAGGATGGCTTTACAGAAATTTTTCTTCATATGATCTGGTTGGTCATGTAGTTGTGAGTTTGCTCTTTAAATTTATTTTCCAGTTGTTTTATATTTATTCCCATCTGCTTTTTTGAAGTTCCAATACAGATTCATGTGATGCTGACTAACATTTACTATACAAAAAAGTAGATCTCGTTAAAACAAAAATTTATGCCCAAATAAGCTTTTTTTTTTTTTTTTTTTTTATGGAGTGAACCGTTTCGGGGAAATTCCTCGTTATTTTTGTTGTTTTTGCAAAACTTATGCTTTCCACAAATGGAACGTTGTTATTAATTTTTGTATATGTTTGGCGTGCAAAGATAACGAAATTTAAAAGCTTTAAAACCTTTTGACTTTCACCTAAAGTCTACTGTATTCCCTTTGCACCCACAAGAAAATCAGAAATAAATGTTTATAAGAATAGTTAGTACAAGAGTAGAGAAGGTTATGTGAGTGTAACACATATTTTTCTATTTTAATGTGATTCAACAAATATTCAGCCTCCAGATTATTAATATATGCTAGATGTTATTTTTCATACATAATGGTAATAGTACCCTTCGTACTGGTGTAAAATACGCTATGTTTAATGAAAGTAAAGCACTTTATTCAACAGTTAAACAACGGTAATCTTATAAGCAATATACGTTTTTCTACAGCTCCCTCCCTACCCTTCATGTGTTAACTCACTGAGTGGTACATCCGCTTTTCGGTTCCACAACAAAGTTTAAAAAGGAGAGCCTATGCTGGCGTACTTTATACTTATTTCTCATTTCATTTTAAATGTGACCGCCACACTAATCCTTATTAGTGCTCCGTCCTCGCTCGCTTGCTCGGCAGCGTGAGAACCAGACAGATGTTCCATTGAGGGATGTGTTCCTTGATGATAAAGCATTCCTTCATTTTACCTGTTTAAAACGTGCAAGCCATAACAACAAAATTACATAGCAAAGTTCTCGAAATCCGAATGGATATTAGCCACTGAGGTCCATCTGTAAGCGTGTTAAGGAGAGATTAAATTTCCAAAATTGGCCAAAGATGTCATTTTGGTATTTTGTGTAGTCTTATTATTCGCAATTTTCTCCGAAATTTCACACCTTTTACTTTAGGCGCAATACTTTTTAAATATATTTTGTAGAATTTGATTTTATACCTTCATGACCCTCTACAAGCTCTTCAAACTATTCTAACAATAGTTTATCCTTCTGTCTGCTACATATTAAGCGGGATAAACATTACTAGAAATTATTATTTATTTATGCCAACAAACTTAATGTTGGTATTTTTAAACACACAAACCGTGTGTGGGCAATGTTTGAGAGGTAGAACTGGAACTTAAAAATTCAATGCTACAGCTGGGATTTGAACCACAGACCCTCTACTTACCAGGTGGGTGCTCTAACCATTAAGCTACTATAATAACCTGCCAGAATGACATTGAATTCTCAAACCAGTTCGTATTTTACCCTATAAACCACAAAAGCAGTCTAACATCAGAAAAATACTAATGGCTTCATTGCCAGATGCAAGGCACTAGAAAACAACAATCCAGTATATATGCATATTATCGGTGAGCATGTCGATAGCAAACCGGAGGTCGATACTGCGAATTGGGAATTTATTTCTTGCTCAGTGATCAATGGTATATTTTGTAGCTTGCGAATAGAGAGAACTCTAGTGGTTTCATGGCACCGCTGCCTTGAATAATTTATATACCTAGGAACGTAATATGCACATTATGTTCCCAATATTTATTCCTTTCTTCTGCCACCTTTCGCTTTACATTAGTTTGGGCTTTCTGGCATTCTATTTTATCTGACAAATCCTTTGTATACCATTTAATATATTTATCTGTTTTCTAATCTGCATCTGCATAATCTCCTAGTTCCAATAATATTGTTTCTTATATTCTACTTCCTTTTCCCCTAGAGCTTTAATAGCAGCCTGGTGTATGCTCAGTACAATATACTGATATTGTTCTTCAGTAGAATCAAATGTAGTATCAAATTTCATACATTTAAAATTGAGAAAAAGCAAGGCAACAGTGCAGTGCACCAGTGTTGTTAAAATTAAGCGCGCGGTTAATCAAACGTGCCCCTATACCTCTAAACATGGCCGGTTGGGAAAAAGTCTTGGTCAAAATATTTCACAGGTATCTATGGAATATTTATATATCATTTAAAATACCCAAAAATGTCATTTTCACCTAAAAATTTATTCCTAGTGTACTTAAAAGACACCACTCTTTGGTGGAACAACAAATGTAGAACACTTCGCACAACCCACTCACTGCTATGTAGGTGTCGGTAGAGAAGTTTGGTAAAATGCCCCAGAAAGCAAAGGGCAAGAGTTATATGGAACGCAGAGAACAAAAACTGGTGACGCTATGTCATTTATGTTACCTGCCTTGATAAATACTGAGACGGTGTTGTAGGAACTCAAAGCTCTCCTAAACCAGCAATATCGTAGTATGCCTTAACAAACTGCTGCCCTTTCTTGCCTAGTTCCTTCCGTGTCTAATAATTCAGAGCCTCTTCCATCCCGCTTCGAAGCGTACCTACTATTCGCTCAAATAAGTAGGCTTTCTATGGTCTTCCCAGACGATTATATCGATTCTTCTATGACTTGCTAGCCTACCTTGGGCTTCCATATGGACTGTGTATGCTATTTCACTTAAGGTATTTATCGCATAATGTCGAATAAAGGCTCGGTGTGCTTTACAAG
>CM060962.1:265389146-265496646 GCA_030765045.1 Tenodera sinensis
TTTTTGTATTTTAAGAATTTGTCTATCTCTTACGGTTCAAGAGTTATTCAAAAGTAATCCAGGGTAACAGGACTACATAGGCTATAGCCAGAAAATTCAAAATGTGCACTTCATTTTTCATTCAAATGTCTTAAACATATGACATTTTAATTAAAATCGTTAGAGCCATTTTCATGAAAATCAACATTTTCGAAAAATTTTCCATTTAAAGGGTAGTTTATGGTGGGGCTATTTTCTTCAAAATCTTCGTGTCGCATCCTTGAACGACATTAAACTTAATTTGGTTTTTAACCGTTTTTGAGTTCTGCTGCCCACAGACTGACACACACACACACACACACACACACACACACACACACACACACACACACACACACACACACACACACACACACACACAACTTTTTCTAAAATGCTTCTTTTTTGGATTCAGGGGGTCTCAAAATACATTTTTCCGGCGAAATCTCGACATCGAATTTTTGGGTGGAATACAATATCTACTTCCTTCCGCTTATCAGTAGAGAAAGTTAGTTTTACCTTTTTTCTTTCTCTACTGGTAGGTAGGGGAAGTATTGTATTCCACCCAAAAATTCGATGTCGAAATTCCACCGGAAATATATGATTTGTGGCCCCCTGAGTCCACAAAAACCATTTTGAGGAAAAGGACCGTGTGTGTCTGTGTGTGTCAGTCTGTGTGTCTATCAGACTGTGGACAGCATAACTCAAAAACGAAAAGTCGGTTAAAAACCAAAGTTGGTATTTAAGTTTAATGTCATTCAAGGATGCGACACGGAGATTTTGAACAAAATAGCCCCACCCTAAACTACTGTTTACATACATGGAACATTTTTCGAAATATTATTTATTTTCCTGAAAATAGTTCTAACGATTTTGATTAAAATGTCATATGTTTGAGATATTTTTATGACAAATGAAATGTATATCTTGAATTTTCTGGCTATGGTCTCTGTAGTCGTATATACTCTGGACGACGTTTGCATAACTGGTAAACCGTTAGGGAGAGACCAAGTCATACTACACAAAAAAATGTAGATCTTGCTAAAGTACACAATTTATACTCAAACAAATTTTCTTGTAGGGTGAAGCATTTCGGAGATATTCCTTGTTATGTGTGTGAGTTTCGGAAAGGTTAGAACTTTCGTGAAATGGATCATCGTTGTTCATTTTTTGATATATTAAGTGTGCAAAGACAACAGAATCTCAAAGTGATTATTATTTATTTATGCCAACAAACTTACTGTTGGTGTTTTTTAATACACAAGCCGTGTGTGGGGAATGTGTGAGAGGTAGAACTGGAGCTTAAAAATTCAATGCCACAGTTGGGATTTGAACTACAGACCTTCTGCTTACCAGGTGGGTGCTCTAACCATTGAGCTACTGTGACAAACGGCCAGGATGGCTTTGAATTCTTAAACCAGTTCGTATTTTTCCTGGTAAACCACAAACTGGTTTGAGAATTCAATGCTTCAATGACGCTGTCAGGTTCAAAGGTTGTTTCAGGCTGAGCAAATCTACAACTCAATTGCATTCTATCTAATACATCATTAACTATTTAATCACTGGCATCAAGTTATTTTAAGTATCTATTTTTGTGGTAAGTTATACCCCATTTTCGTTCCTATGGTATGTGATACACTAAATTCGTTTTCCTTTGAATGTTTTGAGTGTTATTCTCGTATAGTATGGCATTTGTGTCCCATTACTGCATAAAAAGGTATAAATTAATGTAATCATGCAAGGGGATTTAATTTAGTAAAATTATTATTTTATTGTGGCTGGAATATTTTATTTTTCGTGTATTTTTTAACGTGAACATGATATGGTGCTTTCTAATATCCATTGTAAGCTAAAGAAACATTGGCAGTACACGACGGAAGTAAATTCTTTAAGATGTTAATTACAATCGAAATTTATAGAAAATACCTTTGAATGTGGGTTATTTAAAGGAAAATATTAGATATTAATTTGTAGAAGAGTGATTGACAGTTGAAATAGGTGTATTCCCTATGTTGTCTACAGCAATTGTAATCCATACCTTTTAAAGCTTTCTGTACTAAAATTTCAATCGTATCTCAGCAATATGATAATGTTGCATAATAGCATATCTGGTTCAGGTTATATAAATAACGATGTTTCCGTTTAAACAGAAAGGAAGGGGAGTAAAAATTTCGCGGTGGGCGGGATTCGATCCATGTTCACAGTGCTATTCTGTGTGCGCCTTAAAGTGTTTTAAACCTCTTAGCTAATACTAAATACAGGAAATCAGTGTAGATTATTAAGCTTACTTTGGTAAGCAAAGAGCTCAACACTGATATCCTTTTTAACTTCTGGACCACCATTTAATCACAACTCTATAGTAAAATATTTTCTGCAGACGTAGCAACGTTGAATTTGCAATAGTTACGCTTTAATTTAGGTTGATTTCTAAAATATCGCTTTTCAGATTTGCGAAGTGAGGCAATGGCTGACATCCGCTTTGAACAGCAAGGGAAGCATACATATGACTAATGTATATTAACATTTGAGAGGTAGAACTGGAACTTAAAAATTCAATGCAACAACTGGGATTTGAACCACAGACCTTTCGCTTACCGGGCGGCTACTCTAACCACTGAGCTATTGTGACAAACTGCCAGAATAGCATCAAATTCTCAAACCAGTTCGTATTTCTCCTGGTAAACCACAAAGGCAGTCTCACATCAGAGACAAATTACCCCAATGGTGACTTACTATTGTACTTTATATCCCGGGATTAAATCACCTTAAGATGGTAATTTATATTTATTTATGCCAACAAACTTACTGTTGGTGTTTTTAAGCACACAAGCTGTGTGTGGGCAAAGTTTGAGAGGTAGAACTGGAACATAAAAGTTCAATGCCACAACTGGGATTTGAACCACAGACCTTCCGCTTACCGGGCGGAATTACCATTGGGGTAATTTGTCTCTGATGTGAGACTGCCTTTTTAAGTTCCAGTTCTACCTATCTTTAATACTTTGCCCACACACGGCTTGTGTGTTTAAAAACACCAACAGTAAGTTTGTTGGCATAAATAAATAATAGTATATTAACGTATTGACTTCCGGTTTACAAATTCAAAACTGATATTGCATCATAAATACCTACTTTTTGAGAGTCCCAAATTTTAATTTGAAAAGATTTAAAAAAAAAGGAATATTTTTAGAAAATAGGACGGTGCGTTTGTCAATGGGAAAATGCGGGGACCCAGTTCTCTGCTCTGTCGTGGCAACGTTCCGGCCGCCCTTATGATCCATTCGCTTCATCCATCCTCCCTAGGTAGCCCCCTCATGGGCATAGGCAGAAAATATCGCCTTTCGGTCGAGGTACTAAGTCCCCCTCCGCAAGTTGTCATTGAGTCATAGAGTCATAGGTCCTGTACTAGGCATACAAGTTTCACATAGAGCACAGAACGCTGATTTACCTGTAAGGGACTGAGTATAAGGAACGTAAAGAATTTAAGAAAGATTTGAAACAAGAAAGATAATGTGATCCTAACACTCAGTGCAATATCTTTTTTCAAAATTTTAATATGCAAGAACTGAACATTGCAGTAAATAATCTAAAAAAACAAAAAGTCTCCTGGACCTGATCACATACATCCAGAGTTCATAAAAACTTTGGAAAAACAGCAAAACAACAATACTAGAACTCTACAATGTATCCTGGAAAACCACTGTACCTGCTAAATGGCGAAAGGCAATAATTGTCCCACTCCTTAAGAAAGACAATACAGCGTCAGAAATAAAAAATTATGGACCAGTAGCTCTTACTAGCATAATAACAAAAGTGATGGAAAAAATGGTGTCAAACAGGTTAAATGGGTTTCTAGAATAAAAAAATTTAATTTCCCCATGTCATGCTGGATTTAGAGAGTTCCACTCTACAAATGAACAAGTCCTACTTCTCAGTCAAGAAATCAAAGACTCCTTCAACAGAAAAGAAGATAATTTATCAGTTTTTATTGATTTCCAAAGTGCATATGATTCTATATGCAGAACAAAACTACTAAAGAAAGTTAAAAAAAAAATAGGGATACAAGGTCCAATGTTTTCATGGCTATGTCATTTCCTAACACAACGCTTTATTGCAACCAGATATGGAAGAAATATGTCCAAATACAAACAAGTACACCGTGGCTTACCACAAGGTGCAGTGCTCAGCACAACACTTTTTAATATATTTATTAACGACCTGCCAAAACAAATACAAGAATCAGGTGTGAAGTGTGCACTATTTGCTGAATACTTAGTAATGTGGACTTCAAAACCACAAAGCAAAAGTACAGAACTAGAAAAAATCATGCAACAATCCTTAACCAACTTACAAAGGTGGACCAAAGAAAATTTAATGACTGGTAATACAACAAAATCAAACTACCAAATCTTTTCACTAAGAAAAACACCACAAAATAAAACTAAATTTTGAGGGTCAACAATTACCAGAAACAAAGGAAGCAAAGTATTTAGGAGTAACATTTGATACTAAACTTACATGGACCAAACAAATAGAAAATTTAATACAAAGAGCAGAGAGGCCCCTTTCACTGTCTAACAGGAATGAAGTGGGGATGTTCCAGAGCAACTCTTAACACAACATTCAATGTATATATAAAGCCATTATTTACTTACTGCAGCGAAGTTCTTGTAACAGCAAACACAAAAAAGATTCAAATCTTCAAAAGCAAAGTCTCAGATTAAATACAGGTGCTATCGAAACCACACCAATGGCAGCTATGGAAATACTAACCAACCAATGCCCCATTGAATATGAAATAGAAAAATCGGCTCTTATTCAACACGAAAAGTTGATCAGACTCCATTCAATACATGGCACAAGAGAAATTTTACACATACACTAAAGATTCATGAGAGCTTTCTTTCCAAAATTCAAACATCAAGAAGAATGTATACCTTCCTAATTCAAATGAAAACTTCATATCTAAAGTCAATCCGACACAAACATTAGACATCACATATTATTTACACCTGACAGAAGAAGTTAAGAAAAGTGATACTCCAAGTGGTGTTCTAAAATTATTGGCATTAGAGACAATCCATACTAGATTTCCAGAACACGAATGGCTCCATATTTATACTGATGGATCATTGATATCAAACCAAGATGGAGCAGGTGCTGGAGTCATATGTCACCTTACCCATCTAACAGCACTTCAAAAACACCTAGTATTCCAATGGATACCAGTTCACTTTGGACTGAGTGGTAATGACAAAGCTGATTTTCTTGCAAAAAAGGGTACCGGCAATGTGCAGAAATCAATAGTTAATCTACCATTTTATCTAGCTAAAAGATTAGTCAACACTGAATTAAAAAAAATATATTGAAAAATATTACTATGAAAAATCAAAAAATAAAAGATGGGAACTACAAAACATTCAAACAGTAATTCCTGAGTATCCTCGAAAAACATCAGTTGCAACCTTCAGGTTGATTACAGGACATGATTGTCTGGCAAAACATTTAAACAGAATTGGGATATATTCTTCACCACTCTGTCCTCTATGTGATCTGCAAGAGGAAATGGATCGAGACCACCTTCAAATATGCCCAGCCACTTCTAGTGCCCCATCCATCAGTGAAAAATATTGGAGAGCAAGAGGATTAATGACTTCATTGTCAGAAATCCAGCATTAGCTAACAACAACAACAACAACAACGTTTTTGAAATTTGAAGCTTAGCTTATGACTTAGTTCCACATTTTATAAAATCCATAGGTACACAGTTTTGCTAAAATCATACCCAAAATGCTCCTAGATAATAAGGTTCAGCGAAATGTGATGATAGGAAAACGCCTTACCTACAGCTATTTGTTTCGATAATTTAATTTCAAAATACTTTAAGGCTTCACATTGGTCCCTTTGGACTCGAAGTAATTAAAAATCTGCCTTTTCTTTCAAAAAACTTAAAAAAATAGACTTTGAGCGATAGTCAAATCCTTTAAATCTTTAAAATGCCTTTCTCTTTGCTGAGTTAACATGTAAAGATGAACAGTAATGCTGCTTAGGCGAAAGTTTAAGTTCTTTGCGAAAGTGAAGCAACTGACAAGGAATATCTCCGAAATAGTTCACTCTACAGGAACTTGTTTTCGGAAAGTAATTGTGTGTTTTGACAAGATCTACATATTTGTATAGTAAGTTCTTGTCTCTTACAGTTTACAAGTTATTCAAAAGTCTTCCAGTGTAAATAGAACTACATGGGCTGTAGCCAGAAAATTCTAAATATACATTTCATTTGTGATAAAACGACCTTAATCACAGTTCATTTTCCTCAAAACCGTTAGAGGCATTTTAAAAAAAAATCGAAATTTTCAATAAATTTTACATCTAAAGGGTAGTTTAGTGTGGGACAATATTCATCAAAATCTTCTAGACATTTATCCCTAGAGACATTACCCTTCGATACCAACTTAGTTTAGTAACAAACTTTTGTTTTCAGACAGGCAGACAGAGAAATACACAGACCGACTGACAGACACATAGGCATAATAAATACACACGGACCTTTTTCCAAAGATGCTTTTATTGGATTCAGGGGGCCTCCAGATATACATTTTAGTCTAAATCTCGACATCGAATTTTTGGGTGGAATACAATATTTCCTCTACTTTCCAGTAGAGAAGGCAAAAAGGAAACCTAACCATCTCCCACTTTTATAACTTTTTGGAAACGTTATGTGGCCGGACCGTCTGAAAGATTAGGACTTTTTAATGGTGAAACAATTATCGATATAAATGGTTGTTTATAAGTTATACGCACGCGCGCTCGCACACACAGACAGACACACACACACACACACACACACACACACACACACACACACACACACACACAATAAAATTAATTACGAGAAAAAACCGAATAGCGACTTAACAGTTCAAAAATATATAGGTACCGAATTGTTTGAAAATTCAAACAAATAGCAAAGAGTATCTCGAAAATAATTAATGCCATAAAAGAACACTTACATATGTTGTGTATTTTAAACAAAGGTATATCTTTTATCGTAAGCTTCTGACTTACAAAATTATAAGAAAATCGCCAAATGAAGACGAATTCGCAAACCGTTCACAAAAGATTCAAGATATACAATTTATTAAACAGTTCATATCTTAAGGCTGTTATTGTAATCAAAACCGCCACAGCTTTTTTTGATAAAGTCCAAAGCAGCGTAAAAGTTTGAATGCGAAGGCTTGAATAAGGGTGGGGGGGGGGGGCTAGAGGATTCTCTAACAAATCTCCGTCTTGCATGTATCCTCTAAAGATACTGTATTTATGGTTCAGAAGTATTTTCAAGTAATAGCTACAAGTAGTTATGATGATTTACAGATGGCCTTAGTTGCATAGTCGCGTTTCGTAGCATTCGTTTGTATGTGTTTCTATAAATTATTTCTGTATCTTAAGGTATTGAATAATGTAATACAGCTTTTCGGTTATGACGATTTATAATGTGTTCGCACATGCACGAGAGAAATTTTACACATACACTAAAGTCTCAGGATAGGTTTCTTTACAAAATTCAAGAGATCAAGCAGAATATATACCTTCCTAATTCAAAGGAATAGTTCATATCTGAGGTCAAACAGACACAAACATTAGAGATCACATAATACTTACACCTGACAGAAGAAGCTAAGAAAAGTGATACTCCAACTAGTGTTCTAAAATTATTAGCATTAGAGACAATTCATTCTAGAATTCTGTATCACGAATGGCTCCATACTTATACTGATGGATCATTGATATCAAACCAAGATGGAGCAGGGGATGGAGTCAGGTGTCACCCCTTTTCCTATTACAAATCTTTAAGTCATGGAACTACAAAATTTGATCGAGAAATTGAAGCAATTAGAATGGCCCTACCAAATCTTTTCTATAGAATTTCACATCTTCATCAAGCAGTTATTCTCTCAAATTTCAGGGCAGCCATTATAGCAATTACTTCCAAGTTGACACAAAAAAAGCAAACAATTATAGAATGTTGTAAAATCCTTACCCATCTAACAGCACTTAAAAAAAGTCTAGTCTTCCAAGGGACACCAGCTCACTGTGGACTCAGTGCTAATGACACATCTGATTTTCTTGCAAAAAAGGTTAAAAACAGTGAACAGAAATCTATGATTAATCTACCATTTTATGCAGCTAAAAGATTAGTCAACTCTGGATTAAAAAAAATATTGCTATTACATATTACTGTGAAGAATGAAAGAATAAATGTTGCGAACTACCAAACATTCAAACAGTAATTCCTGAGTATACCCGAAAAACGGCAGTTACGACCTTCAAATTGATTACAGAATATGATTGTCTGGCAAAACATTTGAACAGAATTGGGATATATTCTTCACCACTCTGTCCTCTATGTGATCTGCAAGAGGAACTGGACCAAGACCACCTTCAAATATGCATGGCTACTTCTGGCGCCCCATCCATCAGTGAAAAATATTGGAGAGCTAGAGTACTGATGACTTCACTGTCAGAAATCCAGTATTAGCTAACAACAGTATATTGAGTCTGCAGATCCATCTCCAATTTTAGTCCCATTTTAGAAAATTTTTACTTTTTCTACTGGAGAGTAGAGGAATTATTGCATTCCACCAAAAAATTCAATGTTGATATTTCTCCGGAAATATATGTGTTGAGGCCCCTGAGTCAAAAAAAAAAAAGCATTTTAGATAAAGGTCCGTGTGTGTCCTAGTGTCTCTGTCAGGCTTTGGACAGTATAACTCAAAACCGAAACGACTGTTAAAAACAAAAGCTGGTGTTTAAGGTCAATGTCTTCCAAATATGCGACACGAAGATTTTGTAGAAAATAGGTCCTACCTATACCTTTACATGGAAAATTTTTCAAAATCTTTGATTTTCTTGAAAATGGCTCTAACGATTTTGATAAAAGTGCAATATGTTTACGGTATTTTCATTTCAAATAAAATGTTTATTTTCAATTTTCTGGCTATAGCCTATGTAGTGTTATTGAGTAACTCATAAACCGTAAGAGATTGACAAAAAATGTTACTTTACAAAAAATGTAGATGTCGCTAAAACACACAATATATGTCTAAAAAAGCTTTTTTGTAGAGTAAACCATTTCGCAGACATAACTTGTTATTTGTGTTAGTTTCGAAAAACATAACACTTTGGTGAAATGCAACATCGTTGTTAATTTTTATATGTTTAGCGTGCAGAGAATGAGACCTCAAAAGTAAAACGATTAGTTATATCGCTCAAAGCCTACTGTGTTTTAATAGTCATTCCCGTGCACCTACAAGGAAATAAGCAATAAGATAATTCCTTTAAGGTTTGTATCAAGTAACACGAAGAAGAAATAGGAATAAGAGTTTGTAAGAATGGCTAGTACAAGAGTAGAGAATGTCAGGAGAGTGCAACACATCAGATTTTTTGCCAAAAGTTGATAATGCTTTATGCATAAATATCTTAAATAATGTGGTCGATATGCTGCAACCCTGACGAACGCCGTGTGCTATTTTAATTTCTTCTGCTACTACTTTTTCAATTTTGATTTTAGATACAGAGTTTTTGTACCACTTTGTTGTATTAATTATTAATTTGTTAGTGTGCACATCCGCTAACACTTCCCACAACTTATGTAAAGGTACAGAGTCATATACTTTTTGTAAGTCCACGAAAGTGAAATTAGGTTGTGGTTCAATATTAGCAGTTTTCTGAGTCAGTTATTTAATAACAAGTATGTGATCTATCGTAGAACAGCCACATCTGAACCCTTTCTATATTTCAATATCTTTAACTTAGTAATTTTTTTCCAAATAGTACTTCATGATTTATTCATGTATCCGACTAAATTTGTTCATTACTGTGACTGCTCTATAATTCTGGCAGTCTTTACTTCCCTTTTTATATATTACCGGTATCGACACACTTTTCCATTGCTCTGCTACCTTCATTCATTTAACTTTCACATAAATATTCTTTGTCATCTTCACCCAATAATTTACTAAAATACATTTTTCATTTATTCAAAGAAATTCCTTGAATATCTGTTTTATTATGTCCTGTATTTCTCAAATGTTTTAAAACTCTTCAAGCTTGGGAACACATTTTACCTCCGATTTAACTCTTAATCCGTTGACAATTATGTTCCCAATATAATTCCTTCCTTCTGCCAAATTTCGCCTTAAATTAGCCTGAGCGTTCTGGTATTCTGTTTCATCTGATAAATTTTCAGTATAGAACCAACCAATATATTTATTTCCGCATGCGCTGTAATGCCATTTCACCTTAGACATTTATGGTATAATGTGGAAAAAAGGCTCGGTGTGCTTTACAAGGACAGGCGAGAGGATCTGTGTACTTGGGCATTAGAAACAGCCATTTTGATAATTCTAAGCCCTCAATAGGTGGCCAAGGAGATTGGATCACTTCAATTTTCTGACCGCAAAAGTAGATCAAAGAAGGCCTTCCCTTAATCCGCTTCTTACTTGTTTTGTCAACAAATTTTTGTATCTTAAGTATCAAAATTTAGTGCCCAGCTCAAATTACTGTAGAAGAACGCACATATATTGTGTAGATAAAATTAAGAGTTCATATAAAGCAAGATGACCCAAAGAAGAGAACATTTAAATTTTGATTGCAACTACATGTGTGTCATTAGAAGCGCCTTATACAGTCTAGAAAATCCTTCGGATCGCAAGCTTGTCTTGCTTTGGTTGAAGAAATTGACGTCGTGTGATCAGAACATTAGGTAGATGAGGATTCGCAATGAGTTCGTCTACTACCTAGGTCTAGACGTGCAAAACGGATTACTGAGGCCTCCGTTCAACCATGTGCCTCCCGCTGAACCAGTGAGGGAGATGGAGCATCTCCTACCAGGAGCAAATGTGAAACATCGAGGACCTGGCAGGGACCGGAACAAACCCTCAGCTGGACCAAGCAGAGACTATCTGTAAATTTCAAATGTAGAATGGATTTTTTCGTGTATTTTAGGCAACAAATCCTGGCAAAAATATATAAGTGCAAAAAATGCATTGCAAAAGTGCTTAGTGTTAAAGCAAATTATTTCAAGTGAAGTAAAGGTCATATTTTATATCCCTTTTATTTTGCGCAAAATGTTCGAGTCCGACGGACAGGAATAGAGCCCTATGTATTTCACTTTCGGTGGCGCTAGTATCTTTCCATATGTAACGAGGGGTTTGCAAACCTGTGCATGGAGAACATCGCGATTTTAGCAATCGTGATAGCAAACGTGTCTGTGATTGGGTGAAAGGTATGGTAAATGAAGCGAAAATGGTGTGAATCAGAAAGTTAAGATTATATAATAGTGGGATACATAATCACAATCATTTTTAAGGGAACGCATGCTCGCTTTGTGAGCGGTAATTTGTGAGTTCTCAAGTGCCAAACAAAACGTACCATAATATTATTAGGATTTTTACGCGATAAGGGTATGGTTATGTTTATCCGACGGACTGGAACAAATGTGCTTTCTTTTCTTCAGTACCAGCAGAAAATTGGATACAAAGATCATAGGAAACAGAAGTTCTGAAGTTCCCTGTATAAGAAGACATTTTGAGAACACGCTGGGTCTGTGTGGTTATGTGTGAGTTTGTGTGTGAGTGAGTGTGAGCTGATGTATGTGACTGCATTACACACAAATTTTCATATAGGCTTTTGCCTAAATATGGGTATTGGGAGCATTGGAATACAAAAACTAATTTCTAAAGAAAGGCTCTGTCTGTGTGTGTTTTTTTTTCTTTTTCTTTTTTTTGATTCTTTATTGTTCTACATGTTCCATTACAATATGTAATACTACATGTTGGGTTTGCTTACAAAGTAAACTGATAATCATGTATTAATTAACATGAATAATTATTTAGATTTATACAGTTCAATTATTTGTGTGTGTGTGTGTGTGTGTGTGTGTGTGTGTGTGTGTGTGTGTGTGTGTGGGTGTGTGTGTGTGTGTGTGTGTTTATGTGTGTGTCTGTGCGCGCGCGAGTATGTGTGTGCACTCCTGCGCGTGTATATCTGTGTCCATTTGAGAAATATATTTGAAAACTAATAGTTAAATACCCAACTATCTGAATTGGAAAATATGCCGATATTTCTAAAGACATTCTGCTCCAACTAACTTGTAATACTGATAATCACAGGACTAGTTTCGGAGAGGATTCTCTCAAGGAATTTATCATTTTGCTCCACTGTATTAAACATCTCATTTTCACAAGTTTTATACCCAACTTTGTATTTAAATGAATGAACCATGAGCCAAGTAGGTATAGCACCAAAATAAAAAAAAACCTTCATATCCAAGACTGGCGTTTATACAGAACATTTATGCACAACTTAACGTTATTCTCCTGATACGTGAAGTACTAGATTTTCTGGAATGTCTCTAGCAGTCCCCTTCATTCTGGACAATTCGCGCATAACTCGTAAAATGTTACTGCATAAAACGTATACATCTCGTTAAAGCATATAGTTTATATTAAATGTATGTTTTGAATTGTTTTCTTTTATGTAGAGTGAACCATTTTGGGAATCGCTCTTGTTATTTGTGCGAATCTTGCAACAAATGTACATAATTTTTGTATTATGTATACGTTATTCGTTTTTACTTTCCTTACAGTGTATAGTAACTTGGTGACAAAATGCCACCAGAAATCTATATTTGGTACACCGTGAACTCAAAAAGAATCTTTTATAGAAAAAGGTCCATTTGTGTCAATGCGTGAACTTTTCCGCTTTGAACAGTACACCCCCAGAACGAAGAGATGCTAAAATGCTAATCTTAGTATAAAGTTCACATTTCACAAGGATGTGACACAAATATGTCGAAGAAGATCCACCAACCCAGACTATTCTTTGCAGGGAAACGTTTTTTGAAAATGTTGATTTAATCGAAATTGGTTTGAACAGACTAAATGTAATTAACATTTGCTGAAAGTATTGCTATAACAATTTAAACGTGTAACGTTAATTTCCTGGAAATAATCTCAGAAGACCTCTTCTTTCTGTAGTATCTTGTCATAACTGGTAATCCTTAAGAAGTAGACAAACTCCTGCATAGTCGAGAAGAAAATGCACATCCTACTAACACATACAAACACACAATTTGTGTCTAATAGATATTTTGTAGTGTGAACTATTTCGCAGATATCCTTATCGTCTGAATTTTCCAATACTTGCAGGTACTTTTTCCCAAATGGCAAGTTTGTATCTCTCGACAATGCAAACAAACCAATTTCAAGTACATGACACTGTGACCGTCACACTGAACCATAACTTAAGGCTCACTGTATTACCATGTTACCCCTGATCCCAGAAGAAAGTAGTGACATAAATTTCTACAAAGATTTATCTTACCCGCTGTGTAGTCTGGTGGCTAATGTGATGACATTGAAATCAAGAGGGCCAGGTTGGTGTCCTGCCTGGAGGATGGTATCTTTTATTTAGTTAGAAATTTTATCCATCCTTCCTAGATAATGGAAGTAGGACTGATAACTGCTGCTGTTTTCAATGTTCCGTACTGAAGCGGACAAAAAACACATTTCTTCTACTTCTTCTTCTTCTTCTTCTTCTTCTTCTTCTTCTTCTTCTTCTTCTTCTTCTTCTTCTTCTTCTTCTTCTTCTTCTTCTTCTTCTTCTTCTTCTTCATCATCATCATTTTCTTCTTCTTCGTCTTCTTCTTCTTCTTCTTCGTCGTCTTCTTCTTCCTCTTCTTCTGATTATTATTATTATTATTATTATTATTATTATTATTATTATTATTATTATTATTATTATTATTATTATTATTATTATTATTATTATTATTATTATTATTATTATTATTATTATTATTATTATTATTATTATTATTACTATTATTATTATTATTATTATTATTATTATTATTATTATTATTATTATTATTATTATTAGTAGTAGTAGTAGTAGTAGTAGTAGTAGTAGTAGTAGTAGTAGTAGTAGTAGTAGTAGTAGTAGTAGTAGTAGTAGTATTAGTATTATTATTACTTGATATGGAACGCTTTATATTCTGTACCGACGACCACTCTTAGGAATCCCTAATATTTTACAAAGGTAAATTACATTTCGTACCATATTATTGTTTGCATAGGAATGCTTACAAATGAGGCAAAGCGACTAATTGCTTACTTGATCTGAAGGCATTAATTTTAAACTGCAATGTTTATCCTTAAGTGACTTGAATGATAAAATCTGTATCGCCAACTTAAAGGTAGTTAGTATCATAAGAATTTATTTCAAGGTAAACGAATGCATTTTCACTACGGTTTGAAAATAAATACTAAATTTCCAAGACCAGTGGACAGCTATGATGCTACGTTGTTGTTTAAGGTGTTGTTTAGTGTCACTCCATGTGTAATAAGGACGTTGTCGAAATATCCATGAACAAAACGCAATGTTTGCGTCTTGTAGAAGGGAACTACTTTAGATCAGGTGAGTGGAATAGTAAATAAAATGAAAATTGTGTGTATAGGAGAGGTAAGCTTATACAAACAATGGAATATCAATAAGTACATTTTACTAAGGAAGGTATGCTTGCGCTGTCTGCGTATTTTGATTTAACCACTGATAGCTCATTAACGTAAAATTCTAGGTATATTAGCGAAATTTAACCTGCCATGAATCAGAATTCTAAACTTATATTGGTGAATGGTCAATTACAAATATTAAGGGACCGCAAGCAAGCGAAGAGATGTAATCAAAAGGAGAGCTATTAGAAACACAGGAAGAAAAAGCAGAATATGGTGGTTTTCAGTTCTCTGTTTTTGCACCTGGGTTAGTAGTGAACGAAAATGGCTTGGTTTGTTGGCATTGCAAAATGCTTTTCGTATAAACTAAATATTGACTTGGAAACGTTTGTCGCTATTACATGTGCGCAAATATTATCCGAAGTTACTTTCATCTTTACGGACCCAGATTCAATTCTTTTTGGGTGACAGCAAAAACAATGCTTATCAGTCCTGAGTTCAGTATTGCTTAAGGTCAAAGTTTACATATACGGCCCTAGTGCATAGAGAACCTTAAGACATGTGCTGTATACGACACGCGGGGTGCGAAGAGGATAACGCTGTTATAATGACTTTAATGTGACATAGTTACTCTTGAGGTTATCTGTCGCTGACAAATAAATTACTTTACTTTGTTTACCACCTATCTGTAGTACGTAAGACCAAGTATTGTATCCCAACTAAAAATCCGATATTCAGAATTCAGTGGAAATATTCGTTTTGAGGTTCCCCTAGTTAAGAAGACCCGCATTCACAAAAGGGGTTTTGAGTGTCTGTGTGTCTTCTTGTGCTAATGTGTGTGTGAGTACCATATATCGAAAGTAAAGTGTACTTTAAATACCAAACTTGGTATACAAGTTAAGTATTTTAACGACGGGACACAATATTTTCATTTAACTGTTCCACATCAAACTGTGCTTCATATGGAAGTTTGTGGTTAGGTTTGTTTTTCACTAAAATATGGTGATTTTAAAGACATTTCATTACAATTAAGATATATCGATATTCATTTTATGGGAACAGCTGTGTGACGGCCGCTTGGTCTATATGATTTAGTATACGTAAATGGTAAACTATTAGAGATAAGCACAATCTTACTAAGCAGAAAGAATTGTAAATCTGATACGATCCCCAATTTATGTAATTTACAATTTTGCGGTAGTAATCATTTCAATGATTCTCGTGGATTGGATTTATAGTATGTATTACCTTGAGAGATAGAGCTACAATTTAAAAATTGAATGCCACACCTGGGATTTGAACCACAGAACCTCATCCAACGAGGTGGGTGCGGTAGCCATTAAGCTACTATGGCAACCTGCCAGAATGGCAGAATTCTCAAACCAGTTCGTATTCCTTCCGGTAAATCACAAAGGTAGTCTCACATCAGAGACAATTACCCCAATGGTGACTCACTATTACAAGTACTTTATGTCCCGGGAGTAAAGTACCTTGAGACTGTAATTATTATTTATTTATGCCAACAAACTTATGTTGGTATTTTGAAGCATACAGGCCGTGTGTGGGCAATGTTTGAGAGGTAGAACTGGAACTTAAAAATTCAATGCCACAGCTGCAATTTGAACCAAAATGGGTACTCTAGACATTGAGCTACTGTGACAAGCTGCCAAAATGACATTGAGTTCTCAAACCAGTTTATTACGTTGTTCAAGTCATATTTCATAAAAAGAAAGATTAAAGATTAAAAGATTAGTCAACTCTGAATTCCAAAAAATTGTTGCAAAATATTACTATGAAAAATCAAAGGATAAAAGATGGGAACTACCAAACATTCAAACAGTGATTCCTGAGTATCCTCGAAAAACAGCAGTTGCAACCTTCAGGTTGATTACAGGACATGATTGTCTGGCAAAACATTTAAACAGAATTGGGATATATTCTTCACCACTCTGTCCTCTATGTGATCTGCAAGAGGAAATGGATCGAGATCACCTTCAAATATGCCCGGCCACTTCCAGTGCCCCATCCATCAGTGAAAAATATTGGAGAGCAAGAGGATTAATGACTCCATTGTCAGAAATCCAGCATTAGCTATCAACAACAACAACAACTTTGTTGAAGTGGTAAGGCGTTATGCATTGTTCTCGTTATCATGTTAGACACATTAAATTTCAAACACATCACATAACGATTCATTTTTTTTAAAAATTCAACCTTAGTCCTCTATAAATAACCCACAGCCCCAAAAAACTTCAAGGGCCAAGGCTTACCGCCAGGCCGCTGCGTGCCACACCTTTGCCCACTACACGGGTCACGAGTGGGGTGAGGCGGCGCCGTGGCCGAGCGGTTAGCGCGCTCGCCTATCACCTAGGCGGCCCGGGTTCGATCCCAGGGACCCGCATGTGGTATTCGTGGTGGACGAAGCGGCGTCAGGGTGGGTTTTCTCCGGGTGCTCCGGTTTCCCCCGCCATCTCATTCCACCGGTGCTCCATCTTCATTCCATGTATCATCAGTGTCACCGCCTGTGGTGCCGTAGTAGTAAAAGCGGGCGTTAAACACTACAACAACTACAACAACGAGTGGGTTGCAGAACTGTAGAGAGGGACCTCGTCAGTTCCCGAGGCTGCTAGCCAAGTTATACGGCCTTCGGGATCTTGGGTCCCAACATGTTTATCAAGTAGCCCCTCAAAAGGCCCAACAGGGACCTCGCGAGGGGGACTCTACTTCCCAGATGGGAGAAAATCCCCAGACTGGTACCGGGGAATAACCCCTGGTGCCGCGCCACGGAGGCTGTCGCGCTACAACTGCGCTACGGAGGCGGTCCTACTCTACTATACCCTCCTTATACCCATAAGGAAAGTGTAATGCAAGCCTTTATTTCTTAACAAGAGTGTGCCATACGAATACTCTGTAGGAGAGCAAACAAAGTCGCGTGAAGGCAACACAACGTCTTTTTCTCCAATGTTACTAATACTTGAAATTGAAATGCAGTTTTGATATACACACACCCTCCAACTACTGTGATTCCAAGCGTTCTATCTTATATTGGACGTGAAAGAGAGCTCAGTTTTGCTCAGAGGCCTCTTGGTAGGAGTTGAGGTTCTTTTGCGTGCAGTAAACCTACGACACAGAACCAACGGCATTTCTTCACTTCCGAAGGGAGCCATGCTAGGCATTGCTACACCCCCATAAATTCCATCGCCCTCAGCCGTGTTTGAACCTGCAACCTCGGGAATCAAGTGTTACCCTTAGTACACTCAGGACGACGTTCTTAGTGCGGAACTTTCGTCGAAGCATTCTTATTTTTTGTGTTGAAACTATTTTTGAAACTTATGGTACAAATTTGTCTGTTGAAGATATACTATCTTAAAGTGTGGTAAATAAATATTGCGTTTAGAATTCCAGGCTCAGAATTAAGGTCAATAATTGTTGACTTTCTCCGATATAATTGCGAATAATTGAGGAGCAATTTGACCAACGGCGGCGGTTCTGCATGTAGATCTCAGTGTACACGTCTATGGCGGTAATGTACTTGTATATACTCTTCACCATAAGGCCGGACTCCCAGGTCAAGAAATCGTAGATTTCATTTACGCTGATATATGAGATAGCAGTCTCTCATGGAAGCACAAAACACGCGACAAACGCTGTCCGCTGTTTCCGGGTGGTACCTTTTTGTGTACATGTTGAAAATCAAGAAAACTTTTGATACAAGCAATTGCAAGTATGTTGTGCTTTTGAAGTTTCTGTAGTTTTCAAATCATTAAATGGATAAACTGCTATTCAGTTGAACATATGCAAAATATGTAATGGACTTGGTTGCCGGGGGATAGGTGAAGTTTCATAAAGACTGCGATATGGATAATTAGATTGTGGATAGGAATCGAAAGTTGCCTAATATTCAATTGAAGCATTGAAGACGAGCATGTTGAGACTTAAACAGAACGCAAACGTTTGTGTTCTGAAAACAACAGTGGGACATGTATCAGAAGTGACAGTCTAGGATGCGCTGGTTAAATTAATGTTATATTTCTTGCTGCAAATAAACCATAAATAAACATATAAAACACAATATAACACAGATAAAAATAATAATTAATCAACCAGAGAAGATATCTTCGTTTCATGAAATTTGTATTCCTTGACAGTAGATTATTTAAGGCAAAATCATTTCTGTTTTGAAACTTCCCAATATACACTCTTACATGCATACTTCCAGACTCTGTGGTGAGTAGCGAAAGATTCTTCTGAAAAAGTCTCTGCTGTAATCGAAATACGAACCAGACACCTCCACATTGAGAATCCCGAATGTGGGACACTCCACCAGTGTGGCGGCCATGAGGTTGCACTCTGCAGCCATTGGGAGACGAAACCACGTTACAAAACTACACCATAATGGGTATACGTGGGTGCATCGAAACAACGATTGCTTTCCTCTCTTATCCATCGTGGTCAGGTTGTGTTTCCTTCAAACTGCACATATTAATTACTAGCTTCATATCATTATTTCATATCTCCCACTAATTCGATATGAGACTTTTCCAGAAATACCTAAATGCTGGTGCTGTTTTTGCAATTATTATCGTCGCTGTGTCTTTAAGCTAATGAGATCTTTGTGGTGTCAGGGCTTGGTAACGGATGGAATGAAAATTCACACGATGTTTCTTCACCACAATGTATTTTATTAACACTTCATCGATACTTTACATTAAATAATTCCTCTCAGCACCATTGTAAATGCTTAAAAACCTTTCCACTTCTTCACTTAGTAGAACTTATGCTTGATGAAAATTTGGTGAAAGTTCCATGTTCACACTACCTAAATATGTCTTTTCAGCTCGAACATACACCCTCGAGTGAACAGTTTTTGGCGTCGTTTGACGCGACACCGCCTTTTTCATATACATCCGCGCATGCGTCCATCAAATAGTTCTTTCTCGTTAGGGAAGCGATCCCTAATCATCCTCCCCTACTTTTATTATGGAACACATATAATTCTAATATCTATACATATATATTAAAGTCACATATGGAAAGATTTATGACGTCTTTGGGCAAACATAGTTGTTCGTAACAATGAACCTTGTCAACATGTTTTCGTCATTTAACTATCTCATACCAACATCAAAAAACGAATTACACTTTTAACAAACATTCACATGAACGATTTTCTTTTGGAGTCTTCTAATATTCTGTCTCACATGCCCCTTATTTTGTTTTTCAAGTTGTCACCTATATTAAAATCTTGAAACACAATACAATACTTCTCCCTACTCCTCTGATGCAATCACTTTGTACAATATATACATATTTTTTTTACAGTCTTCTTCGCTGTTTGTCTTTGTCTTTTATTTTGGCATGACACACCATGTTTTTATAAATTTCACATATTCAGTTACTACACAATACATGTTCAGTTATTATACATCACATATTCAGTTATTATATAATACATATTCAGTTATTGTACAACACATTCAGTTATTATACAACGTATCCAGTTATTATACAACATATGTTCAGTTATTATACAACACATATTCAGTTATTATACAAGACATATTCAGTTATTGTACATTTGACATTGACACAAATGTAATTTAAGTGTATCGTGGTTTATTGTGTGACTTTTGACTTATGTTCCTTGTTATGAGGAGAGAAAAACAGGATACAAATTTTGAGCTAATGATTATGATCATATATATGGCAATATTTTATTCAGTTCTTTGCCTTCTTTGTCTTGTAAGCTTATTATGTATAGGTAGGTCGTTGAGTCGGTTCTTAAACTCTGATGTTACTAATGGTACCATTTTTTAATTGGGTTCTTATTCATTATTATTTGGTTCAACATTTCTTCAAGCTTAGCATTGGCTATATCCATCTTAATTCATGGGCATTGCTTTTCTGATTGTGGTTTTTCTTACTTCACTAATTGTCACCTCTTTGTCTCTTATCTCTATAAGAGAAAACTTCTATACCTATAATTATTCTGCAATTGTATTATTTTTCCTCTCAATTCACCCTCGACATCTTTGTGTCAAAATATTTTATCTTTGTCATCACAATTGATTCCTTTTTATTTTTGTCCCTGACATCCTTGTGTCAAAAACACATTATTTTCCGTCACTATAATTCATTTCTTTAATGACAATCAGTGTCCTCATCTGTCTTTGTTGACAATGCTCTTTGTGGTCAATATAGCCAATGACTATGTTGATTTTTTTTTGTTGTATTTTCCAATCTGAACATAATCTTCTATAAGTAACCCATTAAAAATTGTTATTTTCCATCATCTCTACTATTCCTACCTTACATATTTGTTGGCAAAGACTACTTGGTCCTTTCTTTGTATGGTTTAAATTTATTTTTATGGTATCTTCCTACCAACTTGCCATTTGTATTCTGTAGCTCATACGTGTGGTCACCCAGCTGTTTTGTTATGACCAGTGGTCCAGCGTACAGTAGTTCCATCTTCCTCTCTGTGTAGCCATCATGGTGTCGATATCAATTGTAAGTTGCTTAGGTTTGTGTTGTTGGTCATCCAATCAGTTGGGACGAACTTAGTTGTTGTAATTTCCCTGAGTGTTGGTGGTGGTTGTTGTTTCTGTATTCTGTGCAGCATCTGCACATTTTCATCTACTTCCTGCTGTCTTATGTTACCAGTGTACCATTGGTCTCTGCCCCTTTGGCGTGAACTCCTGTTGTATGACGGTCTTTGGTTGTTGAAGTATTCCCTACAGAATCGTATGTGATTCACTTGATGGGTACGGTCTTCTGGTCTTCCACGATCATATGTATATGTTCGGTATCTCGATTCACCCCTCGGTATTGTGTCGTGGTACCGCTGTCTTGTGTTCTCCATCCTCTCCCGATGATTGTGTGGTTGTGGGAAATGGTGTGCCCCTCTCCCCCTTTCATGGGTGCTCCTAATATTTCTATCTTCTAACTCATTCGTAGCCGTTCTCCGGTTTAAGACGGGTGAGTTTGGGTGACCGTTTCTATGTCTCTGCTCATTAGGCCGACCATTTTGTGTTTCGAAGGCTGTCAGCAATTCTATCATATCTGCAAAATCTACTGGCCTCGCAACAATTAACCCTGTTCTCACCGTGTCTGGGAAATGTCTTGTTATGCTGGTAATTAGCTCTGCTTCAGACAGGTTAGGGTCTAACAGCTTTCCTTTGTTGGCTACTTTCATAAAATAATCGACTAGCGATAACCCTTTGGTTGGATCATATCTACCTGTCGCTAGCTCTACCCTAGTTTGGTTTTGCTTAGCTGGGCCCCAATACCTTGATAGGAATAGATTTTTGAATGAGCTATACGATTCATGACCAGCTAGTGTTATCCTAAGCCATTCCAATGTCTTGTTTTTGAAGCTTTTAAAACTATCATCATCCTAAGCTCATTTGGTATCGTTTTCACTTTAAAATACTCTTCCATCTCTTTAACAAAGTTTTGGATCGTCTCCCTTCTCCTCGTCAAAAGTAGGTGATGTGATTTCATGTAGTATGCTGTTGGTGTAGCATGTGTTGTGTGTTGTGTCATTGTTTGATTGTGAACCTCTTTCTCTGTATGGCGAGTCAACATTTTGTACATTATTCAAATAACTCTCATCTTGTACATTACTTACATCTAAATCATCTTGCCTTTGTAGTGCATTCACAACATCATTTACATTAGCCAAATTTTCTTTTCCTTTTTTCATTTCTTCACAAATTGATTTTAAATCATTCTTTATTTCTGAGTGACTTTGTTTCATATCATTTATAGCATCCTGTTGCGAATGTACTACATCAGTCATAGCCTTAATTTTAGGAATTACAATTTGTTCTACAGTTTCATTAATTATATCTTTCTTTACTACCTCAATCTCTTTCCTTAATTCCTCAGTTATTTCTGCTTTTACATTTGTAATCTTACAGTCCACACTCGTGTTACATTCTGTTATTTCATCTCTACATCTACCAATTTCTCCTTCTAATACAATCTTATTTTCTCTCATTTCTGATTCTATTTTTCCCATCCTATCTCCCATGATTTCTATCCTAGCTTCTAAGGCTTCCTTTGTCTCATTTAAGTTTTTATGTACTAATTTTAAATTAGTTTCCATTACTTTCATATTTTCTTTACACTCCTGTCTTCCTAATTCTATTCTCTGTTCTAAGTTCTGTCTTCCTAATTCCATTTTCTGTTCTAAGTTCTGTCTTCCCAATTCCATTTTCTGTTCTAAGTCCTCTCTCACTTCCTCCATTTTCTGACCTATCTCTTCCTTATCCTGTTCTAGTTTCTGGCCTATACTCTGACCTAAACTTTGTTCCATGTCGTGTTTTAATTCTGCCCTATTCTGTTCCATTTTCTGACCTAAACTTTGTTCTATGTCCTGCTTTAATTCTACCTTATTTTGTTCCATTCTCTGACCTAAACTTTGTTCTAGTCTTTCAAACATGATCATTAATAACCTTTGGTCTTTTCCTATTGCTACCTGTTCCTCACTTTCTGGTTCTATTTGATAATTAGGCCTATCTGCCCCTTCCCCCACTCGTGTTTCTATCTCTTTTCGCGACATTTTAGTTTCTTTATTCAATTCACTTAGGGTTAAAAGTCCCACTACTTTGCCGCTTCGCAGTAACAGAAAAATAAAAAATAAACTGGATGTAAAAATAAAAATTTTTGATCCCACCTTTTTTTCCGTTGATTTGTCCAGTTATGTACGTCTTCTGGGCAGTTGGCTTCGCTAGACGATCTCTGGTGTTTTCCCGCGTTGATTATCCGTTATCGGTGTTCTGATGTATCGTTGATTATCCGTTCATCGGTGTTCTGATGTCGATATCAAACGATGGTTTAATGGCGTCTTCTTTCTTTTTGGCGCGATGATATGGCGTCACTTGGTATTTCGCGTAAGTTCATTTCCCGTAATTTCCATTCCATCCAAAATTCATGTTCCACGTTGGGCAAGCCATTTGGTGCTGTTTTTGCAATTATTATCGTCACTGTGTCTTTAAGCTAATGAGATCTTTGTGGTGTCAGGGCTTGGTAACGGATGGAATGAAAAATCACACGATGTTTCTTCACCACAATGTATTTTATTAACACTTCATCGATACTTTACATTAAATAATTCCTCTCAGCACCATTGTAAATGCTTAAAAACCTTTCCACTTTTTCACTTAGTAAAACTTATGCTTGATGAAAGTTTGGTGAAAGATCCATGTTCACACTACCTAAATATGTCTTTTCAGCTCGAACATACACCCGCGAGTGAACAGTTTTTGGCGTCGTTTGACGCGACACCGACTTTTTCATATACATCCGCGCATGCGTCCATCAAATAGTTCTTTCTCGTTAGGGAAGCGATCCCTAATCATCCTCCCCTACCTTTATTATGGAACACATATAATTCTAATATTTATACATATATATTAAAATCACATATGGAAAGATTTATGACGTCTTTGGGCAAACTTAGTTGTTCGTAACAATGAACCTTGTCAACATGTTTTCGTCATTTAACTATCTCATACCAACATCAAAAAACGAATTACACTTTTAACAAACATTCACATGAACGATTTTCTTTTGGGGTCTTCTAATATTCTGTCTCAATGCTTTAGAATATTCTAACTGAAAAAAGACTACCTTGTACATATACTACGTATACTAAGTAGTACAAGAAGGCTATCCTTCCAAAATTACGATACCGATCGGATTCAGGAGATTTGACTATTGCTTAAAGCCTGCAGTTTTAGCGTATTCCAGTTTAACGCACGACATTAGCAAAGTTTATCTCCATTAACATAAGTAGTTCTCTCTTACCGTTTTTCCGTGCTGTTTTGAATTAAAAATAAAAAAGTTAATAATAATAATAATAATAATAATAATAATAATAATAATAATAATAATAATAATAATAATAATAATAATAATAATAATAATAATAGTAATAGTAATAATAGTAATAATAATAATAATAGTAATAGTAATAATAGTAATAATAATAGTAATAGTAGTATTAATAGTAATAGTAGTAATAATAATAATACTAATAATAATAACAACAACAACAACAATAATAATAATAATAATAATAATAATAATAATAATAATAATAATAATAATAATAATAATAATAATAATAATAATAATAATAATAATAATAATAATAATAATTATAATTATAATAATAATAATAATAATAATAATAATAATAATAATAATAATAATAATAACAATAATATACTATTTGCTGTCAATTGTAGCCTTACGTTTATTAATATGATTATTTGATGTCTAACACTACACTCAGTGCAGATGACCGTCCATAGGTATTCCTGCTATTTTTATAGGGATACTTTACATTAATTACATTCAATAGTCTCCTTAGAAATGGTTAAATATAAGGCAACACGACTTTTCCGCTACTTGGTCCAAAGGTAAACTTCGGATTTACATAATACAGATTATTTCCTATTGCTACTTCTACTATTAACCCCCCACGCGACAGCACGTAAAGGGTTAAGGCCTACCGCCCAGCCGCTGCGTCCCGCACCTCTGCGCACCACAGGTGTCATTGGTGCGGTGCAGTTCTGGAAGGTGGGACGTGGTCAGCGCCCCCAGCTCTGCTGGCCAGTTATGCGGTCTTCTCGACCTCTGGCCGCTACTTCTCCATCAAGTAGCGCCTCAATTGGTGCTCCTGGGACATAATGAGGCTGAGTCCACCCCAGACCTCCCAGAGAGGATAAAATTCCCATTCTGGTACCGGGGATCGAACCCGGGTCCTCCGCGTCAGAAGAAAGCGCGCTACAGAGGCAGTCTTTCTATTGCTAATGAGTAAGAAAATGGATGAATGACACATGCTGTGTGTTCTTTTAGATTACTCACTAGAAATTGGTAATTCAATAAAAACAGGCTAACTTAAGCTAAATTTCGGAAGCGGTAACTCTTGAAGATAAGTAAAGAAATATTGGACAAACTGCATATTCTAATAGGCTTAGATAATTTTGCAATACTCTTTCTGTCTTTTCCTTAACGTTTCCAAATTATAGGTCTAAAGTGAAGTGAGAATGAGGGGGACTTTACAGAATGTAGACAGAAGATTCAAGACAAACCTTTCATTCTTCAAATGAATACCATTTAATACACTTAATTGTCTTGAAATCACTATAGCTTTTATAGGAAACATTAAATGTATTATTGCGTGAACTTGAGCTCTTTGAGTTTTGCCAAATATGATACTGGTGTATCTGTAAACGCAGACGTCTAAATTAAATATTTGACCTAAGCTCCTGTCAAGCTTGCTATAGTAGCAGTTGTTGGAAAATTCTTAGTTGCTATGTGTTTGTATTAATGTGACATTAAGACGTTAGATGAATCGTCAGTTAGGAGAGGAGAAATACAGATGCTCTCTCCTAGATCTTTCCCTCGTGGCATGTGAGTTGCTACACTCGCATCCATTTAGACTTTCCCCTCAGGTTTGGGAGGCTTTCTCCTGGCCTTCTCGGGTAGCCTAAATATAGGAAGAACAGGGGTGTGTATCTATTTACATTTTCTCGCTTGCAGTGGCGGCCTGTTTTAGGTGCGCAGTTTAACACTATTCTCATTAAATATATAACAATGAGTAATGTCTTCAATTGGCCAATGGACTCCTTTCACACTCACAGTTCCTCCCCGATGCACCTCCACAATCTGTGCATATATCACACCACCTACAGGTATCACACACTGACACTGAATTTTCTAACATTTTCTGTTTTACATTTGTTTACTTGAAATTATGCGCACTATATATGAATAAAGAAAGAAATGTTAGTGCCGAGGCTGTATGTTCTATCCAAAAGCGTTTCCAGATAATGGAGTTAAGTGTTTTGAAATTAGCGAAAAAAGAAGTGTCTCCTTTGAAACCTTCTAATGGTTTTTCAGAGAAGTATTTTTGTGGCATCTTCTTATACCTAACCAAGCTGAAAATACATTGAAGTATTTCACTGAGGTTGATATAATTGGTTAGAGAGAAATATAGTGTAATAGTCACAAAGCTGTTGTGAAAATGGATTATCTGTTCAGCATAAAATATATTCTGTGAGAAATAATCAAATAATAATCAAATGAATATTTGGATTTATAAATTATTCCTTTGATATTATGTATACAAGCTTAGTTACAAACCAGAGGAAGACGGATGTATAAGAAATTCATTTCATACAAACTCCAAAACTGAGAAAAAACGAGCCGCCAGTGTGGTACACCAGAGTGTTGTTCCAATGAAGCTCATTGGTGAATTAAACACTCCTCTGTGCAAAATAGCACGTTAGGGAAAATGTATGCCAAATTGATTCGTAGATATCTATAGGATATCTGCATGATGTTATTCAGAAGAGGACAATATCATATAGAAATTAAATATTTGTCCTATGGTTACTAAACTACTCCATCCCTTGGTACAACAACACAGGCAGGTCGCTCCACACACAATAACCACTGTTATGTATGCGTCGGCGGAGAAGGTTGGTAAAATGTCAGAGAAAGCAGTGGGGACGAGGTATATGGAACGCAGGGTGAAAAACCTAGTGGAGCTGTATCATTTATTTTTGCTGCCTTGATAAACACTGGGACGGGAGTGTAGTTACTCAAAGCTGTCCTAAAAAGTAATATGGTAATTCCACACGCCACAACATGCTGACCTTTCTTCCCTATTTGCTTCCGTGTCTAATTCAGAGTTTATTCTATCTCGTTTCGAAGCGTACCTGCTATCCGCTCAAATAAGTAACTCTTCTGTGGTCTTTCCTGTCGATTATATAGATTCTTCTATTGCTGCCTTGCAAGGCTACCTCGGACTTCGCATGGACTATACATGCTATTTCACTTTAGTCATTTATGGTATAATATCGAAAACCTCGGTGTGCTTTACAAGGACAGCTGAGAATCTGTGTACTTAGGCAAGAGTAACAGCTATTTTGGCAAACCTAAATTCTCTACAGGCGGCCAAGAAGATTGGATCACTTCAATTTTCTGGCCACAAGAGCAGATCAAAGACGGCCTTGTCTAAATCCGCTTCTTACTTGTTTTGTCAACATATTTTTCGGTTGCCATGTTCAGCATATTGTCCTTGGTACGTTCAGTATAGAAGAATTCACAGATTGTATTTAAAGGAAGATCAGTTTTCATAAACAGTAATATGAATACTGTACGAGAGCACCTAAACAGCGACTGCGGCAAATATGTGTTTTTTATAAAGGAAATGATTCAACAACTTCATGATTCCGATCGCCGGCTAGTATTGGAGTGGTTAGCAAAGCTGAAAGATTATAACGAAGATATTGAAATAATGAAAATCAGAAATGACTTTTTATACCAACTTTTGTTATGTACAAAAAAGGGAGTTCTTTCTGAACCTTTTAGCACCACCCCTCCAAATGACCCATTACGGCAATTATTCTGCCCGTTACCTGATTTAGACCTGGATGATGAAGACAGTTCTACAATGTCAGCAAGTGCATCAGAGGTTAGTAGCAGTGAAAATGATGCAGACACATCTGAAGCATGTAACTCTCAAGCAGTTGAAGAAGAAGTGGGGCCTCTCTCAGCTAGACTGTGTGGACAATGCCGATCTAGAAAGAAGCAAGCCACAAAGGTGAACACTTAAAGAAGATCGAGCAGATAGAAAATAACATAAAACCAAATCTGTAAAAAACATCTGAAATTCATTATGTAATTAAATAACTACTTTTCAGAAAAAAACTAAAATGAAAATTATAGATGAGTAAATAACATTGTAATTAAGTTTTCTATTTATATTCTCTATAATAGCGGCTGAAATGCTTTTTGAGAAGGATTCTTCGATAAAAATGTTAAATTGGATGTTCCTGAGCAATTTTTGATTGGTGTGCTAGTTTTAATTTTGTTGGTATGCACTATTTTTTATGGAAGAGATTAAATTAAATCTTTTTTGTGCAATAAATTACAAGTGGTTAATTTTTTATAGTGAAGAAATATAATAATACAAAATCAAAAGTGAAGGACCGGCGGGGACCTGTGCAAATCCTCGACTGGAACGAGCAGAGATGTTCCTCATGGGTTTCGATTATTCCCTGATGGAGGGGAGTTCTTGCCGCAGCAGCCATTATCACGTTGTGGGGCCTTCTGCTACCTCACGGTTACTAAAAGGGATCCTGCGGATAAGTGAAGAGAAATCATGAACGACATTCTGTAAATTATGAGTGTAAATTAATCTTTTCGAGTCTTCTTAAGTAGTAAATCCTGGATCAATATGGCAAAGTTACTTCCTGCTAAACAAATTATTTGAAGCGAAACAAAGACATTTTATTTCCTTTGCAGTTTGAGGTAAGCATTAGAGTTGGATGGATAGTAATAGAGCCCTATTTGATTTTCGGTGGCGCTAGTATCTTTCCATGTGTATCGAGGTGTTTGCAAACCTATCCATGGAAAACGTCGCGACGTTAGCAACCGTGAATGCAAACGTGCATGTGATGCGTTGAAATGTATGGTAAATGAAGCGAAAATGGTTGAATCAAAACCCTTTCTGTTCCAACAAGGATTTGGATAATCAGACCAATGGAAATGCAGAATTTGTGACTCCCTGAATAAAAAATCCTTCTTAGAAAACGCTCTTTGTGTGTGTGTGTGTGTGTGTGTGTGTGTGTGTGTGTTGTTGTTGTTGTTGTTGTTGTTGTTGTTGTAGTGTTTAACGCCCGCTTTTACTACTACGGCACCGCAGGCGGTGACACTGATGATACATGAAGATGGAGCACCGGTGGAATGAGATGGCGGGGGAAACCGGAGTACCCGGAGAAAACCCGCCCAGACGCCGCTTCGTCCACCACGAATACCACATGCGGGTCCCTGGGATCGAACCCGGGCCGCCTAGGTGGTGTGTGTGTGTGTGTGTGTGTGTGTGTGAGTGTGTGTGAGTGTGCGTGTGAGAGTGTGTGTGTGAGTGTGTGTGAGTGGGTGTGAGTGGGTGTGTGTGCGTGTGTGTATGCGTGTGTGTGCGTGTGTGCGTGTGTGTGCGTGTGAGTGTGCGTGTGTGTATGTATGTGTGTGTACTTGCACGTGCGTGCGTGTGCGTGTGTGTTATTTTCTTGATTTTTCTTAAGGTTTTGATTAAATTCCACATGTTTGAGATATTTTTATGGCAAATGAAAGTAAAGCTTGAATTTTCTGGCTGTATTCACACATTTCCTTTGTGAATGTGTGAGTGAGTGGGCGAGTGAATGCGTGAGTGAATGAGTGAGTGGATGAGTGAGTGATTGAGTGACTGAGTGGTCCCGTGCTACGAGGTATTTGATTGGGCACCTTCGACTTCACAAGCATTTCAGAGAACTATTTCCGGAACCTGCGTAGCGACCATGACTACCATTTTGGGTGTTTTTGGAGCGAACACTTCAATTGCTTTTCAAAAGGTAATTTTTACCTTCTCTGCTATGTATCTTAACGTGTTGTACTCCGGTTTACAAATTCGAAAACAATATCTCACCATAAATAATTTTTCAGAAAGTCGCAAGAAAAGAAGAAGAACTAAAAAAAAAAAAAAAAAATAGATCTCGTGTCTGGCACTCGTATGACTTTCTCTACTCTTGTTCTAAACATTCTTGAAAACCCTTATACCTATATCTTCTTCGTGCTAGTTGAGATCAACATTTGTACAAAGTATCTTATTGCTTATCTCCTCGAGGGCCCTAATGACCTAGTTGTCGACGGGCCCTTAAACCCAAATCACTCACTCACTCACTCACTCACTCACTCACTCACTCACTCACTCACTCACTCACTCACTCACTCACTCACTCACTCACTCACTCACCCACTTATCTCCTTGTAGGTGCAAGGGGAATATTAGAACACAGCACTCTGTGAGCGATAGCAAATCTTGTAAAGCTCTGAGATTCCGTTCTCTTTGTATGCAGCACATATAAAAAAATGTTCCATTTCACGAAAGTTTTCCGAAACTGGCACAAATAACAAAGAATATCTCCGAAATGGTTCACTCTACAAAACAAAACAAAAAATGTATTGAGAGACAAATTTGTGTAGTTTAGTGAAATGTGCAATTTTTGTATTTTAAGAATTTGTCTATCTCTTACGGTTTACGAGTTGTTCAAAAGTAATCCAGAGTAACAGGATTGCATAGGCTATAGCCAGAAAATTCAAAATGTACATTTCATTTTTCATACAAATGTCTTTAGCATATGACATTTTAATCAAAATCGTTAAAGCCATTTTCAAGAACATAAAAATTGTCAAAAAATTTTCTATGTAAGGGGTAGTTTATGGTCGGGCTATTTTCTTCAAAATCTCTGTGTCGCATCCTTTGGGCACTGGGATTTCGATTGAATTCAAAAAATCGATTTTTTGTCTTTAATGTTAAAAAAATATATAATTCTTCTGCTTTAAAGTGATATATATAACATAGGTATAGTGTTATTTGTTATAATGATAGTTGCAGTGGTAGAGTTACAGTGATGGAAAAAATGGGTATAAAAGTTAGTCAGAATATGAAGGAAGCCTGTATAAAAAATATATATGTCGACTCTCAGAGGCAAAAGGGGCAGTTCAGTTGCTTGAAAATAAAGCTAGAACTAAGAAAAGGAAAAGAAAATTTACGAAAACTTAAGTGAGCAGGAATATGGGGCAGGCATTCTGAAAGTATGTGTAATTTGAAAAGAATGGTACTTCAGCTTTGATGGCAATTTCCCGAAACCTTGATTTTTCACACTTTAGGTACATATTTCTGAAAAACTATAAGAGATATTGATATCAAGTTTTTAGTGCTTATTTATCCATGTTTGTTGAGTACAGCCGGTTAAAGCTTTTGTGAATTAGAGCTATAATGTGGAGAAAAAAGGTTTTAATGCTTAAAAATATTACCATATTTTACCTATATAGAATTAAATAACTTTTTATGTGCAAAATACAAACTACATAGGATTTATGTTTAACCGGCGATGTGAAGCTATGCTTTATGTTATTCAGATAAACATTTGGTGCCTGTAGCTTCAAAATCCTACAAGAAAAGTGTACCTGAAGTATGAGGTGTAACATTGTTTTCAGGATACATAGTGTTTTATGCTCCTTTTGTATGGAATTCTGTGAACGTAAATTAATTATTATGTAGTAGGTAAATGTACAAATGCTTGAACTATTATCACACCAAACTTCAATTTATTCTAATCATTAGTAGCTGCTATATTTAAATTTTAAATATTGGTGTAAGTTTACCTCGTGGTGTTAAAAATAACCTCCCAGTGCCCATGGGTAGTTTATGGTGGGGCTATTTTCTTCAAAATCTCCGTGTCGCATCCTTTAACGACATTAAACTTAAATATCAAATTTGGTTTTTAACCGTTTTTGAGATCTGCTGCCCACAGACTGACAGACTAACGCATACGCACACGGACCTTTTTGTAAAAATGTTCCTTTTTTTGGATTCAGGGGGTCTAAAAATACATATTTCTGGTGAAATCTCGACATCGAATTTTTGTGTGGAATACAATACTTCCTTCTGCTTATCAGTAGAGGAAGTTAGTTTTAATTTCTGTAGAAAATAGACCTGCGCGTGTGTCTCTGCGTCAGGCCTACTGCTTTCCACCCCCCCCCCCCCCAGGCCATGGGATGGTACAAGCCCGAGGGGTGAGGAAAGCCGTTTTACCAGCCTCGTGCCCTCCTTGGGTGTATGAACCCGAAGGATTGGGAGAGGAACCGGGCTGAGACAGCCTCCGCCGGAATGCTTCTAACTGGGAAAATGGAATGACCCTGCACTCCGCTGGACGTTCCAACCGCCCTTCGGATCCAGTCGCCTCATCCATCCTCCCGAGGGAGTTCCGTCAGGGGCAAAGGCACAAAATATCGCCTATCGGTGGAGGAGCCAAGTCCGCCTACGCAAGTTGTCATTGAGTCCTGGAGGCATAGTTCCTATACTAGACATACAGGTTTCACATAAAGCACAGAACGCTGATTTAGCTGAAGGGATTGAATATAAGGATAACAAAAGCTTTTAAAATTTGGATCCTAGCTTATCATATTTTACGCATTTTAAGATCCTTATGTATAAAGTTTTTTCAAAATCATTCCTGAAATACTCCATGTTGATAAGGTTCAGCGAAATGTGATGACAGGAAAACGCTATTCAGCTATTTGCTTCGATAAATCAATTTTAAAATACTTTAAACCTTCCCATTTATCTCTTTGGTTTCGAAGTCTTTAAAAGTCTGGCCTTTTTTTTCAAAAAAGTGTAAAAATAGGCTTTGAATGATAGTCAAGTCCTTTAAAGTTGTAGAATTCCGTTTTTTTCTCTGGTTAACATATAAAAAGTGAACAACGATACTTCATTGACGAAAGTTAAAATTTCCGAAAGTGACACAAATAAAAAGGTATAACTCCGTAATGGTTCAATCTAGAGAAACCTTTATTCTGAAATACATTGTGTCTTGGTGAGATCTACACATTTTTATAGTAAGATTTGATGTATCTCTTACGGTTTACGAGTCATTCAAAGTCATCCAGAGTAAACCTTGCTACGTAGGTTATAGCCAGAAAATTCTAAATATACATTTAATTTGTCATAGAAATATCTTAATTACATGCAATTTTACTCAAAATTGTCACAGCCATTTTCAAAAAAATCAAAATATTTGAAAGATTTTCCACGTAAATGCTAGTTTAGGGTGGGGCACCTTTTTTCAAGACTTCTAGCCATTATTTCCTTAGGGACGTTACACTTAAATACCAACTTTGTTTAATAACCGAATCTCGTTTTTGAGTTATACTCTCCACAGACTGACAGACACACAAAGAGACAGAAAGGCAGACTAACAGGCACACGGATGGACTGACTGTCACAAACACACAGGGAACTTTTTCTAAATATAGGTACTTTTATTGGATTCGGGGTAAAATCTAATCTTTTATACCCTTTTGGAAACATTATGTGGCAGGACCGTCAGGAAGATTAGAGCTTTTCAATGGTGAAAGTATTATCGATACAGATTGGTTTTAAGTTATAAGTACGCGTGTTCACCCACACACACACACACACACACACACACACACACACACACACACACGCACACACACACAAACACACACACACACTCAAACACACATGCACACACACATGCATACACAGACACAGTTCTTTTCATTTTATAATAGCATAAATTTCACTGTAGGTACAAGAGTTTAGCAATATCGGATATTGAACGGTACGACAGTATGTTATGTCTTTTTAAGTTCCATTCTTTGAATATTAAAATTAATCATGACGAACAACTATATTGTGACTTAGCACTTTAAAAGATATATTTACCAAATCTTTTGAAAATTCAATCGATAGCAAAGATTAGCTAGAAAATCATTAATGCCATTTAAAACATAGGTATATTTTTTTCCCATTAACCTTCTGCTTTACAACATTATAAGAAGATCGCCAAGTAAAGAGGAACTCACAGATTGCTCACTAAAGATTCAAGACATACAGTTTATTAAAGAGTAAATACCTTAAGGTTGTTATGTTAATCAAAACCTTTAAAACGTTTTTTGATTACCTCCAAAATGGCGAAAATGCCTCAATGCTGTGATGGATAGTTCAGGGGGGAAGAGATGGAGAATTTTCTAACAGATCTCTGTCTTGCATGTATCCTCGAAAGATGCTGAACTTAAGTTCCAGAAGTATTTCCAAGTAATACCTCGAAGTAGTTATGATGATGTATAGATGGCCTTAGTTGCATAATCGTGTTTCGTAGCATTTGTTTTTCTTTGTATGCTTTGCATTGTTGCTGTAATTTAAGGTAGTCGTACTGAATAATGTCACACAGGTTTTCGGTTATTTCGATTTAGTATACTGTTCGCACATGCACCCTGCGTGTGCGCGCGCGCACGACGGTATTCTTGCTGTTTTACTTTCTGTACCACGTACATATTAGATAGATAAGGCACTGCATGCCACCCAAAAAGTAGATTTCATAGGAAATATACATTTTGAGGTCCCCTGAATTCAAAAGAGAACTTTTTAGAAAACGGTGTTCAAAGCTCGAGCAGCATTACGTGTGTCCGATAAGAGCATAACTCCAAAGCATGAAGTTGGTTCAATTCCAAACTTGGTATTTGAGTTGAACATCTTCCATGGAAGTGAGGCGAATGTTTTTTGAAACGTCTCGTTCCCAAACCACTCTTAAATTAAAATATTTTGAAAAGCTGTGGTATAGTCAAAAACGGCTCTAACAATGTTGATTAAAATATTAAATGTATAAGACATCTTCATGAAATAAATCTATTGTCTGCCATGAACTTGCTAGGATTGGCCTCTGAACAGCTCTTCATCCTGGGCGACGTGCATAATTGGTAAACTGCAAGAGATAGATAGAATCTAATTGCACAAAAAATGTAGATGTTGTTAAAACACACAATTTATCATTTAATATTTTGTGGAGATATCTACTTCCGAGATATTCCTTGTTATTGTTTGTATTTATTCTTTTCTCAGGTAGGAAGTCTTGTTTGTTTATCCTTACTATGGAATGCGAATGGAATATCAAGACCATCACATAGCTACTTGCTGTTGAAGGATTTGACTGATTGGCAAATATAAGTGTTTTCTCATAGAGAAGACTTATAAGCTATAGAGTTTACTACGCAATGTACTACATTCAGAAGGTCTTCTCTTCTAGCTTTTCTTTCACGTAATATGTTCACATTTCTGCACTTGCTGTGCAACATACAATTTTCTATGGTTGAAATAGAAATGCTGCGTATTACATTCACACCTTTTTCTCTACTCACTCTTTCACGAAACACAACCACATTTTTTTCTCTATTCCCACTTTGACAAATAATAAGTACATATAATTTTCTGTATGTTTTGAAATAGAAGTGCAACGTATTACAGTCACACGGTTATCGCAATTCTTTTGTTAAGTATCACATGTTTTTCTCTACTCGCTCTTCAGCATACAATTCATACAATTTTCATTATGACTGGAATACAAATGCGAAGTATTACATTCATATGCGTTTCTTAGCTCAATTATCTTTCAGATAACACATTCACATTTACTTCTCTTCCCACTCTTCTGCCAGTAATTAATACACTTTTCTATATACTATATACGCTTTTCCATCAGAAAAAGTTCCACAATAAACATTGCAATACAGAGCTTGCTGTAAAAATTTGATGTGTGACATTCATATGCCTTTCTCTTGTCTTGCATCTACTTCAAATTAACCTAAACTATCTTGTTGCTTCACTGTAAGTAGCTTCAATTTCCTTAATTAACATAAATTATTTTTAGAAATTGTGTTATTGCACATTTATTTGTACATAAAAGGGAATACACTAAGATGAAGCGATAGTCACAATTTAAGAGCTGGTCGCCTCATGATAGCTCTCAAATGCTGTTCAATTTGCACGAGACTACAAAAAACAAAAAAACTGCGGCTTCCTATTTGAGAAAAGTATTTGAAACTTCAAATCAGTAAAAAGAAATATCTCCGTTAAGGTTAACTTAACAGAAATGTATCTGACATTATTTACATTGTTTAAGGAGATTTGAAATTTTTTGCGTAGTAAGGTTTTCTTTATTTTACATAAAAATCAGAAGAAAACTTTTGTTTGAGGAATAAATGTCATTTTATTTATATACAAATTTTCAATGTCGACACATCTTTCTGTGGCTAAAGAATCTAATGACGAAGTCACGGAAATTAGTAGATTAATTAATGGAATCTGGTTGCAGAAAGCAGCACCACAAAATTTCACAGTGAAATAGGTGGGCAGTTGCACTGAAATTTTGAATGACTTATGGACGAAGTTCTTTACATTGCTCATCGAAGTGACCCATTTGTTTTCGTATAGGATAAAGTCACACGTCTAGAAATTGAGTGAATGGCAGCATTGTGTAGTCCTTGGAAATAAGCGAAATGACAACGCTGTCAGGTCCAAAGGTTGCTTCAGCCTGAGCGAATCTATAACTGAATTGCATTCTATCTAATACATCATTAACTATTTAATCACTGGCATCAAGTTATTTTAAATATCTATTTTTGTGATCAGTTATACCCCATTTTCATTCGTATGGTATATGATACACTAAATTCGTTTTCCTTAAAATGTTTAGTGTGTTATTCTCGTATAGTATGGCATTTGTGTCCCATTACTGCATAAAAAGGTATAACTTAATGTAATCATGCAAGGGGATTTAATTTACTAAAATAATCATTTTATTGTGGCTGAAATATTTTGTTTGTCGTGTATTTTTTAACATGAACCAGATATGGTGCTTTCTAATATCCATTGTAAGCTAAAGAAGCATTGCCAGTACACGACGGAAGTAAATTCTTTAAGATGTTAGTTACCGCCGAAATTTATAGAAAATACCTTTGAATCTGGGTTATTTAAAGGAAAATATTAGATATTAATTTGTAGAAGAATGATTGACAGTTGAAATAGGTGAATTCCCTGTGTTGTCTACAGCAATTGTATTCAATACCTTTCAAAGCTTTCAGTACTAAAATTTCAATCGTATCTCAGCAATATGATAATATTGCATAATAGTATATCTGATTCAGGTTATATAAATAATGATGTTCCCGTTAAAACAGAAAGGGGAGAAAATACTTCGCGGGGGGGGGGGGTGCGGCATTCGATCCATTTTCACGGCGCCACTGTGGGTGTGCGTTAAAGTGTTTTAATCCTCTTGGCTAACACTGAATACAAGAAATGAGGGTGGATTATTAAGCTTACTTTGGTAAGCAAAGAGCTCAACACTGATATCCTTTTTAACTTCTGGACCACTATTTAATCACAACGCTATAGTAAAATATTTCCTGCAGACGTAGTAACGTTGAATTTGCAATAGTTACGCTTTAATTTGGGTTGATTTCTGAAATATCACTTTTCAAAGTTGCGAGGTGAGGCAATGGCTGCCATCCGCTTTTTGAACAGCAAGGGAAGCATACATATGACTAATGTATATTAAGGAACTGACTTCCGGTTTACAAATTCAATACCGATATTGCATCATAAATACCTGCTTCGAGAGTCCCAAATAAAAAAAAAAAAAGAAAAAAAAAAAGAATATTTTTAGAAAATAGGACGGTGCGTTTGTCTCTGTTCCAAGCATACAGGTTTCCACCCCCATGACATGGTACAGGCCCCATGGGGGCGGAAAACCGGTTTAATAGTCCCGCGCCCCCTTTGGGAGAACGAAACCGAAGGATTGGGAGAGGAACCGGGCTGAGCTAGCCTCCGTTGGGATGCTTCGAACTAGGAAAATGCGGGGACCCAGTTCTATGCTCTGTCGTGGCAACGTTCTGGTCGCCCTTAGGATCCATTCGCTTCATCCATCCTCTCTAGGGAGCCCCCTCATGGGTATAGGCAGAAAATATCGCCTTTCGGTCGAGGTGCAAAGTCCCCCTCCGCAAGTTGTCAGTGAGTCGTAGTCATAGGCCCCGTACTAGGCGTACAAGTTTCACATAGAGCACAACGCTGATTTACCTGTAAGGGATTGAATATAAGAATAGCAAACGTTTTTTGAAGTTTGAAGCTTAGCTTACCATTTTTTTCACATTTTAAGATCCATATGTACAAAGTTTTGCTATAATCATAACAAAAGTGCTCCAAGATAATAAGGTTCAGCGAAATGTAATGATAGGAAAACGCCTTACCTACAGCTATTTGTTTCGATAATTTAATTTCAAAATACTTTAAGGCTTCACATTTGTCCCTTTGGGCTTGAAGTGGCTAAAAATCTGCCTTTTCTTTCAAAAAAGTTAAAAAAATAGACTTTGAGTGATAGTCAAATCTTTTAAACCTTTAAAATGCCTTTCTCTTTGCTGAGTTAACCTGTAAAGGTGAACAATGATGCTGCTTTGGCGAAAGTTCTTTGCAAAAGTGAAGCAACTGACAAGGAATATCTCCGAAATAGTTCGCACTAAAGGAACTTGTATTCGGAAAGTAATTGTGTGTTTTGACAAGATCTACATATTTGTATAGTAAGTTCTTGTCTATCTCTTACAGTTTACGAGTTATTCAAAAGTCTTCCAGTGTAAATAGAACTACATGGGCTGTAGCCAGAAAATTCTAAATATACATTTCATTTGTCATAAAACGACCTTAATCACAGTTCATTTTCCTCAAAATCGTTAGAGACATTTAAAAAAAATCGAAATTTTCAAGAAAGTTTACATGTAAACGGTAGTTTAGTGTGGGGCAATATTCATCAAAATCTTCTAGACATTTATCCTTAAGAGACATTACCCTTCGATAACAACTTAGTTTAATAACCCACTTTTCGTTTTTCAGACAGACAGGCAGACAGAGAGACCAACAGACCGACTGACAGACACATAGACAGACATAATAAATACACACGGACCTTTTTCTAAAAATGCTTTGATTGGATTCAGGGGGCCTCCAGGTATACATTTTCGGTGAAATCTCGACATCGAGTTTTTGGGTGGAATACAATATTTCCTCTACTTACCAGTAGAGAAGGCAAAAAGAAAACCTAACCATCTCCCACTTTTATAACTTTTTGGAAACATTATGTAGCATTATGGTGAAAAAGTTATCGATACAAATGGTTGTTTATAAGTTATATGCACGCGTGCCCGCTACATGCACACACATACACACACACACACACACACACACACACACACACACACACACACACACACACACACACACACAGGCACACACACACACACATACACACATACTTATGTTTTTGTTCGTTATAATAGCATAAATTACACTGTAGGTACAAGAGTTTAATGATATCGGATATCAAAAAAGCAGGATAATATGTGATGTCTTTGATGTTCCTCTCTTTCTATGGTCAATAAAATTAATTACGAGAAAAAACCGAATACGACTTAGCAGTTCAAAAATATATAGGTACCGAATTGTTTGAAAATTCAAACAAATAGCAAAGATTATCTCGAAAATGATTAATGCCATAAAAGAACACTTACATATGTTGTGTATTTTAAACATAGGTATATCTTTTATCGTAAGTTTCTGATTTACAAAATAATAAGAAAATCGCCAAATAAAGACGAATTCACAAACCGTTCACAAAAGATTCAAGATATACAATTTATTAAACAGTTCATATCTTAAGGCTGTTATTTTAATCAAAACCACTACAGCAGCTACAGGGGGGCGGAGGATTTTCTAACAAATCTGTGTCTTGCATGTATCCTCTAAAAATGCTGCACTTAGGGTCCAGAAGTATTTTCAAGTAATAGCTACGAGTAGTTATGATGATGTACAGATAGCCTTAGCTGCATAGTCACGTTTCGTAGCATCCGTTTTTATGTGTTTCTCTAAATAGTTTATGGATCTTAAGGTATTGAATAATGTAATACAGCTTTTCGGTTATTATGATTTATAAGGTTTTCGCACATGCACGAGAGAAATTTTACACATACACTTAAGACTCAGGAGAGGTTTCTTTCCAAAATTCAAGACATCAAACCTTCCTAATTCAAAGGAATACTTCATATCTGAAGTCAATCAGACACAAACATTAGAGATCACTTAATATTTACACCTGACAGAAGAAGCTAAGAAAAGTGATACTCTAACTAGTGTTCTAAAATTATTAGCATTAGAGACAATTCATTCTAGAATTCTGTATCACGAATGGCTCCATATTTATACTGGTGGATCATTGATATCAAACCAAGATGGAGCAGGGGCTAGAGTCAGGTGTCACCCCTTTTCCTATTACAAATCTTTAAGTTATGGAACTACAAACTTTGATGGAGAAATTGAAGCAATTAGAATGGCCCTACCTAATCTTTGCGATATAATTTCACATTTTCATCAAGCAGTTATTCTCTCAAATTTCAGGGCAGCCATTATAGCAATTACTTCCAAGTTGACACAAGAAAAGCAAACAATTATAGAATGTTGTAAAATCCTTACCATCTAACAGCACTTCAAAAACACCTAGTCTTCCAAGGGACACCAGCTTACTTTGGACTCAGTGCTAATGATAAATCTGATTCTCTTGCAAAAAAGGTTAAAAACAGTGAACAGAAATCTATGGTTAATCTACCATTTTATAAAGCTAAAAGATTAGTCAACTCTGAATCCAAAAAAATTATTGCTATTGCATATTACTATGAAGAATCAACGAATAAATGTTGCAAACTACCAAACATTCAAACACTAATTCCTGAGCATACTCGAAAAACGGTAGTTACGACCTTCAAGTTGATTACAGAACATGATTGTCTGGCAAAACCTTTGAACAGAATTGGGGTATATTCTTCACTACTCTGTCCTCTATGTGATCTGCAAGAGGAACTGGACCAAGGGCACCTTCAAATATGCCCGGCCACTTCTAGCGTCCCGTCCATCAGTGAAGAATATTGGAAAGCTATAGGATTAATGACTTCACTGTCAGAAATCCAGCATTAGCTAACAACAATGTATTGAGTCTGCAGATGCATCTCCAATTTTAGTCCCATTTTAGAAAATGTTTACTTTTTCTACTGGCAAGTAGAGGAATTATTGCATTCCAGCAAAAAATTCAATGTTGATATTTCTCCGGAAATATATGTTTTGAGGCCCCTGAGTCAAAAAAAAAAAAAAAAAAAAAAAAAAAAAAAAAAAAAAAAAAAAAAAACATTCTAGATAAAGGTCCGTGTGTATCCCTGTGTGTCTGTCAGGCTATGGACAGTATAACTCAAAACAGAAACGACTGTTAAAAACAAAAGCTGGCATTTAGAGTCTATGTCTTCCAAGGATGTGACACGAAGATTTTGTAGAAAATAGCTCCACCCTAAACTAACCTTTACATGGAAGATTTTTCGAAAGCTTTGATTTTCTTGAAAATGGCTCTAACGATTTTGATAAAAGTACAATATGTTTAAGGTATTTTCATGACAAATGAAATGTTTACTTTCAATTTTCTGGATATAGCCTATGTAGTGCCTTTGAATAACTCATAAACCGTAAGAGATAGACAAAATCTTACTTTACAAAGAATGTAGATGTCACTAAAACACACAATTTATGTCTAAATAAGCTTTTTTGTAGGATAAACCATTTCGGAGACATTCCTTGTTATTTGTGTTAGTTTAAGAAAACTTAACACTTTGGTGAAATGCAACATCGTTGCTAATTTTTATGTTTAGCGTGCAGAGAATGAGACCTCAAAACTAAAACGATTAGTTATATCGCTCAAAGCCTACTGTGTTATAATAGTCATTGTCATTGCACAATTGAAGGTCGAGCTTTCGGCCATGGAGTATGCAATGGCCGAAAGCTCAACCTTCACATACTTAACATGGCTGATCACCCGTGAAGAATTGATCACTAACGTTCGCCGTGAAAGCTTCAAATCTTACATTACAAAATAATAATAATAACAATAATAATAATAATAATAATAATGATGATAATAATAAAATTAATGATAATGGTAATGATAATGATAATGGCAATGATAATGATAGTGATAGTGATAGTGATAGTGATAGTGATAGTGACTGTGACAGTGACTGTGACAGTGACAGTGACAGTGACAGTGGCAGTGGCAGCGACAGCGACAGCGACAGCGACAGTGACAGTGACAGTGACAGTGACAGTGGCAGTGGCAGTGGCAGTGGCAGTGGCAGTGGCAGTGGCAGTGGCAGTGGCAGTGGCAGTGGCAGTGGCAGTGACAGTGACAGTGACAGTGACAGTGACAGTGACAGTGACAATGACAATGACAATAACAATGACTATGACAATGACAACTACAAGTACAAGTACAAGTACAAGTACAAGTACAATAACAATAATAATAATAATAATAATAATAATAATAATAATAATAATAATAATAATAATAATAATAATAATAATAATAATAATAATAATAATAATAATAATAATAATAATAATAATAATAATAATAATAATAATAATAATAATAATAATAATAATAATAATAATAATAATAATAATAATAATAATAATAACAATATACTATTTGCTAACAATTCTAGCCTTACCTTATTAATTCAATTATTTGATGTCTAACACTATATTCGGTGCAGAGGACCGCCTATAGTTATTCCTGCTATTTCCATAGAGATACTTCACATCAATTACATTCAATAGTTTCCTTAGAAATGGCTAAATACAAGGCAAAACGACTTTTCCGCTGCTGGGTCCAAAGGTCAACTTCGGATTTACATAATACAGATTATTTTCTATTACTACTTCTACTACTAATCCCCTGCGCGACAGCACGTGAATGGCCAAGGGCTACCGTCCAGCCGCTGCGTCTCGCACCTCTACCCACCACAGGGGTCATTGGTGAGATGCAGTTCTGGAAGGTGGGACGTGGTTAGCGCCCCGAACACTCCCGGCCAGTTATGTGGCCTTCTCGACCTGTGGCCGCTACTTCTCCATCAAGTAGCTCCTCAGTTGGTCCCCCTAGGACCTAACGAGGCTAAGTGCACCCTGTGCCAGACCTCTCTGAGGGGATAAAATCCCCATGCTGTAACCGGGGGTCGAACCCGTGTTCTCCGCCCCAGAAGCATGCGCCCTACCAACTGCGGTCTTTCTATTGCTAATGAGTAGGAAAATGAATAAATGACACTTGCTATGTGTTCGTTTAGATTACTGACTTGAAATTGGGAATTTAATAAAAACAGGCCAACACTAAGCTAAATTTTGGAAGCGGTAACTCTTGAAGATAAGTAAAGAAATATTGGACAAACTGCATATTCTAATAGGCTTAGATACTTTTGCAATACTCTTTCTGTCTTTTCCTTAAGGTTTCCAAATTATAGGTCTAAAGTGAAGTGAGAATGAGGCGGGCTTTATAGAATATAGACAGAAGATTGAATATAAAACTTTCATTCTTCAAACCAACACTATTTTATACACTTAATTGTCTTGAAATCCCTATAGCTCTTATAGTAAACATTAAATGTATGATTGCGGGAACTTGAGCTCTATGAGTTTTGCTAAATATGATACTGGTGTATCTGTACACGCAGACGTCTAAATTAAATATTTGACCTAAGCTCCTGTCAAGCTTGCTATAGTAACAGTTGTTGAAAAATTGTTAGTTTCTATGTGTTTGTGTTAATGTGACATTAAGACGTTAGATGAACCGTCAGTTAGGAGAGGAGAAATACAGATGCTCTCTCCTAGATCTTTCCCTTGTGGCATGTGAGTTGCTACACTCGCATCCATTTAGATTTACCCCTCAGGTTTGGGAGGCTTTCTCCTGGCCTTCTCGGGTAGCGTAAATATAGGAAAAACGAAGGGTGTGTATCTATTTACATTTTCTCGCTAGCAGTGGCGTCCTGTTTTACGTGCGGAGTTCTACATTATTCTCATATGAATATATAACTTTGAGCAATGTCTTCAGTTGGTCAATGGACTCCTTACGCACCCACAGTTCGTCGCCGATGCACCTCCACAATCTGTGCATACATCGCACCGCAATGAGTTATCACTGGGGCCCGGATTATTAGGGCCTATAAACCTCCATTTTAGGTTTTTCACATGCCTAAAATAGGTTTTTTAGGTTTTCATATGCCTAAAATAGGTTTTCTTTTAGGTTTTACCTTTGCGGATCAATAGTGGTACAAATAATTTTCTGGTTTGCTTACTTTATTGAGATATAAATCATACAGCATACAGATAATCCATATTACTGTCTTTTTTGTTGATTATTTTTTGGCATATCTATATCTATATATATATATATATATATATATATATATATATATATATATATATATATATATATATATATATATATATATATATAACTGCATGAATACCCAAATTTTCTGCTGTGAATGACTTCCTATTATCATTTAACACATTCTTGTATGAAGAAAAAGTTCTTTCAACGGAACATGATGTCATAGGAACGTAGGTCATTGATGCTAATGCTGCAGGTTCTAGGGATTTTCTCCAGTATACTTTTCACTCTGCAGTACTGAAGAGAGACTTTCACATCATTAAACCCAGGATTACGTTATACAATTCTCTACACCTTGAAAGAACATGCAACTTCCACGGGTCCAGGTATTTCTTTTCTGGAAACATTGTCGAAGATATCCATAACACGTTTGAGTTGCAGGGTTGTGCTTTCCAATGCAATGATAGCTTTTGGAATACAATAAAAATGCTCCTTAATATACGCAAGGGAAGCGACGATGGTAGGAGCCTTGATCGATTTCTTGGCCTTGGCGATGAAGGAAGCGTCTGTTTCATCAAAGTCGTTTACTATACTTTTAATGTCATTTAGGTGCTCAGCACACTAAAAGGCAGCAGGCAGCCAAGTTCCCCAGTGGGTAAGTATCGGCTCAGGTGGAAGAGGAGTTTCCGGTAGATTCTCTTTGAATAACTGTATATGTATTGGGACTTTCAAGAAAACGTTCTTGGCCAAAGATATCACACTGTTCACAGCATCAAATTGGCTTCTAACCTCCTCCGCAAGGCGGTGCAGGCCATTAGCCAAGCATGTAATATGCAGCATGCTTGGATAGAAGGACTGGAGAACTTCCCCTGACTTCAACACGTAGGCTGTGTCTGTCACTAACAACAGGAACTTACTATCCCGATTCTCTTCTGGCCACAATATGCGTAGAGCGTCCCTCACTGCACAGGCTATTGTGCTATTGTTAGTTTTTTTTTTTCTATTTCTTTACAACCATGTTCACAGTGAAGCGGCTGCAAGTATCAGTTGTCTCATCAACAGAACACCAGATATAGTGATCTCCTGTATCTTTCCTTATTTCATGTAGTGTGTTCTGGTAAGCAGGAACCAAATAATTCTTCCTTACAGTGCATTCTTTAGGTATAATGTGGCCACTAATCTGTTCTAAAAATGTTTTAATGGTCGGGTTCGTCAGCACGTTCCATGGGACTTTTGCAAATACCAACGCCTGGCAGAGGCGAAGGTTAAAGTTATCTTCAGGTTTGCCAACTGTGGAAGAACTAAGCGTCTGGCTACTGATGCTGCTGGACTTATTTCTCCTAGCAACACTAGCAATATTTAAAACTGCAGGTTTGTGCTGCTCAATATGGGATTTCTTCTCACATTTAACCTGAAATTAAAAATACAGATCCTAAATACACTTCAGTGAGATAATGCATGCGGTGTTTAGGTTATTTACAATAAACTTACTTGTTTTGAGCACGCTAGACACCCCTCCGAAGGAGTGTCGCCTTGTCGTGGCGGAGGGGCTCAGTACCTGAGCCAGACGGCCTACTAAGTGTCATTTTGATTACTGGTAGGCAAGAGGTGAGGGGAAGCTAAGAACATTCCAAACGGGTAGATGAGGCTCGTTAGTCTTGGTCGACGACTCATCTAGGAGATGAGGACTCCGAAATAAAACTCCCCCAGGGGCTCCTACTACGGTAGGTACGGGTTTGGCGTACCCGGGGCCCCATGCCATAGTCTCGATTGGGTTCCTCCAAGAGGTGAGAGAGCACATGCCAAACGCCTAATCAACTTTGGTCCACTTTTGTGTTTGACCTCCCACCTGTTACCTCCCTGTACACAGTCTGATGGATAACCTACGAGCGGGTCGGAGGATGGGGTGACGCAAGGGGTGACTGGGTAATCGCGTAAGTCCCAGCCCCTGGTTATCATGTAGGATCTGTGTGCGTATCCGCTGATAAAGGTCAGTCCCGGGGAGGGGCCATTGCATGAGCTGATGCACTCCTGAAGGCGATTGGGTCCCTCTGTCTATACATTGGGAGGTGAGACCCTAGGGTGAGCAAGGTCCAGGCCAGGACTCTCACCTAAGCCGGGGTGGCGCCCAGGATGTGAGCATGCCATCGGAGACATTTGCAATGGTGGAGGATATAATCGCAATGAGTACATTCAAAACTCAAAAAAACAAACATTTTAAAGTAAGTGAAAAGGAAGTAGCAGAGTTGAGTGGTCCTCGCTACTTAGTTATTACAAGAAATGAGGAAGATAAAACATTTAGGTCGGTGAATCCATTCGCTATACAGAAGGGTCTCGATAAGATAGCTGGCCCCGTGAAGAACTGCACGAGATCTCGGAACGGCACGCTGTTGGTTGAATCCAATTCAGCAGCACAGGCAGCTACTATATTAAAAGCCAACATGCTAGGCAGCTATCCGGTGCATGTAGAGATGCACAAAACGTTGAACTCCTCTCGCGGCGTTGTCAACACACGCGCATTGGACGATATGTCCAATGATGAAATTAAGGAGAACCTCGCAGATCAGGGTGTGATATCTGTTTATCGGGTTCAGAGAAAAGATGGAGGCGAATATCTGCCTACCCGTACCCTTTTCCTTACCTTTAATCGGGTAGATCTCCCGCAAAGGATAAAGGCTGGGTACGAGGCCATTGAAGTAAGACCTTACATTCCGAGCCCGCTTAGATGTTACAAATGCCAGCGCTTTGGTCATACAAGTGACACGTGCAGTGGTAGAGCTACCTGCGTAAACTGTGGAGGCATCGCCCATGACGATGACTGTACATCACCTCCCAGTTGTATTAACTGCAAGGGAGAACATCCAGCAAACTCCCGAGAATGTCCGCGCTATATGGAGGAAAGAGCTATCCAGGAGATTCGGGTTGGAGAGAAGGTGTCCTTCTCAGAAGCCCGAAAGCTCTTACGTTTGCGCCAGCCCACTATCCCGAGCTCCGGTACCTATAGCTCGGTTGCAGCTAAAGCAGTACCATGTCGGGAAATCGCAACTCAAACTAGCGATATAAATGGGGCAACAATCTCAGAAAAAATTCTTGTAGCTAGGTCCCATCCAAAGCCTCAGACATCACCTAAGTCCGCCAGAGCATCTACAAGCACCGCAGTTCAATCCAGCAGACCAGGAAGGTCACCAACAAAGAAGCCGACCTCGACAAGTAGACCGATTGTATACGATGCTTCACCGATCAAGTTTAAGACCGAGTATAAAAGATCCGATTTCCTCAAGGCAAGCAAGGTTTCTCCCAAGCCATCAAAGGGAAAGAAAAAGCCATCTCCTAGGAGATCCTCTTCAGAGGGATCCTCTGGTATGGCTACAGACCGGCAAATGTCATCTTCGCCGGTCCCCATTAGCAACCTGTTCGAGACACTCGAACCCAAGTTTGCTATGGGAAGACGCACGTCCTCGGCAGAGGACATGGAACTAGAATCTGCCCACACTGGAAGACCCCCAGTGGAAAAGAGGCGCGAAAAAGCGTCCGAAAAGAACGTCAGCCCAAGAGAGAAAAGGGCTAAATTAGTTCGACAACCGCCTGCTCCAAAGTAATGAAGAGTTACCTTGGAATTACCTATCCCATACACAATGCAATATGACTATCCTACAATGGAACGTACGTGGCATTCGAACTCAAAGGCCAGAACTTGAGCTCTTGCTCAAAGAAAACGAACCTCTGGTCGTGTGTTTGCAAGAGACTAAGCTGCGTCCTGGAGACGCTTTCCATCTAAGGCGATACACCCCAGTACGGTGTGATGTTACACCAGAAGAGGGTGTACCGGCACATGGCGGCGCTATGATACTTGTCAGAGATGACGTATATATGCAAACTCTACCTTTGCACTCTGATATACAATCAGTTGCTGTATGGATTAAACTGCCAAACATACATTTCACCATCTGTAATGTTTATCTGCCTCCGTCCCATGACTTCTCGCACATTGATTTAGAAGATCTAGTTTCCCAGTTGCCAACACCGTTTCTGTTGGTGGGAGACTTCAATGCGCACCACCCACTTTGGGGTTCAAGTCGCGCTTGTGCGAGAGGTACACTCATTTCCGATTTCTTGGCGAGTCACAACCTAGCTCTCCTCAACACTGGAGAGCCTACATTCATTTCTGACTCTCATAACAGCTTCTCACACCTTGACCTTGCAGTTTGTTCACCTCAGTTGGCAGTCTCCTTACAATGGAATGTCATCTCTGATTTACACTCTAGTGACCACTTGCCATGTCTTATTAGTCTCTTGACACAACATACATTTTCCACACGTATGCCCAGATGGAGTTTGGACCATGCCAACTGGAACCTTTACACCCAGTTGACTGTCTTTACCTACAACGAGCATGACTCAGTAAACAATTTGGCGCAGCATCTCACGGAGACGATTCTCTCTGCTGCTGAACAATCGATTCCGCGGTCGACTACACACCCCCGTCGATTTCCCGTCCCCTGGTGGACGGAAGAATGTCGGAATGCCATTCATGCTCGGAGGCGTGCACTTAGGGTTTTCCAACGTCACCCTACTTTGGAAAACCTAATCGAATACAAGAAAATGCGCGCCAGGTCCAGACAAGTCATTAAGGATAGCAAAAAGTCTTCATGGAGCAAATTTGTAGCTTCATTTAACCGACACACACCTTCCTCGGTTGTGTGGGATAGATTAAGGCGTGTTGCAGCTAAAACGACCCAAATTCCAATAGCGGGACTAAAAACAGCCACAGGAGCTGTTGTTGATTCATTTGAAGTGGCTAATACCTTTGGCAGTGCTTTCGCACAAGTGTCTAGCTCGGAAAACTACTCCCCTGAGTTCCTTCCAATTAAAACTCAGGTGGAATCTCAAGGCTTCACGTTTCGTTCTAGAAACGTAGAAGATTACAATCGCCTTTTCACCATGGCGGAGCTGGAGCATTCCCTGAAATCTTCGCGATGTTCAGCACCAGAACCGGACGGTATTCATGTACAAATGTTACAACAGCTCTCTCCTGAAGGTAAGGCATTCCTGCTCGAGGTCTATAATCGTGTTTGGGTTGACAGTATACTCCCAGAAAATTGGCGGGAGGCCACCGTTATTCCCATCTTGAAGGCTGGGAAGGACCGTCATCTTCCCTCCAGCTATCGTCCTATTTCCCTCACCAGTTGCGTTTGCAAGGTGATGGAACGCATGATCAATGGACGATTGGTATGGTGGTTAGAAGGTCGTAACCTACTGACTAACATCCAGTGTGGTTTTTGACGACGCCGTTCAACTATTGACCATCTTGTGTCAATATCGACACAGATAATGGACGGCTTTATGAAGAACTGTCAAACCGTTGGCATATTTTTCGATCTTGAGAAGGCTTATGATACGTGCTGGCAAGAAGGGATTCTACGTGCCCTGTATGCCTGGAACATACGTGGACACCTACCACTTTTCATTCAGGAGTTTATGAAGGACCGCTTTTCCCGAGTAAGGGTCGGCTCGGTTTTTTCTAATTCTTTTGTTCAGGAGGAGGGAGTACCTCAGGGTTCGGTGCTAAGTGTCAAGCTCTTTGCTATAGCAATTAACTCCATCTGGAAATGTGTTCCACCTGGAGTTTCGTCATGCCTATTCGTAGACGACTTCGCTGTCTATTGCACTTCTCAGCGCACGGCGTTCTTACAACGGCGCCTGCAGCAATGTTTGGACAACCTTAGAGAATGGAGCGTGAGAAACGGCTTCCGTTTCTCAACTGAGAAGACAATCTGCGTTAATTTCTGGCGCCGTAGGAGACGATTACCACCTTCGCTCCAATTTGGTCCAGATGAACTTCCCTTCGCAGAAGAGACGCGCTTCCTGGGTTTGATCTTGGACAGGAAGCTTAGTTGGTCGTCGCATATTGCACAGCTAAGAGCGAGATGTGACCGTTCCCTAAATATTATGCGAGTACTGAATGGCAAATCGTGGGGAGCCGATCGAACAATTTTGTTGCGAATATATCGCGCATTGGTCCGATCCAAGCTAGACTATGGGTGTATTATTTATTCGTCAGCACGGCCATCTGTGCTGAGAAGATTAGACGTGGTCCATAATAGGGGCATCCGCATTGCAACAGGAGCTTTTCCAACAAGCCCAGTGGTGAGCCTTTACGCCTAGTCCGCAGAAGCTCCTCTGCAATATCGGCGTGAGATTCTCTTGGCAAATTATGGTTGTGCGCTTAGATGTATGCCTAAGCACCCAACGTTCGCTTCTTTTTTCACCACCACGCTAAGAGAACGATATAGAAATAGCACCCTTAATCCAAAGCCTGCGGGGTTCCGTCTGCAAGAGCTCCTAGTGAAGCTTGGAGTGGAACTGCCTGTGATGTTCGAAAAGGGCGAGAGACCTTACCCCCCTTGGCTATCTGGTACGCCCCATGTAGATCTTGGGATGGCCATACACCAGAAGTCCACGATGCCTATTTCAAGTATCCGCACGTGTTTCTTAGAATTTTTGTCAGGTTACTCTGACCGTAGATATATTTACACCGATGGATCAAAGAACACCAACGGTGTTGGATGTGCTTATGTTTATGGAACCGAACCATATACATTCGGTTTTCCAAATAGCACCTCCATTTTTACAGCAGAGCTTTATGTAATTTATCGAGCCGTTTTGTATGTTCGCCGTCGTATATTAGGTGACTGCCTGATTTTGAGCGATTCCCTTAGTGCACTGCAGAGCCTTTGTCAGTTGTACAACCCCCACCCTATTGTACAACGTATCCAGGATGCCCTCCATGTTTTACACGCTTCCGGTGTTGACGTGGTGTGTGCATGGATTCCTGGTCACGTAGGTTTGCCGGGGAATGAAATGGCAGATTTAGCAGCAAAGACGGCAACTACAGAACCTAGTATTACCATCTCACGTGTTACTTCGGAAGACTTCAGGCTTGAAGTGCGGAGAGCGGTGCTGTCGTCCTGGCACGACGAGTGGTCAGCTCTCCGCGGTAATAAGCTTAGAGAAGTGAAAGAACTTCCGATAAACTGGGTAACTTCCTGTCGCACATCTCGTCCCGAGGAGGTTAGTTTGGCTCGATTAAGAATAGGGCACTGCAATTATTCGCATGGTTACCTATTTAAAAGGGACCCTGCGCCTCTATGTCCGCTGTGTGACACGTGTTGCTAGAGTGTTGCTCTCTAGCGCATCTTCGGGATTCTCTGCAGCTGCCTGCCAGACTTGCAGAGGTCCTAGCGGACGACAAAACAGCGGTTGATAGAGTTTTTAATTTTTTAGCGCAGTGCAATATAAATTTGAGGATTTAAAATTTTTAATTATCTGTTTCTGCTTTTGCACATATTTATCACCTTGTTTCATATCTGGCTATGGCCACTGCTTTTTACATTTGTATATTTTTCTTGTTGCTAGTATTTTTATTTTTTGAGTGAAATTTATATCTGGCTATTGCCATGAGTCTGTTAAGGGCGCTGATGACCTAGAAGTTGAGCGCCCTTAAACCAAATCCAATCCAATCCAACTTTTGAAGTTCCTATAGATTTCAAATCATTAAATGGATAAACTGATATTCAGTTGAAGATATGCAAAATATGTAATGGACTTGGTTGCCGGGGGATAGGTGAAGTTTCATAAAGACTGCGATATGCATATTTAGATTGTGGATAGAAATCGAAATTGGCCTAATATTCAATTGAAGCATTGAAAACGAGCATGTTGAGACTGAAACAAAACGGACACATTTGTGATGTGAAAACAACAGTGGGACATGCATCAGAAGTGACAGTCTAGGATGCGCTAGTTAAATTAATGTTTCATTAAATTAACTTCTTGCTGCAAATAAACCATAAATAGACATATGAAACACTATAGAAACAGATAAAAATAATAATTAATCAACCAGAGAGGATATCTTTCTTTCATGAAATTTGTATTCCTTGACAGTAGATTATTTAAGGCAGAATCATATCTGTTTTGAAACATGCCAACATTCACTCTTACATGCATACTTCCAGACTCTGTGGAGAGTAGCGAAAGATTCTATTTAAAAAGTCTCTGCTATATTCGAAATACGAACCAGACACCTCCACATTGAGAATCCCGAATGTGGGACACTCCACCAGTGTGGCGGCCATGAGGTTGCATTCTGCAGCCATTGGGAGACGAAACCACGTTACAAAACTACACCATAATGGGTATACGTGGGTGTATCGAAATAACAATTGCTTTCCTCTCTTATCCATCGTGGTCACGTTTTTTTTTTCCCTCAAACTCCACATATTAATTACTAGCTTCATATCATTATTTCATATCACCCACAAATTCGATATCGAGACTTTTCCGGAAATACCTAAATGCTTTAGAATATTCTAACTGAAAAAAAGACTACCTTGTATACTACGTATAGTAAGTAGTAGAAGAAGGCTATCCTTCCAAAATTTCGATACCGATCGGAATCAGGAGGTTTGACTATTGCTTAAAGCCTGCAGTTCTAGCGTATTCCAGTTTAACGCATGATCCATTAACATTAAGTAGTTTTCTCTTACCGTTTTTCGGTGCTGTTTTGAATTACCAAAAAAAAAAAAAAAAAAAAAAAAAAAAAAAAAAATAATAATAATAATGATAATATTAATAACAATAATATCAACAATAATATTATACTATGTGTTGTCAATTGTAGCCTTACGTTTATAAATATGATTATTTGATAAGGAAAAATTGAAGCTATTAACAGTGAAGCAACAAGATTCTAAAGTAAGAACAAATTAGCACCAAAACAATAAGATAAGTGAAGTTTTTAGTTTATAATTTGTTCTTACTTTAGAATGATTATTTGATGTCTAACACTACATTCATTGCAGATGATCGTCCATAGTTACTCCTGCTATTTTTATAAGGATACTTTACATTAATTACGTTCAATAGTCTTCTTAGAAATCATTAAATATAAGGCAACACGACTTTTCCGCTGCTTGGTCCAAAGGTAATCTTCGGATTTACATAATACAGATTATTTTCTATTGCTGCTTCTACTATTAACCCCCCACGCGACAGCACGTGAAGGGCCAAGGCCTACGGCCCAACCGCTGCGTCCCGCACCTGTGCCCACACAGGGGTCATTGGTGATGTGCAGTTCTGGAAGGTGGGACGTGGTCAGCGCCCCCAGCTCTGCTGGCCAGTTATGCGGTCTTCTCGGCCTGTGGCCGCTAATTCTCCATCAAGTAGCTCCACAATTGGTGCTCCTAGGACATAATAAGGCTGAGTACACCCCAGACCTCCGAGAGAGGATAAAATTCCCATGCTGGTACCGGGGATCGAACCCGGGTCCTCCGCGACAGAAGAAAGCGCGCTACGGAGGCAGTCTTTCTATTGCTAATGAGTAGGAAAATGCATGAATGACACATGCTATGTGCTCTTTTAGATTACTCACTAGAAATTGGTAAAACAGGTCAACTTAACCTAAATTTCGGAAGCGGTAACTCTTGAAGATAAGTAAAGAAATATTGCACGAACTGCATATTCTAATAGGCTTAGACACTTTTGCAATACTCTTTCTGTCTTTTCCTTAACGTTTCCAAATTATAGGTCTAAAGTGAAGTCAGAATGAGGAGGACTTTACAGAATGTAGACAGAAGATTCAAGACAAACCTTTCATTCTTCAAATGAATACCATTTAATACACTTAATTGTCTTGAAATCACTATAGCTTTTATAGGAAACATTAAATATATTATTGCGTGAACTTGAGCTCTTTGAGTTTTGCCAAATATGATACTGGTGTATCTGTAAACGCAGACGTCTAAATTAAATATTTGACCTAAGCTCCTGTCAAGCTTGCTATAGTAGCAGTTGTTGGAAAATTCTTAGTTGCTATGTGTTTGTATTAATGTGACATTAAGACGTTAGATGAATCGTCAGTTAGGAGAGGAGAAATACAGATGCTCTCTCCTAGATCTTTCCCCCGCGGCATGTGAGTTGCTACACTCGCATCCATTTATACTTTCCCCTCAGGTTTGGGAGGCTTTATCCTTGCCTTCTCGGGTTGCCTAAATATAGAAAGAACAGGGGTGTGTATCTATTTACATTTTCTCGCTTGCAGTGGCGGCCTGTTTTACGTGCACAGTGTAACACTATTCTCATTAAATATATAACAATGGGTAATGTCTTCAATTGGCCAATGGACTCCTTTCACACCCACAGTTCGTCCCCGATGCACCTCCACAATCTGTGCATACATCACACCACCTACAGTTATCACACACTGACACTGAATTTTCTAACATTTTCTGTTTTACATTGGTTTACTTGAAATTATGCGCACTATATATGAATAAAGAAAGAAATGTTTGTGCCGAGGCTGTAGGTTCTATCCAAAAGCGTTTCCAGATAATGGAGTTAAGTGTTTTGAAATTAGCGAAAAAAGAAGTGTCTCCTTTGAAACCTTCTAATGGTTTTTCAGAGAAGTATTTTTGTGGCATCTTCTTATACCTAACCAAGCTGAAAATACATTGAAGTATTTGACTGAAGTTGATATAATTGGTTAGAGAGAAATATAGTGTAATAGTCACAAAGCTGTTGTGAAAATGGATTATCTGTTCAGCATAAAATATATTCTGTGAGAAATAATCAAATAATAATCAAATGAATATTTGGATTTATAAATTATTCCTTTGATATTATGTATACAAGCTTAGTTACAAACCAGAGGAAGACGGATGTATAAGAAATTCATTTCATACAAACTCCAAAACTGAGAAAAAACGAGCCGCCAGTGTGGTACACCAGAGTGTTGTTCCAATGAAGCTCATTGGTGAATTAAACACTCCTCTGTGCAAAATAGCACGTTAGGGAAAATGTATGCCAAATTGATTCGTAGATATCTATAGGATATCTGCATGATGTTATTCAGAAGAGGACAATATCATATAGAAATTAAATATTTGTCCTATGGTTACTAAACTACTCCATCCCTTGGTACAACAACACAGGCAGGTCGCTCCACACACAATAACCACTGTTATGTATGCGTCGGCGGAGAAGGTTGGTAAAATGTCAGAGAAAGCAGTGGGGACGAGGTATATGGAACGCAGGGTGAAAAACCTAGTGGAGCTGTATCATTTATTTTTGCTGCCTTGATAAACACTGGGACGGGAGTGTAGTTACTCAAAGCTGTCCTAAAAAGTAATATGGTAATTCCACACGCCACAACATGCTGACCTTTCTTCCCTATTTGCTTCCGTGTCTAATTCAGAGTTTATTCTATCTCGTTTCGAAGCGTACCTGCTATCCGCTCAAATAAGTAACTCTTCTGTGGTCTTTCCTGTCGATTATATAGATTCTTCTATTGCTGCCTTGCAAGGCTACCTCGGACTTCGCATGGACTATACATGCTATTTCACTTTAGTCATTTATGGTATAATATCGAAAACCTCGGTGTGCTTTACAAGGACAGCTGAGAATCTGTGTACTTGGGCAAGAGTAACAGCTATTTTGGCAAACCTAAATTCTCTATAGGCGGCCAAGAAGATTGGATCACTTCAATTTTCTGGCCACAAGAGCAGATCAAAGACGGCCTTGTCTAAATCCGCTTCTTACTTGTTTTGTCAACATATTTTTCGGTTGCCATGTTCAGCATATTGTCCTTGGTACGTTCAGTATAGAAGAATTCACAGATTGTATTTAAAGGAAGATCAGTTTTCATAAACAGTAATATGAATACTGTACGAGAGCACCTAAACTACGACTGCGGCAAATATGTGTTTTTTATAAAGGAAATGATTCAACAACTTCATGATTCCGATCGCCGGCTAGTATTGAAGTGGTTAGCAAAGCTGAAAGATTATAACGAAGATATTGAGTTAATGAAAATCAGAAATGACTTTTTATACCAACTTTTGTTATGTACAAAAAAGGGAGTTCTTACTGAACCTTTTAGCACCACCCCTCCAAATGACCCATTACGGCAATTATTCTGCCCGTTACCTGATTTAGACCTGGATGATGAAGACAGTTCTACAATGTCAGCAAGTGCATCAGAGGTTAGTAGCAGTGAAAATGATGCAGACACATCTGAAGCATGTAACTCTCAAGCAGTTGAAGAAGAAGTGGGGCCTCTCTCAGCTAGACTGTGTGGACAATGCCGATCTAGAAAGAAGCAAGGCACAAAGGTGAACACTTAAAGAAGATCGAGCAGATAGAAAATAACATAAAACCAAATCTGTAAAAAACATCTGAAATTCATTATGTAATTAAATAACTACTTTTCAGAAAAAAACTAAAATGAAAATTATAGATGAGTAAATAACATTGTAATTAAGTTTTCTATTTATATTCTCTATAATAGCGGCTGAAATGCTTTTTGAGAAGGATTCTTCGATAAAAATGTTAAATTGGATGTTCCTGAGCAATTTTTGATTGGTGTGCTAGTTTTAATTTTGTTGGTATGCACTATTTTTTATGGAAGAGATTAAATTAAATCTTTTTTGTGCAATAAATTACAAGTGGTTAATTTTTTATAGTGAAGAAATATAATAATACAAAATCAAAAGTGAAGGGCCGGCGGGGACCTGTGCAAATCCTCGACTGGAACGAGCAGAGATGTTCCTCATGGGTTTCGATTATTCCCTGATGGAGGGGAGTTCTTGCCGCGGCAGCCATTATCACGTTGTGGGGCCTTCTGCTACCTCACGGTTAATAAAAGGGATCCTGCGGATAAGTGAAGAGAAATCATGAAGCACATTCTGTAAATTATGAGTGTAAATTAATCTTTTCGAGTCTTTTAAGTATGAAATCCTGGATCAATATGGCAAAGTTACTTCCTGCTAAACAAATTATTTGAAGCGAAACAAAGACATTTTATTTCCTTTGCAGTTTGAGGTAAGCATTAGAGTTGGATGGATAGTAATAGAGCCCTATTTGATTTTCGGTGGCGCTAGTATCTTTCCATGTGTATCGAGGTGTTTGCAAACCTATCCATGGAAAACGTCGCGACGTTAGCAACCGTGAATGCAAACGTGCATGTGATGCGTTGAAATGTATGGTAAATGAAGCGAAAATGGTTGAATCAAAACCCTTTCTGTTCCAACAAGGATTTGGATAATCAGACCAATGGAAATGCAGAATTTGTGACTCCCTGAATAAAAAATCCTTCTTAGAAAACGCTCTTTGTGTGTGTGTGTGTGTGTGTGTGTGTGTGTGTGTGTTGTTGTTGTTGTTGTTGTAGTGTTTAACGCCCGCTTTTACTACTACGGCACCGCAGGCGGTGACACTGATGATACATGAAGATGGAGCACCGGTGGAATGAGATGGCGGGGGAAACCGGAGTACCCGGAGAAAACCCGCCCAGACGCCGCTTCGTCCACCACGAATACCACATGCGGGTCCCTGGGATCGAACCCGGGCCGCCTAGGTGGTGTGTGTGTGTGTGTGTGTGTGTGAGTGTGTGTGAGTGTGCGTGTGAGAGTGTGTGTGTGAGTGTGTGTGAGTGGGTGTGAGTGGGTGTGTGTGTGCGTGTGTGTATGCGTGTGTGTGCGTGTGTGCGTGTGTGTGCGTGTGAGTGTGCGTGTGTGTATGTATGTGTGTGTACTTGCACGTGCGTGCGTGTGCGTGTGTGTTATTTTCTTGATTTTTCTTAAGGTTTTGATTAAATTCCACATGTTTGAGATATTTTTATGGCAAATGAAAGTAAAGCTTGAATTTTCTGGCTGTATTCACACATTTCCTTTGTGAATGTGTGAGTGAGTGGGCGAGTGAATGCGTGAGTGAATGAGTGAGTGGATGAGTGAGTGATTGAGTGACTGAGTGGTCCCGTGCTACGAGGTATTTGATTGGGCACCTTCGACTTCACAAGCATTTCAGAGAACTATTTCCGGAACCTGCGTAGCGACCATGACTACCATTTTGGGTGTTTTTGGAGCGAACACTTCAATTGCTTTTCAAAAGGTAATTTTTACCTTCTCTGCTATGTATCTTAACGTGTTGTACTCCGGTTTACAAATTCGAAAACAATATCTCACCATAAATAATTTTTCAGAAAGTCGCAAGAAAAGAAGAAGAACTAAAAAAAAAAAAAAAAAATAGATCTCGTGTCTGGCACTCGTATGACTTTCTCTACTCTTGTTCTAAACATTCTTGAAAACCCTTATACCTATATCTTCTTCGTGCTAGTTGAGATCAACATTTGTACAAAGTATCTTATTGCTTATCTCCTCGAGGGCCCTAATGACCTAGTTGTCGACGGGCCCTTAAACCCAAATCACTCACTCACTCACTCACTCACTCACTCACTCACTCACTCACTCACTCACCCACTTATCTCCTTGTAGGTGCAAGGGGAATATTAGAACACAGCACTCTGTGAGCGATAGCAAATCTTGTAAAGCTCTGAGATTCCGTTCTCTTTGTATGCAGCACATATAAAAAAATGTTCCATTTCACGAAAGTTTTCCGAAACTGGCACAAATAACAAAGAATATCTCCGAAATGGTTCACTCTACAAAACAAAACAAAAAATGTATTGAGAGACAAATTTGTGTAGTTTAGTGAAATGTGCAATTTTTGTATTTTAAGAATTTGTCTATCTCTTACGGTTTACGAGTTGTTCAAAAGTAATCCAGAGTAACAGGATTGCATAGGCTATAGCCAGAAAATTCAAAATGTACATTTCATTTTTCATACAAATGTCTTTAGCATATGACATTTTAATCAAAATCGTTAAAGCCATTTTCAAGAACATAAAAATTGTCAAAAAATTTTCTATGTAAGGGGTAGTTTATGGTCGGGCTATTTTCTTCAAAATCTCTGTGTCGCATCCTTTGGGCACTGGGATTTCGATTGAATTCAAAAAATCGATTTTTTGTCTTTAATGTTAAAAAAATATATAATTCTTCTGCTTTAAAGTGATATATATAACATAGGTATAGTGTTATTTGTTATAATGATAGTTGCAGTGGTAGAGTTACAGTGATGGAAAAAATGGGTATAAAAGTTAGTCAGAATATGAAGGAAGCCTGTATAAAAAATATATATGTCGACTCTCAGAGGCAAAAGGGGCAGTTCAGTTGCTTGAAAATAAAGCTAGAACTAAGAAAAGGAAAAGAAAATTTACGAAAACTTAAGTGAGCAGGAATATGGGGCAGGCATTCTGAAAGTATGTGTAATTTGAAAAGAATGGTACTTCAGCTTTGATGGCAATTTCCCGAAACCTTGATTTTTCACACTTTAGGTACATATTTCTGAAAAACTATAAGAGATATTGATATCAAGTTTTTAGTGCTTATTTATCCATGTTTGTTGAGTACAGCCGGTTAAAGCTTTTGTGAATTAGAGCTATAATGTGGAGAAAAAAGGTTTTAATGCTTAAAAATATTACCATATTTTACCTATATAGAATTAAATAACTTTTTATGTGCAAAATACAAACTACATAGGATTTATGTTTAACCGGCGATGTGAAGCTATGCTTTATGTTATTCAGATAAACATTTGGTGCCTGTAGCTTCAAAATCCTACAAGAAAAGTGTACCTGAAGTATGAGGTGTAACATTGTTTTCAGGATACATAGTGTTTTATGCTCCTTTTGTATGGAATTCTGTGAACGTAAATTAATTATTATGTAGTAGGTAAATGTACAAATGCTTGAACTATTATCACACCAAACTTCAATTTATTCTAATCATTAGTAGCTGTTATATTTAAATTTTAAATATTGGTGTAAGTTTACCTCGTGGTGTTAAAAATAACCTCCCAGTGCCCATGGGTAGTTTATGGTGGGGCTATTTTCTTCAAAATCTCCGTGTCGCATCCTTTAACGACATTAAACTTAAATATCAAATTTGGTTTTTAACCGTTTTTGAGATCTGCTGCCCACAGACTGACAGACTAACGCATACGCACACGGACCTTTTTGTAAAAATGTTCCTTTTTTTGGATTCAGGGGGTCTAAAAATACATATTTCTGGTGAAATCTCGACATCGAATTTTTGTGTGGAATACAATACTTCCTTCTGCTTATCAGTAGAGGAAGTTAGTTTTAATTTCTGTAGAAAATAGACCTGCGCGTGTGTCTCTGCGTCAGGCCTACTGCTTTCCACCCCCCCCCCCCAGGCCATGGGATGGTACAAGCCCGAGGGGTGAGGAAAGCCGTTTTACCAGCCTCGTGCCCTCCTTGGGTGTATGAACCCGAAGGATTGGGAGAGGAACCGGGCTGAGACAGCCTCCGCCGGAATGCTTCTAACTGGGAAAATGGAATGACCCTGCACTCCGCTGGACGTTCCAACCGCCCTTCGGATCCAGTCGCCTCATCCATCCTCCCGAGGGAGTTCCGTCAGGGGCAAAGGCACAAAATATCGCCTATCGGTGGAGGAGCCAAGTCCGCCTACGCAAGTTGTCATTGAGTCCTGGAGGCATAGTTCCTATACTAGACATACAGGTTTCACATAAAGCACAGAACGCTGATTTAGCTGAAGGGATTGAATATAAGGATAACAAAAGCTTTTAAAATTTGGATCCTAGCTTATCATATTTTACGCATTTTAAGATCCTTATGTATAAAGTTTTTTCAAAATCATTCCTGAAATACTCTATGTTGATAAGGTTCAGCGAAATGTGATGACAGGAAAACGCTATTCAGCTATTTGCTTCGATAAATCAATTTTAAAATACTTTAAACCTTCCCATTTATCTCTTTGGTTTCGAAGTCTTTAAAAGTCTGGCCTTTTTTTTCAAAAAAGTGTAAAAATAGGCTTTGAATGATAGTCAAGTCCTTTAAAGTTGTAGAATTCCGTTTTTTTTCTCTGGTTAACATATAAAAAGTGAACAACGATACTTCATTGACGAAAGTTAAAATTTCCGAAAGTGACACAAATAAAAAGGTATAACTCCGTAATGGTTCAATCTAGAGAAACCTTTATTCTGAAATACATTGTGTCTTGGTGAGATCTACACATTTTTATAGTAAGATTTGATGTATCTCTTACGGTTTACGAGTCATTCAAAGTCATCCAGAGTAAACCTTGCTACATAGGCTATAGCCAGAAAATTCTAAATATGCATTTCATTTGTCATAGAAATATCTTAATTACATGCAATTTTACTCAAAATTGTCACAGCCATTTTCAAAAAAATCAAAATATTTGAAAGATTTTCCACGTAAATGCTAGTTTAGGGTGGGGCACCTTTTTTCAAGACTTCTAGCCATTATTTCCTTAGGGACGTTACACTTAAATACCAACTTTGTTTAATAACCGAATTTCGTTTTTGAGTTATATTCTCCACAGACTGACAGACACACAAAGAGACAGAAAGGCAGACTAACAGGCACACGGATGGACTGACTGTCACAAACACACAGGGAACTTTTTCTAAATATAGGTACTTTTATTGGATTCGGGGTGAAAATCTAATCTTTTATACCCTTTTGGAAACATTATGTGGCAGGACCGTCAGGAAGATTAGAGCTTTTCAATGGTGAAAGTATTATCGATACAGATTGGTTTTAAGTTATAAGTACGCGTGTTCACCAACACACACACACACGCACACACACACAAACACACACACACACACACTCATACACACATGCACACACACATGCATACACAGACACAGTTTTTTTCTTCTTATAATAGCATAAATTTCACTATAGGTACAAGAGTTTAGCAATATCGGATATTAAACGGTACGACAGTATGTTATGTCTTTTTAAGTTCCATTCTTTGAATATTAAAATTAATCATGACGAAGAACTATATTGTGACTTAGCACTTTAAAAGATATATTTACCAAATCTTTTGAAAATTCAATCGATAGCAAAGATTAGCTAGAAAATCATTAATGCCATTTAAAACATAGGTATATTTTTTTCCCATTAACCTTCTGCTTTACAACATTATAAGAAGATCGCCATGTAAAGAGGAACTCACAGATTGCTCACTAAAGATTCAAGACATGTAGTTTATTAAAGAGTAAATACCTTAAGGTTGTTATGTTAATCAAAACCTTTAAAACGTTTCTTGATTACCTCCAAAATGGCGAAAATGCCTCAATGCTGTGATGGATAGTTCAGGGGGGAGGAGATGGAGAATTTTCTAACAGATCTCTGTCTTGCATGTATCCTCGAAAGATGCTGAACTTAAGTTCCAGAAGTATTTCCAAGTAATACCTCGAAGTAGTTATGATGATGTATAGATGGCCTTAGTTGCATAATCGTGTTTCGTAGCATTTGTTTTTCTTTGTATGCTTTGCATTGTTGCTGTAATTTAAGGTAGTCGTACTGAATAATGTCACACAGGTTTTCGGTTATTTAGATTTAGTATACTGTTCGCACATGCACCCTGCGTGTGCGCGCGCGCACGACGGTATTCCTGCTGTTTTATTTTCTGTACCACGTACATATTAGATAGATAAGGCACTGCATTCCACCCAAAAAGCAGATTTCGTAGGAAATATACATTTTGAGGTCCCCTGAATTCAAAAGAGAACTTTTTAGAAAACGGTGTTCAAAGCTCGAGCAGCATTACGTGTGTCCGATAAGAGCATAACTCCAAAGCATGAAGTTGGTTAAATTCCAAACTTGGTATTTGAGTTGAACATCTTCCATGGAAGTGAGACGAATGTTTTTTGAAACGTCTCGTTCCCAAACCACTCTTAAATTAAAATATTTTGAAAAGCTGTGGTATAGTCAAAAACGGCTCTAACAATGTTGATTAAAATATTAAATGTATAAGACATCTTCATGAAATAAATCTATTGTGTGCCATGAACTTGCTAGGATTGGCCTCTGAACAGCTCTTCATCCTGGGCGACGTGCATAATTGGTAAACTGCAAGAGATAGATAGAATCTAATTGCACAAAAATGTAGATGTTGTTAAAACACACAATTTACCATTTAATATTTTGTGGAGATATCTACTTCCGAGATACTCCTTGTTATTGTTTGTATTTATTCTTTTCTCAGGTAGGAAGTCTTATTTGTTTATCCTTACTATGGAATGCGAATGGAATATCAAGGCCATCACATAGCTACTTGCTGTTGAAGGATTTGACTGATTGGCAAATATAAGTGTTTTCTCATAGAGAAGACTTATAAGCTATAGAGTTTACTAGGCAATGTACTACATTCAGAAGGTCTTCTCTTCTAGCTTTTCTTTTACGTAATATGTTCACATTTCTGCACTTGCTGTGCAACATACAATTTTCTATGGTTGAAATAGAAATGCTGCGTATTACATTCACACCTTTTTCTCTACTCACTCTTTCACGAAACACAACCACATTTCTTTCTCTATTCCCACTTTGACAAATAATAAGTACATATAATTTTCTGTATGTTTTGAAATAGAAGTGCAACGTATTACAGTCACACGGTTATCGCAATTCTTTTGTTAAGTATCACATGTTTTTCTCTACTCGCTCTTCAGCATACAATTCATACAATTTTCATTATGACTGGAGTACAAATGCGAAGTATTACATTCATATGCTTTTCTTAGCTCAATTATCTTTCAGATAACACATTCACATTTACTTCTCTTCCCACTCTTAAGCCAGTAATTAATACACTTTTCTATATACTATATACGCTTTTCCATCAGAAAAAGTTCCACAATAAACATTGCAATACAGAGCTTGTTGTAAAAATTTGATGTGTGACATTCATATGCCTTTCTCTACTTCAAATTAACCTAAACTATCTTGTTGCTTCACTGTAAGTAGCTTCAATTTCCTTAATTAACATAAATTATTTTTAGAAATTGTGTTATTGCACATTTATTTGTACATAAAAGGGAATACACTAAGATGAAGCGATAGTCACAATTTAAGAGCTGGTCGCCTCATGATAGCCCTCAAATGCTGTTCAATTTGCACGAGACTACAAAAAATAAAAAAACTGCGGCTTCCTATTTGAGAAAAGTATTTGAAACTTCAAATCAGTAAAAAGAAATATCTCAGTTAAGGTTAACTCAACAGAAATGTATCTGACATTATTTACATTGTTTAAGGAGATTTCAAATTTTTTGCGTAGTAAGGTTTTGTTTATTTTACATAAAAATCAGAAGAAAACTTTTGTTTGAGGAATAAATGTCATTTTATTTATATACAAATTTTCAATGTCGACACATCTTTCTGTGGCTAAAGAATCTAATGACGAAGTCACGGAAATTAGTAGATTAATTAATGGAATCTGGTTGCAGAAAGCAGTACCACAAAATTTCACAGTGAAATAGGTGGGCAGTTGCACTGAAATTTTGAATGACTTATGGACGAAGTTCTTTACATTGCTCATCGAAGTAACCCATTTGTTTTCGTATAGGATAAAGCCACACGTCTAGAAATTGAGTGAAAAGGCAGCATTGTGTAGTCCTTGGAAATAAGCGAAATGACAACGCTGTCAGGTCCAAAGGTTGCTTCAGCCTGAGCGAATCTATAACTGAATTGCATTCTATCTAATACATCATTAACTATTTAATCACTGGCATCAAGTTATTTTAAATATCTATTTTTGTGATCAGTTATACCCCATTTTCATTCGTATGGTATATGATACACTAAATTCGTTTTCCTTAAAATGTTTAGTGTGTTATTCTCGTATAGTATGGCATTTGTGTCCCATTACTGCATAAAAAGGTATAACTTAATGTAATCATGCAAGGGGATTTAATTTACTAAAATAATTATTTTATTGTGGCTGAAATATTTTGTTTGTCGTGTATTTTTTAACATGAACCAGATATGGTGCTTTCTAATATCCATTGTAAGCTAAAGAAGCATTGCCAGTACACGACGGAAGTAAATTCTTTAAGATGTTAGTTACCGCCGAAATTTATAGAAAATACCTTTGAATCTGGGTTATTTAAAGGAAAATATTAGATATTAATTTGTAGAAGAATGATTGACAGTTGAAATAGGTGAATTCCCTGTGTTGTCTACAGCAATTGTAATCAATAGCTTTCAAAGCTTTCAGTACTAAAATTTCAATCGTATCTCAGCAATATGATAATATTGCATAATAGTATATCTGATTCAGGTTATATAAATAACGATGTTCCCGTTAAAACAGAAAGGGGAGAAAATACTTCGCGGGGGGTGGGGGGGGGGGGTGCGGGATTCGATCCATTTTCACGGCGCCACTGTGGGTGTGCGTTAAAGTGTTTTAATCCTCTTGGCTAACACTGAATACAAGAAATGAGGGTGGATTATTAAGCTTACTTTGGTAAGCAAAGAGCTCAACACTGATATCCTTTTTAACTTCTGGACCACTATTTAATCACAACGCTATAGTAAAATATTTCCTGCAGACGTAGCAACGTTGAATTTGCAATAGTTACGCTTTAATTTAGGTTGATTTCTGAAATATCACTTTTCAAAGTTGCGAGGTGAGGCAATGGCTGCCATCCGCTTTTTGAACAGCAAGGGAAGCATACATATGACTAATGTATATTAAGGAACTGACTTCCGGTTTACAAATTCAATACCGATATTGCATCATAAATACCTGCTTCGAGAGTCCCAAATAAAAAAAAAAAAAAAAAAAAAAAAAAAAAAAAAAAAAATAAAATAAAAGCATATTTTTAGAAAATAGGACGGTGCGTTTGTCTCTGTTCCAAGCATACAGGCTTCCACCCCCATGACATGGTACAGGCCCCATGGGGGCGGAAAACCGGATTAATAGTCCCGCGCCCCCTTTGGGAGAACGAAACCGAAGGATTGGGAGAGGAACCGGGCTGAGCTAGCCTCCGTTGGGATGCTTCTAACTAGGAAAATGCGGGGACCCAGTTCTATGCTCTGTCGTGGCAACGTTCTGGTCGCCCTTAGGATCCATTCGCTTCATCCATCCTCCCTAGGGAGCCCCCTCATGGGTATAGGCAGAAAATATCGCCTTTCGGTCGAGGTGCAAAGTCCCCCTCCGCAAGTTGTCAGTGAGTCGTAGTCATAGGCCCCGTACTAGGCGTACATTTTTCTCATAGAGCACAACGCTGATTTACCTGTAAGGGATTGAATATAAGAATAACAAACGTTTTTTGAAGTTTGAAGCTTAGCTTACCATTTTTTTCACATTTTAAGATCCATATGGACAAAGTTTTGCTATAATCATAACAAAAGTGCTCCAAGATAATAAGGTTCAGCGAAATGTAATGATAGGAAAACGCCTTACCTACAGCTATTTGTTTTGAAAATTTAATTTCAAAATACTTTAAGGCTTCACATTTGTCCCTTTGGGCTTGAAGTGGCTAAAAATCTGCCTTTTCTTTCAAAAAAGTTAAAAAAATAGACTTTGAGCGATAGTCAAATCTTTTAAACCTTTAAAATGCCTTTCTCTTTGCTGAGTTAACATGTAAAGGTGAACAATGATGCTGCTTTGGCGAAAGTTCTTTGCAAAAGTGAAGCAACTGACAAGGAATATCTCCGAAATAGTTCACACTAAAGGAACTTGTATTCGGAAAGTAATTGTGTGTTTTGACAAGATCTACATATTTGTATAGTAAGTTCTTGTCTATCTCTTACAGTTTACGAGTTATTCAAAAGTCTTCCAGTGTAAATAGAACTACATTGGCTGTAGCCAGAAAATTCTAAATATACATTTCATTTGTCATAAAACGACCTTAATCAAGTTCATTTTCCTCAAAATCGTTAGAGACATTTAAAAAAAATCGAAATGTTCAAGAAAGTTTACATGTAAACGGTAGTTTAGTGTGGGGCAATATTCATCAAAATCTTCTAGATATTTATCCTTAAGAGACAACTTAGTTTAATAACCCACTTTTCGTTTTTCAGACAGACAGGCAGACAGAGAGACCAAAAGACCGACTGACAGGCACATAGACAGACATAATAAATAGACACGGACCTTTTTCTAAAAATGCTTTGATTGGATTCAAGGGGCCTCCAGGTATACATTTTCGGTGAAATCTCGACATCGAGTTTTTGGGTGGAATACAATATTTCCTCTACTTACCAGTAGAGAAGGCAAAAAGGAAACCTAACCATCTCCCACTTTTATAACTTTTTGGAAACATTATGTAGCATTATGGTGAAAAAATTATCGATACAAATGGTTGTTTATAACTTATATGCACGCGTGCTCGCTACATGCACACACATACACACACACACACACACACACACACACACACACACACATACACACACACTTATGTTTTTGTTCGTTATAATAGCATAAATTACACTGTAGGTACAAGAGTTTAATGATATCGGATATCAAAAAAGCAGGATAATATGTGATGTCTTTGATGTTCCTCTCTTTCTATGGTCAATAAAATTAATTACGAGAAAAAACCGAATACGAGTTAGCAGTTCAAAGATATATAGGTACCGAATTGTTTGAAAATTCAAACAAATAGCAAGGATTATCTCGAAAATGATTAATGCCATAAAAGAACACTTACATATGTTGTGTATTTTAAACATAGGTATATCTTTTATCGTAAGTTTCTGATTTACAAAATTATAAGAAAATCGCCAAATAAAGACGAATTCACAAACCGTTCACAAAAGATTCAAGATATACAATTTATTAAAGAGTTCATATCTTGAGGCTGTTATTTTAATCAAAACCGCTACAGCAGCTACAGGGGGGCGGAGGATTTTCTAACAAATCTGTGTCTTGCATGTATCCTCTAAAAATGCTGCACTTAGGGTCCAGAAGTATTTTCAAGTAATAGCTACGAGTAGTTATGATGATCTACAGATAGCCTTAGCTGCATAGTCACGTTTCGTAGCATCCGTTTTTATGTGTTTCTCTAAATAGTTTATGGATCTTAAGGTATTGAATAATGTAATACAGCTTTTCGGTTATTATGATTTATAAGGTTTTCGCACATGTACGAGAGAAATTTTACACATACACTTAAGACTCAGGAGAGGTTTCTTTCCAAAATTCAAGACATCAAACCTTCCTAATTCAAAGGAATACTTCATATCTGAAGTCAATCAGACACAAACATTAGAGATCACTTAATATTTACACCTGACAGAAGAAGCTAAGAAAAGTGATACTCTAACTAGTGTTCTAAAATTATTAGCATTAGAGACAATTCATTCTAGAATTCTGTATCACGAATGGCTCCATATTTATACTGGTGGATCATTGATATCAAACCAAGATGGAGCAGGGGCTAGAGTCAGGTGTCACCCCTTTTCCTATTACAAATCTTTAAGTTATGGAACTACAAACTTTGATGGAGAAATTGAAGCAATTAGAATGGCCCTACCTAATCTTTGCCACATAATTTCACATTTTCATCAAGCAGTTATTCTCTCAAATTTCAGGGCAGCCATTATAGCAATTACTTCCAAGTTGACACAAAAAAAGCAAACAATTATAGAATGTTGTAAAATCCTTACCCATCTAACAGCACTTCAAAAACACCTAGTCTTCCAAGGGACACCAGCTTACTTTGGACTCAGTGCTAATGATAAATCTGATTCTCTTGCAAAAAAGGTTAAAAACAGTGAACAGAAATCTATGGTTAATCTACCATTTTATAAAGCTAAAAGATTAGTCAACTCTGAAACCAAAAAAATTATTGCTATTGCATATTACTATGAAGAATCAACGAATAAATGTTGCAAACTACCAAACATTCAAACACTAATTCCTGAGCATACTCGAAAAACGGTAGTTACGACCTTCAAGTTGATTACAGAACATGATTGTCTGGCAAAACCTTTGAACAGAATTGGGGTATATTCTTCACTACTCTGTCCTCTATGTGATCTGCAAGAGGAACTGGACCAAGGGCACCTTCAAATATGCCCGGCCACTTCTAGCGTCCCGTCCATCAGTGAAGAATATTGGAAAGCTATAGGATTAATGACTTCACAGTCAGAAATCCAGCATTAGCTAACAACAATGTATTGAGTCTGCAGATGCATCTCCAATTTTAGTCCCATTTTAGAAAATGTTTACTTTTTCTACTGGCAAGTAGAGGAATTATTGCATTCCAGCAAAAAATTCAATGTTGATATTTCTCCGGAAATATATGTTTTGAGGCCCCCGAGTCAAAAAAAAAAAAAAAAAAAAAAAAAAAAGAGCATTTTAGATAAAGGTCCGTGTGTATCCCTGTGTGTCTGTCAGGCTTTGGACAGTATAACTCAAAACAGAAACGACTGTTAAAAACAAAAGCTGGCATTTAGAGTCTATGTCTTCCAAGGATGTGACACGAAGATTTTGTAGAAAATAGCTCCACCCTAAACTAACCTTTACATGGAAGATTTTTCGAAAGCTTTGATTTTCTTGAAAATGGCTCTAACGATTTTGATAAAAGTACAATATGTTTAAGGTATTTTCATGACAAATGAAATGTTTACTTTCAATTTTCTGGATATAGCCTATGTAGTGCCTTTGAATAACTCATAAACCGTAAGAGATAGACAAAATCTTACTTTACAAAGAATGTAGATGTCACTAAAACACACAATTTATGTCTAAATAAGCTTTTTTGTAGGATAAACCATTTCGGAGACATTCCTTGTTATTTGTGTTAGTTTAAGAAAACTTAACACTTTGGTGAAATGCAACATCGTTGCTAATTTTTATGTTTAGCGTGCAGAGAATGAGACCTCAAAACTAAAACGATTAGTTATATCGCTCAAAGCCTACTGTGTTATAATAGTCATTGTCATTGCACAATTGAAGGTCGAGCTTTCGGCCATGGAGTATGCAATGGCCGAAAGCTCAACCTTCACATACTTAACATGGCTGATCACCCGTGAAGAATTGATCACTAACGTTCGCCGTGAAAGCTTCAAATCTTACATTACAAAATAATAATAATAATAATAATAATAATAATAATAATAATAATAATAATAATAATAATAATAATAATAATAATAATAATAATAATAATAATAATAATAATAATAATAATAATAATAATAATGATAATAATAAAATTAATGATGATGGTAATGATAATGATAATGGCAATGATAATGATAGTGATAGTGATAGTGATAGTGATAGTGATAGTGATAGTGATAGTGACTGTGACAGTGACTGTGACAGTGACAGTGACAGTGGCAGTGGCAGCGACAGCGACAGCGACAGCGACAGTGACAGTGACAGTGACAGTGACAGTGACAGTGACAGTGACTGTGGCAGTGACTGTGACAGTGACAGTGACAGTGGCAGTGGCAGTGGCAGTGGCAGTGGCAGTGGCAGTGGCAGTGACAGTGACAGTGACAGTGACACTGACAGTGACAATGACAATGACAATAACAATGACAATGACTATGACAATGACAACTACAAGTACAAGTACAAGTACAAGTACAAGTACAAGTACAAGTACAAGTACAAGTACAAGTACAATAACAATAACAACAACAACAATAATAATAATAATAATAATAATAATAATAATAATAATAATAATAATAATAATAATAATAATAATAATAATAATAATAATAATAATAATAATAATAAAAATAATAATAATAATAATAATAATAATAATAATAATAATAATAATAATAATAATAATAATAATAATAATAATAATAATAATAATAATAATAATAATAATAATAATAATAATAATAATAATAATAATAATAATAATAATAATAATAATAATAATAATAATAATAATAATAATAATAATAATAACAATATACTATTTGCTATTTCCATAGAGATACTTCACATCAATTACATTCAATAGTTTCCTTAGAAATGGCTAAATACAAGGCAAAACGACTTTTCCGCTACTGGGTCCAAAGGTCAACTTCGGATTTACATAATACAGATTATTTTCTATTACTACTTCTACTACTAATCCCCTGCGCGACAGCACGTGAAGGGCCAAGGGCTACCGTCCAGCCGCTGCGTCTCGCACCTCTACCCACCACAGGGGTCATTGGTGAGATGCAGTTCTGGAAGGTGGGACGTGGTTAGCGCCCCGAACACTCCCGGCCAGTTATGTGGCCTTCTCGACCTGTGGCCGCTACTTCTCCATCAAGTAGCTCCTCAGTTGGTCCCCCTAGGACCTAACGAGGCTAAGTGCACCCTGTGCCAGACCTCTCTGAGGGGATAAAATCCCCATGCTGTAACCGGGGGTCGAACCCGTGTCCTCCGCCCCAGAAGCATGCGCCCTACCAACTGCGGTCTTTCTATTGCTAATGAGTAGGAAAATGAATAAATGACACTTGCTATGTGTTCGTTTAGATTACTGACTTGAAATTGGGAATTTAATAAAAACAGACCAACACTAAGCTAAATTTTGGAAGCGGTAACTCTTGAAGATAAGTAAAGAAATATTGGACAAACTGCATATTCTAATAGGCTTAGATACTTTTGCAATACTCTTTCTGTCTTTTCCTTAAGGTTTCCAAATTATAGGTCTAAAGTGAAGTGAGAATGAGGCGGGCTTTATAGAATATAGACAGAAGATTGGATATAAAACTTTCATTCTTCAAACCAACACTATTTTATACACTTAATTGTCTTGAAATCCCTATAGCTCTTATAGTAAACATTAAATGTATGATTGCGGGAACTTGAGCTCTATGAGTTTTGCTAAATATGATACTGGTGTATCTGTACACGCAGACGTCTAAATTAAATATTTGACCTAAGCTCCTGTCAAGCTTGCTATAGTAACAGTTGTTGAAAAATTGTTAGTTTCTATGTGTTTGTGTTAATGTGACATTAAGACGTTAGATGAATCGTCAGTTAGGAGAGGAGAAATACAGATGCTCTCTCCTAGATCTTTCCCTCGTGGCATGTGAGTTGCTACACTCGCATCCATTTAGATTTACCCCTCAGGTTTGGGAGGCTTTCTCCTGGCCTTCTCGGGTAGCGTAAATATAGGAAAAACGAAGGGTGTGTATCTATTTACATTTTCTCGCTAGCAGTGGCGTCCTGTTTTACGTGCGGAGTTCTACATTATTCTCATATGAATATATAACTTTGAGCAATGTCTTCAGTTGGTCAATGGACTCCTTACGCACCCACAGTTCGTCGCCGATGCACCTCCACAATCTGTGCATACATCGCACCGCAATGAGTTATCACTGGGGCCCGGATTATTAGGGCCTATAAACCTCCATTTTAGGTTTTTCACATGCCTAAAATAGGTTTTTTAGGTTTTCATATGCCTAAAATAGGTTTTCTTTTAGGTTTTACCTTTGCGGATCAATAGTGGTACAAATAATTTTCTGGTTTGCTTACTTTATTGAGATATAAATCATACAGCATACAGATAATCCATATTACTGTCTTTTTTGTTGATTATTTTTTGGCATATCTATATATATATATATAACTGCATGAATACCCAAATTTTCTGCTGTGAATGACTTCCTATTATCATTTAACACATTCTTGTATGAAGAAAAAGTTCTTTCAACGGAACATGATGTCATAGGAACGTAGGTCATTGATGCTAATGCTGCAGGTTCTAGGGATTTTCTCCAGTATACTTTTCACTCTGCAGTACTGAAGAGAGACTTTCACATCATTAAACCCAGGATTACGTTATACAATTCTCTACACCTTGAAAGAACATGCAACTTCCACGGGTCCAGGTATTTCTTTTCTGGAAACATTGTCGAAGATATCCATAACACGTTTGAGTTGCAGGGTTGTGCTTTCCAATGCAATGATAGCTTTTGGAATACAATAAAAATGCTCCTTAACATACGCAAGGGAAGCGACGATGGTAGGAGCCTTGATCGATTTCTTGGCCTTGGCGATGAAGGAAGCGTCTGTTTCATCAAAGTCGTTTACTATACTTTTAATGTCATTTAGGTGCTCAGCACACTAAAAGGCAGCAGGCAGCCAAGTTCCCCAGTGGGTAAGTATCGGCTCAGGTGGAAGAGGAGTTTCCGGTAGATTCTCTTTGAATAACTGTATATGTATTGGGACTTTCAAGAAAACGTTCTTGGCCAAAGATATCACGCTGTTCACAGCATCAAATTGGCTTCTAACCTCCTCCGCAAGGCGGTGCAGGCCATTAGCCAAGCATGTAATATGCAGCATGCTTGGATAGAAGGACTGGAGAACTTCCCCTGACTTCAACACGTAGGCTGTGTCTGTCACTAACAACAGGAACTTACTATCCCGATTCTCTTCTGGCCACAATATGCGTAGAGCATCCCTCACTGCAGAGGCTATTGTGCCATTGTTAGTTTTTTTTTTCTATTTCTTTACAACCATGTTCACAGTGAAGCGGCTGCAAGTATCAGTTGTCTCATCAACAGAACACCAGATATAGTGATCTCCTGTATCTTTTCTTATTTCATGTAGTGTGTTCTGGTAAGCAGGAACCAAATAATTCTTCCTTACAGTGCATTCTTTAGGTATAATGTGGCCACTAATCTGTTCTAAAAATGTTTTAATGGTCGGGTTCGTCAGCACGTTCCATGGGACTTTTGCAAATACCAACGCCTGGCAGAGGCGAAGGTTACAGTTATCTTCAGGTTTGCCAACTGTGGAAGAACTAAGCGTCTGCCTACTGATGCTGCTGGACTTATTTCTCCTAGCAACACTAGCAATATTTAAAACTGCAGGTTTGTGCTGCTCAATATGGGATTTCTTCTCACATTTAACCTGAAATTAAAAATACAGATCGTAAATACACTTCAGTGAGATAATGCATGCGGTGTTTAGGTTATTTACAATAAACTTACTTGTTTTGAGCACGCCAGACACCCCTCCGAAGGAGTGTCGCCTTGTTGTGGCGGAGGGGCTCAGTACCTGAGCCAGACGGCCTACTAAGTGTCATTTTGATTACTGGTAGGCAAGAGGTGAGGGGAAGCTAAGAACATTCCAAACGGGTAGATGAGGCTCGTTAGTCTTGGTCGACGACTCATCTAGGAGATGAGGACTCCGAAATCAAACTCCCCCAGGGGCTCCTACTACGGTAGGTACGGGTTTGGCGTACCCGGGGCTCCATGCCATAGTCTCGATTGGGTTCCTCCAAGAGGTGAGAGAGCACATGCCAAACGCCTAATCAACTTTGGTCCACTTTTGTGTTTGACCTCCCACCTGTTACCTCCCTGTACACAGTCTGATGGATAACCTACGCGCGGGTCGGAGGATGGGGTGACGCAAGGGGTGACTGGGTAATCGCGTAAGTCCCAGCCCCTGGTTATCATGTAGGATCTGTGTGCGTATCCGCTGATAAAGGTCAGTCCCGGGGAGGGGCCATTGCATGAGCTGATGCACTCCTGAAGGCGATTGGGTCCCTCTGTCTATACATTGGGAGGTGAGACCCTAGGGTGAGCAAGGTCCAGGCCAGGACTCTCACCTAAGCCGGGGTGGCGCCCAGGATGTGAGCATGCCATCGGAGACATTTGCAATGGTGGAGGATATAATCGCAATGAGTACATTCAAAACTCAAAAAAACAAACATTTTAAAGTAAGTGAAAAGGAAGTAGCAGAGTTGAGTGGTCCTCGCTACTTAGTTATTACAAGAAATGAGGAAGGTAAAACATTTAGGTCGGTGAATCCATTCGCTATACAGAAGGGTCTCGATAAGATAGCTGGCCCCGTGAAGAACTGCACGAGATCTCGGAACGGCACGCTGTTGGTTGAATCCAATTCAGCAGCACAGGCAGCTACTATATTAAAAGCCAACATGCTAGGCAGCTATCCGGTGCATGTAGAGATGCACAAAACGTTGAACTCCTCTCGCGGCGTTGTCAACACACGCGCATTGGACGATATGTCCAATGATGAAATTAAGGAGAACCTCGCAGATCAGGGTGTGATATCTGTTTATCGGGTTCAGAGAAAAGATGGAGGCGAATATCTGCCTACCCGTACCCTTTTCCTTACCTTTAATCGGGTAGATCTCCCGCAAAGGATAAAGGCTGGGTACGAGGCCATTTAAGTAAGACCTTACATTCCGAGCCCGCTTAGATGTTACAAATGCCAGCGCTTTGGTCATACAAGTGACACGTGCAGTGGTAGAGCTACCTGCGTAAACTGTGGAGGCATCGCCCATGACGATGACTGTACATCACCTCCCAGTTGTATTAACTGCAGGGGAGAACATCCAGCAAACTCCCGAGAATGTCCGCGCTATATGGAGGAAAGAGCTATCCAGGAGATTCGGGTTGGAGAGAAGGTGTCCTTCTCAGAAGCCCGAAAGCTCTTACGTTTGCGCCAGCCCACTATCCCGAGCTCCGGTACCTATAGCTCGGTTGCAGCTAAAGCAGTACCATGTCGGGAAATCGCAACTCAAACTAGCGATATAAATGGGGCAACAATCTCAGAAAAAATTCTTGTAGCTAGGTCCCATCCAAAGCCTCAGACATCACCTAAGTCCGCCAGAGCATCTACAAGCACCGCAGTTCAATCCAGCAGACCAGGAAGGTCACCAACAAAGAAGCCGACCTCGACAAGTAGACCGATTGTATACGATGCTTCACCGATCAAGTTTAAGACCCAGTATAAAAGATCCGATTTCCTCAAGGCAAGCAAGGTTTCTCCCAAGCCATCAAAGGGAAAGAAAAAGCCATCTCCTAGGAGATCCTCTTCAGAGGGATCCTCTGGTATGGCTACAGACCGGCAAATGTCATCTTCGCCGGTCCCCATTAGCAACCTGTTCGAGACACTCGAACCCAAGTTTGCTATGGGAAGACGCACGTCCTCGGCAGAGGACATGGAACTAGAATCTGCCCACACTGGAAGACCCCCAGTGGAAAAGAGGCGCGAAAAAGCGTCCGAAAAGAACGTCAGCCCAAGAGAGAAAAGGGCTAAATTAGTTCGACAACCGCCTGCTCCAAAGTAATGAAGAGTTACCTTGGAATTACCTATCCCATACACAATGCAATATGACTATCCTACAATGGAACGTACGTGGCATTCGAACTCAAAGGCCAGAACTTGAGCTCTTGCTCAAAGAAAACGAACCTCTGGTCGTGTGTTTGCAAGAGACTAAGCTGCGTCCTGGAGACGCTTTCCATCTAAGGCGATACACCCCAGTACGGTGTGATGTTACACCAGAAGAGGGTGTACCGGCACATGGCGGCGCTATGATACTTGTCAGAGATGACGTATATATGCAAACTCTACCTTTGCACTCTGATATACAATCAGTTGCTGTATGGATTAAACTGCCAAACATACATTTCACCATCTGTAATGTTTATCTGCCTCCGTCCCATGACTTCTCGCACATTGATTTAGAAGATCTAGTTTCCCAGTTGCCAACACCGTTTCTGTTGGTGGGAGACTTCAATGCGCACCACCCACTTTGGGGTTCAAGTCGCGCTTGTGCGAGAGGTACACTCATTTCCGATTTCTTGGCGAGTCACAACCTAGCTCTCCTCAACACTGGAGAGCCTACATTCATTTCTGACTCTCATAACAGCTTCTCACACCTTGACCTTGCAGTTTGTTCACCTCAGTTGGCAGTCTCCTTACAATGGAATGTCATCTCTGATTTACACTCTAGTGACCACTTGCCATGTCTTATTAGTCTCTTGACACAACATACATTTTCCACACGTATGCCCAGATGGAGTTTGGACCATGCCAACTGGAACCTTTACACCCAGTTGGCTGGCTTTACCTACAACGAGCATGACTCAGTAAACAATTTGGCGCAGCATCTCACGGAGACGATTCTCTCTGCTGCTGAACAATCGATTCCGCGGTCGACTACACACCCCCGTCGATTTCCCGTCCCCTGGTGGACGGAAGAATGTCGGAATGCCATTCGTGCTCGGAGGCGTGCACTTAGGGTTTTCCAACGTCACCCTACTTTGGAAAACCTAATCGAATACAAGAAAATGCGCGCCAGGTCCAGACAAGTCATTAAGGATAGCAAAAAGTCTTCATGGAGCAAATTTGTAGCTTCATTTAACCGATACACACCTTCCTCGGTTGTGTGGGATAGATTAAGGCGTGTTGCAGCTAAAACGACCCAAATTCCAATAGCGGGACTAAAAACAGCCACAGGAGCTGTTGTTGATTCATTTGAAGTGGCTAATACCTTTGGCAGTGCTTTCGCACAAGTGTCTAGCTCGGAAAACTACTCCCCTGAGTTCCTTCCAATTAAAACTCAGGTGGAATCTCAAGGCTTCACGTTTCGTTCTAGAAACGTAGAAGATTACAATCGCCTTTTCACCATGGCGGAGCTGGAGCATTCCCTGAAATCTTCGCGATGTTCAGCACCAGAACCGGACGGTATTCATGTACAAATGTTACAACAGCTCTCTCCTGAAGGTAAGGCATGCCTGCTCGAGGTCTATAATCGTGTTTGGGTTGACAGTATACTCCCAGAAAATTGGCGGGAGGCCACCGTTATTCCCATCTTGAAGGCTGGGAAGGACCGTCATCTTCCCTCCAGCTATCGTCCTATTTCCCTCACCAGTTGCGTTTGCAAGGTGATGGAACGCATGATCAATGGACGATTAGAAAGTGGTTAGAAAGTCGTAACCTACTGACTAACATCCAGTGTGGTTTTCGACGACGCCGTTCAACTATTGACCATCTTGTGTCAATATCGACACAGATAATGGACGGCTTTATGAAGAACTGTCAAACCGTTGGCATATTTTTCGATCTTGAGAAGGCTTATGATACGTGCTGGCAAGCAGGGATTCTACGTGCCCTGTATGCCTGGAGCATACGTGGACACCTACCACTTTTCATTCAGGAGTTTATGAAGGACCGCTTTTCCCGAGTAAGGGTCGGCTCGGTTTTTTCTAATTCTTTTGTTCAGGAGGAGGGAGTACCTCAGGGTTCGGTGCTAAGTGTCAAGCTCTTTGCTATAGCAATTAACTCCATCTGGAAATGTGTTCCACCTGGAGTTTCGTCATGCCTATTCGTAGACGACTTCGCTGTCTATTGCACTTCTCAGCGCACGGCGTTCTTACAACGGCGCCTGCAGCAATGTTTGGACAACCTTAGAGAATGGAGCGTGAGAAACGGCTTCCGTTTCTCAACTGAGAAGACAATCTGCGTTAATTTCTGGCGCCGTAGGAGACGATTACCACCTTCGCTCCGATTTGGTCCAGATGAACTTCCCTTCGCAGAAGAGACGCGCTTCCTGGGTTTGATCTTGGACAGGAAGCTTAGTTGGTTGTCGCATATTGCACAGCTAAGAGCGAGATGTGACCGTTCCCTAAATATTATGCGAGTACTGAATGGCAAATCGTGGGGAGCCGATCGAACAATTTTGTTGCGAATATATCGCGCATTGGTCCGATCCAAGCTAGACTATGGGTGTATTATTTATTCGTCAGCACGGCCATCTGTGCTGAGAAGATTAGACGTGGTCCATAATAGGGGCATCCGCATTGCAACAGGAGCTTTTCCAACAAGCCCAGTGGTGAGCCTTTACGCCTAGTCCGCAGAACCTCCTCTGCAATATCGGCGTGAGATTCTCTTGGCAAATTATGGTTGTGCGCTTAGATGTATGCCTAAGCACCCAACGCTCGCTTCTTTTTTCACCACCACGCTAAGAGAACGATATAGAAATAGCACCCTTAATCCAAAGCCTGCGGGGTTCCGTCTGCAAGAGGTCCTAGTGAAGCTTGGAGTGGAACTGCCTGTGATGTTCGAAAAGGGCGAGAGACTTTACCCCCCTTGGCTATCTGGTACGCCCCATGTAGATCTTGGGATGGCCATACACCAGAAGTCCACGATGCCTATTTCAAGTATCCACACGTGTTTCTTAGAATTTTTGTCAGGTTACTCTGACCGTAGATATATTTACACCGATGGATCAAAGAACACCAACGGTGTTGGATGTGCTTATGTTTATGGAACCGAACCATATACATTCGGTTTTCCAAATAGCACCTCCATTTTTACAGCAGAGCTTTATGCAATTTATCGAGCCGTTTTGTATGTTCGCCGTCGTATATTAGGTGACTGCCTGATTTTGAGCGATTCCCTTAGTGCACTGCAGAGCCTTTGTCAGTTGTACAACCCCCACCCTATTGTACAACGTATCCAGGATGCCCTCCATGTTTTACACGCTTCCGGTGTTGACGTGGTGTGTGCATGGATTCCTGGTCACGTAGGTTTGCCGGGGAATGAAATGGCAGATTTAGCAGCAAAGACGGCAACTACAGAACCTAGTATTACCATCTCACGTGTTACTTCGGAAGACTTCAGGCTTGAAGTGCGGAGAGCGGTGCTGTCGTCCTGGCACGACGAGTGGTCAGCTCTCCGCGGTAATAAGCTTAGAGAAGTGAAAGAACTTCCGATAAACTGGGTAACTTCCTGTCGCACATCTCGTCCCGAGGAGGTTAGTTTGGCTCGATTAAGAATAGGGCACTGCAATTATTCGCATGGTTACCTATTTAAAAGGGACCCTGCGCCTCTATGTCCGCTGTGTGACACGTGTTGCTAGAGTGTTGCTCTCTAGCGCACCTTCGGGATTCTCTGCCGCTGCCTGCCAGACTTGCAGAGGTCCTAGCGGACGACAAAACAGCGGTTTTTAATTTTTTAGCGCAGTGCAATATAAATTTGAGGATTTAAAATTTTTAATTATCTGTTTCTGCTTTTGGACATATTTATCACCTTGTTTCATATCTGGCTATTGCCACTGCTTTTTACCTTTGTATATTTTTCTTGTTGCTAGTATTTTTATTTTTTGAGTGAAATTTATATCTGGCTATTGCCATGAGTCTGTTAAGGGCGCTGATGACCTAGAAGTTGAGCGCCCTTAAACCAAATCCAATCCAATCCAACTTTTGAAGTTCCTATAGATTTCAAATCATTAAATGGATAAACTGATATTCAGTTGAAGATATGCAAAATATGTAATGGACTTGGTTGCCGGGGGATAGGTGAAGTTTCATAAAGACTGCGATATGCATATTTAGATTGTGGATAGAAATCGAAATTGGCCTAATATTCAATTGAAGCATTGAAAACGAGCATGTTGAGACTGAAACAAAACGGACACATTTGTGATGTGAAAACAACAGTGGGACATGCATCAGAAGTGACAGTCTAGGATGCGCTAGTTAAATTAATGTTTCATTAAATTAACTTCTTGCTGCAAATAAACCATAAATAGACATATGAAACACTATAGAAACAGATAAAAATAATAATTAATCAACCAGAGAGGATATCTTTCTTTCATGAAATTTGTATTCCTTGACAGTAGATTATTTAAGGCAGAATCATATCTGTTTTGAAACATGCCAACATTCACTCTTACATGCATACTTCCAGACTCTGTGGAGAGTAGCGAAAGATTCTATTTAAAAAGTCTCTGCTATATTCGAAATACGAACCAGACACCTCCACATTGAGAATCCCGAATGTGGGACACTCCACCAGTGTGGCGGCCATGAGGTTGCACTCTGCAGCCATTGGGAGACGAAACCACGTTACAAAACTACACCATAATGGGTATACCTGGGTGTATCAAAATAACAATTGCTTTCCTCTCTTATCCATCGTGGTCACGTTTTTTTCTCCCTCAAACTCCACATATTAATTACTAGCTTCATATCATTATTTCATATCACCCACAAATTCGATATCGAGACTTTTCCGGAAATACCTAAATGCTTTAGAATATTCTAACTGAAAAAAAGACTACCTTGTATACTACGTATAGTAAGTAGTAGAAGAAGGCTATCCTTCCAAAATTTCGATACCGATCGGAATCAGGAGGTTTGACTATTGCTTAAAGCCTGCAGTTCTAGCGTATTCCAGTTTAACGCATGATCCATTAACATTAAGTAGTTTTCTCTTACCGTTTTTCGGTGCTGTTTTGAATTACCAAAAAAAAAAAAAAAAAAAAAAAAAAAAATAATAATAATAATAATGATAATATTAATAAAATTAATAACAACAATAATATTATACTATGTGTTGTCAATTGTAGCCTTACGTTTATAAATATGATTATTTGATAAGGAAAAATTGAAGCTATTAACAGTGAAGCAACAAGATTCTAAAGTAAGAACAAATTAGCACCAAAACAATAAGATAAGTGAAGTTTTTAGTTTCTAATTTGTTCTTACCTTAGAATGATTATTTGATGTCTAACACTACATTCATTGCAGATGATCGTCCATAGTTACTGCTGCTATTCTTATAAGGATACTTTACATTAATTACATTCAATAGTCTTCTTAGAAATCATTAAATATAAGGCAACACGACTTTTCCGCTGCTTGGTCCAAAGGTAATCTTCGGATTTACATAATACAGATTATTTTCTATTGCTGCTTCTACTATTAACCCCCCACGCGACAGCACGTGAAGGGCCAAGGCCTACGGCCCAACCGCTGCGTCCCGCACCTGTGCCCACACAGGGGTCATTGGTGAGGTGCAGTTCTGGAAGGTGGGACGTGGTCAGCGCCCCCAGCTCTGCTGGCCAGTTATGCGGTCTTCTCGGCCTGTGGCCGCTACTTCTCCATCAAGTAGCTCCACAGTTGGTGCTCCTGGGACATAATAAGGCTGAGTACACCCCAGACCTCCGAGAGAGGATAAAATTTCCATGCTGGTACCGGGGATCGAACCCGGGTCCTCCGCGACAGAAGAAAGCGCGCTACGGAGGCAGTCTTTCTATTGCTAATGAGTAGGAAAATGCATGAATGACACATGCTATGTGCTCTTTTAGATTACTCACTAGAAATTGGTAAAACAGGACAACTTAACCTAAATTTCGGAAGCGGTAACTATTGAAGATAAGTAAAGAAATATTGGACGAACTGCATATTCTAATAGGCTTAGATACTTTTGCAATACTCTTTCTGTCTTTTCCTTAACGTTTCCAAATTATAGGTCTAAAGTGAAGTCAGAATGAGGAGGACTTTACAGAATGTAGACAGAAGATTCAAGACAAACATTTCATTCTTCAAATGAACACCATTTAATACACTTAATTGTGTTGAAATCACTATAACCTTATAGGAAACATTAAATGTATTATTGCGTGAACTTGGGCTCTTTGAGTTTTGCCAAATATGATACTGGTGTATCTGTAAACGCAGACGTCTAAATTAAATATTTGACCTAAGCTCCTGTCAAGCTTGCTATAGTAACAGTTGTTGGAAAATTCTTAGTTGCTATGTGTTTGTATTAATGTGACATTAAGACGTTAGATGAATCGTCAGTTAGGAGAGGAGAAATACAGATGCTCTCTCCTAGATCTTTCCCTCGTGGCATGTGAGTTGCTACACTTGCATCCATTTATACTTTCCCCTCAGGTTTGGGAGGCTTTATCCTGGCCTTCTCGGGTTGCCTAAATATAGAAAGAACTATTTGCATTTTCTCGCTTGCAGTGGCGTCCTGTTTTACGTGCACAGTGTAACACTATTCTCATATAAATATATAACTATGGGTAATGTCTTCAATTGGCCAATGGACTCCTTTCAAACCCACAGTTCGTCCCCGATGCACCTCCACAATCTGTGCATATATCACACCACCTACAGTTATCACACACTGAGACTGAATTTTCTAACATTTTCTGTTTTACATTTGTTTACTTGAAATTATGCGCACTATATATGAATAAAGAAAGAAATGTTAGTGCCGAGGCTGTATGTTCTATCCAAAAGCGTTTCCAGATAATGGAGTTAAGTGTTTTGAAATTAGCGAAAAAAGAAGTGTCTCCTTTGAAACCTTCTAATGGTTTTTCAGAGAAGTATTTTTGTGGCATCTTCTTATACCTAACCAAGTTGAAAATACATTGAAGTATTTGACTGATGTAGGTGTTATTGGTTACAGAGAAATATAGTGTAATAGTCACGAAGCCGTTGGTGTTAAAATGGATTATCTGTTCAGTATAAAATATATTCTGTGAGAAAAATAATCAAATAATAATCAAATGCATATTTGGATTTATAAATTATTCCTTTGATACTATGTGTACAAGTTTACATACAAATCAGAGGAAGACGGATGTATAAGAAATTCATTTCATACACATTTCAAAACTGAGAAAAAACGAGTCACCATGTGGTACACCAGAGTGTTGTTACAACGAAGCTCATTGGTGAGTTAAACACTCCGCTGTGAAAAATAGCACTTTGGGGAAAATGTATAACCAAATTGATTCGTAGGTGTCTATAGGCTATCTGCATGATGTTATTCAAAAGCGGACAAAATCATATTCAATTAAAATATTTGTCCTAAGACTCGTAAAGTACCCCATTCCTTGGTACAAAAACACAGGCAGGATGCTCCACACACCCTAACCACTGCTATGTATGCGTTGGCGGAGAAGGTTGGTAAAATGCCACAGAAAGCAGTGGGGACGGGGTACATAGATCGCAGGATGCAATACCTGGTGGAGCTATTATCATTTGTTTTTGGTGCCTTCATAAAGACTGGTACGGGAGTGTAGTTACTCAAAACTCTCCTAAGAAGTAATATGGTAATTCCACACGCCACAAAATGCTGTCCTTTTCTCCTATTTCCTTCCGTGTCTAATTCAGAGTTTATTCTATCTCGTTTCAAAGCGTACCTGCTATCCGCTCAAATAAGTAAGCTCTTCTGTGGTATTTCCTGTCGATTATATCGATTACTCTATTGCTGCCTTGCAAGGCTACCTTGAACTTCCACATGGACTGTGCATGCTATTTCGCTTTAGTCATTTATGGTATACTATCGAAACCCTCGGTGTGCTTTACAAGGACAGCTGAATAATCTGAGTACTTGGGCAATAGTAATAGCCCTTTTGATAAACCTAAATCCTGTATAGGTGGCGAAGGAGATGGAGCACTACAATTTTCTTGCCATAAGAGTAGATCATAGACGGCCTTGTTTAAATCCGCTTCGTAGTTGTTTTGTCAACAACATATTTTTCGGTCATTATTGTCATAATATACGTTGAACTGCGATAGTGTAAAGGAAAATATACAGCGTTATAACCAAAGCCATGAGTTTTGTGCCAGAGTATTTAAACTCCGACTACGCTAACTATGTATCTTTGATACAAGACATGTTACGATTGCTACCTGATGCTTACGATCGCCAACTGGTCATGCAGTGGCTGGAAAAACTAAAAGAATGTGACCAAGACGTCCAGACCCTGAAGATCAGAAATGACTTATGTTATCAGCTACTCGTATGCGTGAAAAGGGGATCGCTTATGGAGCCATATAACAGCAGTCCTACTGCAGATCCATTAAGTGATATTTTATACCAACTTCCGAATATAGACCTGAACAACGAGGATAGTTCAACGCTATCCGCCAGCGAACCTGAATATGAATCAGAAGAAGAACGACGGTAGACAAAACTAAGTAAAACCAATTGTGTAAAAAATCACTGAAATTGAGCATGTACGAAGTTAAATCGTTTGTATATTATTATGGAAGAGATTATATTAAAACAGTTTAGTGCAATAGCATACAAATGCTTAATTTTTCTAATGAAGAAATATAATTATACAAAATCAAAAGTGAAGGACCGGCGGGGAACCTTGCAAATCCTCAGTTGGAACGGGCAGAGATGTTCCTCATGTGTGACGATTATTCCCTGATGGAGGGGAGCTCTTGCCGCGGCAGCCATTATCACGTTGTGGGGCCTTCTGCTACCTCACGGTTAATAAAAGGGATCCTGCGGATAAGTGAAGAGAAATCATGAAGCACATTCTGTAAATTAGGAGTGTAAATTAATCTTTTCGAGTCTTTTAAGTATGAAATCCTGGATTGACATGGCAAAGTTACTTACTGCTAAAATAAATTATTTGAAGTGAAACAAAGACATTTTATTTCCTTTGCAGTTTGAGGTAAGCGTTAGAGTCGGACGGATAGTAATAGAGCCCTATTTGATTTTCGTTGTATCTTATTTTCGCTAGTATCTTTCCATGAGTACCGAGGTGGTTACAAACATATCGATGGAAATTGACGCGATGTTAGCAACCGTGAAGACACACGTGCATGTGATTCAGTGAAAGGTAATGCAAATGAAGGCGAAAAGGGTGTTAATCAGAAACCTTTCTGTTCCAACAAAACTTTGGATAATCAGACCAATGGAAGTGCTGAATTTATGACTCCCTGAATAAAAGTCTATCTGTGTGTGCACGTGCTTGTGTGTGTGTGTATGTGTGTGGGTGTGTGTGTGTGTGTGTGTGTGTGTGTCTGTGTGTGTGTCTGTGTGTGTGTGTGTGTGTGTGTGTAAGTTTGTGTTATGTTCTTTAAAATGGCTCTTACGGTTTTGATTAAATTCCATTTGTTTGAAATATTTTTATGGCAAATGAAAGTAAGGCTTGAACTATCTGACTCCAGCCCATGTGGCTTTATTTACTCCGGATAACTTTTGCATAACTGAGAAACTGTAAGAAATGGGGCAAATCTTACTCTATAAAAATGTAGATCTTGCTACGATACACAATTATGTCTAATAATTTTTATGCTGTGTGAACCATTTGCAGAATTTAGACTTGTGTCAAATGGAGAATAGTTACTCATTTTTTATATCCTAACCGTGCTAAGAGAGCGGATTTGAAAGCTTTAGAAGATTTGGCTATCGCTCAAAGCTTACTGTATTCCCACAGTTCCTTAGCACCAACAAAGAAAATGAGCAATAAGATAATTTCACTAAAAGATTAACTCGACTGACCTGCAGAATATAGTGTGAGTGAGTGAGCGAGTGAGTGACTGAGTGAGTGTGTGAGTGAGTGAGTGAGCGATTAATCGAGTGTGTGTGTGAGTGACTGAGTGAGTGAGTGATTGAGTGAGTGTGTGAGTAAGTGACTGAGTGAGTGTGAGTGAGTGAGTGAGTGATTGAGCGAGTGGGTGAGTGACTGAGTGAGCATGTGAGTTAGTGAGTGAGCGAGTGTGTGAGTGACTGAGTGTGTGTGCGAGTGGGTGAGTGTGTGAGTGAGTGAGTGAGTAAATTGGTGAGCGAGTGAGTGAGTGGGTGAGTGAGTGTGTGAATGAGTGATGATTGAGTGGATGAGTGAGTGATTGAATGAGTGAGTGATTGAGTGGGTAAGTGAATGAGTGAGTGAGTGAGTGAGTGGCTTAGTGAGTGTGAGAGTGAGTGTGTGAGCGTATTAGTGAGTGAGTGAGCGAGTGTATGAGTGAATGACTGAGTGGGTGTGTGAGTGAGTGTTGAGTGGGTGTGTGAGTGAAAGAGTGTCTGAGTGAGTGACTGAGTGGTTGTGTGAGTGAGTGTTGAGTGAGTGAATGAGTGAGTGAGTGTGTGAGTGAGAGGGTGTGAGTGAGTGGTGAGTGAGCGAGCGAGTTAGTGAACGAGTTGGCGGTTGAGTGGGCGAGTGAATGAGTGAGTGACTGATTGAGTGAGTGAGTGGGTGAGTGGGTCAGTGCTGGTATTTAAGGGCCCATCAACAACTAGGTCATTAGGACCTGTGAAGTAGTTACAGCAATAAGAGTTGATAAGAAAAGTTAGTACCACATTAGAGAAAGTCATGTGAGTAGAACATATCAGACTTTTTGCGTTCTCCATTGCATTGCATTCTACCCCAACTACATGCCTTGATTTCATCGGAAATGCTCGTTTTAAGGCTCCCTGAAGAAAAGGTCTAATATGTATAGTCATATGAGTTTCTCTACTCTAGTACAAATTACTTCTTTCCTCTATTTGCGAATCGAGATAAATGTTAGTAGGAATGTTTTTGTCATATACGTGCTGGAGTACCGGTGTTACCCTGCTTCGAGCACATATGCCAAACATTTTCGAACCTAGGTAGCACTTTTCCAATAGTCTCGAGCTTCTTTGCAGCCTTTTAAAGGATACTAGTCAACACGCTTAAATACTTAATTAACACTCTTAGGGTACTATAAGGACTAAAAGTAAACTAAACAAATTAATAAATAGGAACATCTGGCAGACACTCTGCAAAAAGCACGGTTATAAAAGCACAAATACAAACGCATTTGTATTTTGATAGTATAGAAAGGCATATTAATTTCCTGTAGAGGAGTGAGAAGAGAAAATAAATACATGTGAATGTGTTAGGTTAAAGAGAAGTGAGATAAGAAAAACATATGAATGTTATACATTGTACTGTACGTCAATCATATAGAAAATTAAATGAGTATTATGTTGAAGAGCGAGTAGAGGAATACATTAGTTACACAAAAGAAGAATGGGGAAAACCGTGTGAATGTAATTGATATGTTTCTATTTCAAACATACCGAAAATTATACGTATATATTGTTTGTAGAATGGGGAACAGAGAGACTTTACCCCCCTTGGCTATCTGGTACGCCCCATGTAGATCTTGGGATGACCATACACCAGAAGTCCACGATGCCTATTTCAAGTATCCGCACGTGTTTCTTAGAATTTTTGTCAGGTTACTCTGACCGTAGATATATTTACACCGATGGATCAAAGAACACCAACGGTGTTGGATGTGCTTATGTTTATGGAACCGAACCATATACATTCGGTTTTCCAAATAGCACTTCCATTTTTACTGCAGAGCTTTATGCAATTTATCGAGCCGTTTTGTATGTTCGCCGTCGTAAATTAGGTGACTGCCTGATTTTGAGCGATTCCCTTAGTGCACTGCAGAGCCTTTGTCAGTTGTACAACCCCCACCCTATTGTACAACGTATCCAGGATGCCCTCCATGTTTTACACGCTTCTGGTGTTGATGTGGTGTGTGCATGGATTCCTGGTCACGTAGGTTTGCCTGGGAATGAAATGGCAGATTTAGCAGCAAAAACGGCAACTACAGAACCCAGAATTATCATCTCACGTGTTACTTCGGAAGACTTTAGGCTTGAAGTGCGGAGAGCGGTGCTGTCGTCCTGGCACGACGAGTGGTCAGCTCTTCGCGGTAATAAGCTTAGAGAAGTGAAAGAACTTCCGATAAACTGAGTAACTTCCTGTCGCACATCTCGTCGCGAGGAGGTTAGTTTGGCTCGATTAAGAATAGGGCACTGCAATTTTTCGCACGGTTACCTATTTAAAAGGGACCCTGCGCATCTATGTCCGCTGTGTGACAACGTTTTGTCGGTTCGCCACGTGCTCCTAGAGTGTTACTCTCTAGCGCACCTTCGGGATTCTCTGCAGCTGCCTGCCAGACTTCCAGAGGTCCTAGCGGACGACAAAACAGCGGTTGATAGAGTTTTTAATTTTTTAGCGCAGTGCAATATAAATTTGAGGATTTAAAATTTTTAATTATCTGTTTCTGATTTTGGACATATTTATCACCTTGTTTCATATCTGGCTATGGCCACTGCTTTTTACCTTTGTATATTTTTCTTGTTGCTAGTATTTTTATTTTTTGAGTAAAATTTATATCTGGCTATTGCCATGAGTCTGTTAAGGGCGCTGATGACCTAGAAGTTGAGCGCCCTTAAACCAAATCATATCCAATCCAACTTTTGAAGTTCCTATAGATTTCAAATCATTAAATGGATAAACTGATATTCAGTTGAACATATGCAAAATATGTAATGGACTTGGTTGCCGGGGGATAGGTGAAGTTTCATAAAGACTGCGATATGCATATTTAGATTGTGGATAGAAATCGAAATTGGCCTAATATTCAATTGAAGCATTGAAAACGAGCATGTTGAGACTGAAACAAAACGGACACATTTGTGATCTGAAAACAACAGTGGGACATGCATCAGAAGTGACAGTCTAGGATGCGCTAGTTAAATTAATGTTTAATTAAATTAACTTCTTGCTGCAAATAAACCATAAATAGACATATAAAACACTATATAAACAGATAAAAATAATAATTAATCAACCAGAGAGGATATCTTTCTTTCATGAAATTTGTATTCCTTGACAGTAGATCATTTAAGGCAGAATCATATCTGTTTTGAAACATGCCAACATTCACTCTTACATGCATACTTCCAGACTCTGTGGAGAGTAGCGAAAGATTCTATTTAAAAAGTCTCTGCTATATTCGAAATACGAACCAGACGCCTCCACATTGAGAATCCCGAATGTGGGACACTCCACCAGTGTGGCGGCCATGAGGTTGGAGTCTGCAGCCATTGGGAGACGAAACCACGTTACAAAACTACACCATAATGGGTATACGTGGGTGTATCGAAATAACAATTGCTTTCCTCTCTTATCCATCGTGGTCACGTTTTTTTCCCCTCAAACTCCACATATTAATTACTAGCTTCATATCATTATTTCATATCACCCACAAATTCGATATCGAGACTTTTCCGGAAATACCTAAATGCTTTAGAATATTCTAACTGAAAAAAAGACTACCTTGTATACTACGTATAGTAAGTAGTAGAAGAAGGCTATCCTTCCAAAATTTCGATACCGATCGGAATCAGGAGGTTTGACTATTGCTTAAAGCCTGCAGTTCTAGCGTATTCCAGTTTAACGCATGATCCATTAACATTAAGTAGTTTTCTCTTACCGTTTTTCGGTGCTGTTTTGAATTACAAAAAAAAAAAAAAAAAAAAAAAAAAAAAAAATAATAATAATAATAATAATAATAATAATAATAATAATAATAATAATATTAATAACAATAATAACAACAATAATATTATACTATGTGTTGTCAATTGTAGCCTTACGTTTATAAATATGATTATTTGATAAGGAAAAATTGAAGCTATTAACAGTGAAGCAACAAGATTCTAAAGTAAGAACAAATTAGCACCAAAACAATAAGATAAGTGAAGTTTTTAGTTTCTAATTTGTTCTTACCTTAGAATGATTATTTGATGTCTAACACTACATTCATTGCAGATGATCGTCCATAGTTACTGCTGCTATTCTTATAAGGATACTTTACATTAATTACATTCAATAGTCTTCTTAGAAATCATTAAATATAAGGCAACACGACTTTTCCGCTGCTTGGTCCAAAGGTAATCTTCGGATTTACATAATACAGATTATTTTCTATTGCTGCTTCTACTATTAACCCCCCACGCGACAGCACGTGAAGGGCCAAGGCCTACGGTCCAACCGCTGCGTCCCGCACCTGTGCCCACACAGGGGTCATTGGTGAGGTGCAGTTCTGGAAGGTGGGACGTGGTCAGCGCCCCCAGCTCTGCTGGCCAGTTATGCGGTCTTCTCGGCCTGTGGCCGCTACTTCTCCATCAAGTAGCTCCACAATTGGTGCTCCTGGGACATAATAAGGCTGAGTACACCCCAGACCTCCGAGAGAGGATAAAATTTCCATGCTGGTACCGGGGATCGAACCCGGGTCCTCCGCGACAGAAGAAAGCGCGCTACGGAGGCAATCTTTCTATTGCTAATGAGTAGGAAAATGCATGAATGACACATGCTATGTGCTCTTTTAGATTACTCACTAGAAATTGGTAAAACAGGTCAACTTAACCTAAATTTCGGAAGCGGTAACTCTTGAAGATAAGTAAAGAAATAATGGACGAACTGCATATTCTAATAGGCTTAGATACTTTTGCAATACTCTTTCTGTCTTTTCCTTAACGTTTCCAAATTATAGGTCTAAAGTGAAGTCAGAATGAGGAGGACTTTACAGAATGTAGACAGAAGATTCAAGACAAACATTTCATTCTTCAAATGAACACCATTTAATACACTTAATTGTGTTGAAATCACTATAACCTTATAGGAAACATTAAATGTATTATTGCGTGAACTTGGGCTCTTTGAGTTTTGCCAAATATGATACTGGTGTATCTGTAAACGCAGACGTCAAAATTAAATATTTGACCTAAGCTCCTGTCAAGCTTGCTATAGTAACAGTTGTTGGAAAATTCTTAGTTGCTATGTGTTTGTATTAATGTGACATTAAGACGTTAGATGAATCGTCAGTTAGGAGAGGAGAAATACAGATGCTCTCTCCTAGATCTTTCCCTCGTGGCATGTGAGTTGCTACACTTGCATCCATTTATACTTTCCCCTCAGGTTTGGGAGGCTTTCTCCTGGCCTTCTCGGGTTGCCTAAATATAGAAAGAACAGGGGTGTGTATCTATTTGCATTTTCTCGCTTGCAGTGGCGTCCTGTTTTACGTGCACAGTGTAACACTATTCTCATATAAATATATAACTATGGGTAATGTCTTCAATTGGCCAATGGACTCCTTTCAAACCCACAGTTCGTCCCCGATGCACCTCCACAATCTGTGCATATATCACACCACCTACAGTTATCACACACTGAGACTGAATTTTCTAACATTTTCTGTTTTACATTTGTTTACTTGAAATTATGCGCACTATATATGAATAAAGAAAGAAATGTTAGTGCCGAGGCTGTATGTTCTATCCAAAAGCGTTTCCAGATAATGGAGTTAAGTGTTTTGAAATTAGCGAAAAAAGAAGTGTCTCCTTTGAAACCTTCTAATGGTTTTTCAGAGAAGTATTTTTGTGGCATCTTCTTATACCTAACCAAGTTGAAAATACATTGAAGTATTTGACTGATGTAGGTGTTATTGGTTACAGAGAAATATAGTGTAATAGTCACGAAGCTGTTGGTGTTAAAATGGATTATGTGTTCAGTATAAAATATATTCTGTGAGAAAAATAATCAAATAATAATCAAATGCATATTTGGATTTATAAATTATTCCTTTGATACTATGTGTACAAGTTTACATACAAATCAGAGGAAGACGGATGTATAAGAAATTCATTTCATACACATTTCAAAACTGAGAAAAAACGAGTCACCATGTGGTACACCAGAGTGTTGTTACAACGAACCTCATTGGTGAGTTAAACACTCCGCTGTGAAAAATAGCACTTTGGGGAAAATGTATAACCAAATTGATTCGTAGGTGTCTATAGGCTATCTGCATGATGTTATTCAAAAGCGGACAAAATCATATTCAATTGAAATATTTGTCCTAAGTACCCCATTCCTTGGTACAAAAACACAGGCAGGATGCTCCACACATCCTAACCACTGCTATGTATGCGTTGGCGGAGAAGGTTGGTAAAATGCCACAGAAAGTAGTGGGGACGCGGTACATAGATCGCAGGATCCAATACCTGGTGGAGCTATTAACATTTGTTTTTGGTGCCTTCATAAAGACTGGTACGGGAGTGTAGTTACTCAAAACTCTCCTAAGAAGTAATATGGTAATTCCACACGCCACAACATGCTGTCCTTTTCTCCTATTTCCTTCCGTGTCTAATTCAGAGTTTATTCTATCTCGTTTCAAAGCGTACCTGCTATCCGCTCAAATAAGTAAGCTCTTCTGTGGTATTTCCTGTCGATTATATCGATTACTCTATTGCTGCCTTGCAAGGCTACCTTGAACTTCCACATGGACTGTGCATGCTATTTCGCTTTAGTCATTTATGGTATACTATCGAAACCCTCGGTGTGCTTTACAAGGACAGCTGAATAATCTGAGTACTTCGGCGATAGTAATAGCCCTTTTGATAAACCTAAATCCTGTATAGGTGGCGAAGGAGATTGGAGCACTACAATTTCCTTGCCATAAGAGTAGATCATAGACGGCCTTGTTTAAATCCGCTTCGTAGTTGTTTTGTCAACAACATATTTTTCGCTCATTATTGTCATAATATACGTTGAACTGCGATAGTGTAAAGGAAAAGAGACAGCGTTATAACCAAAGCCATGAGTTTTGTGCCAGAGTATTTAAACTCCGACTTCGCAAACTATGTATCTTTGATACAAGACATGTTACGATTGCTACCTGATGCTTACGATCGCCAACTGGTCATGCAGTGGCTGGAAAAACTAAAAGAATGTGACCAAGACGTCCAGACCCTGAAGATCAGAAATGACTTATGTTATCAGCTGCTCGTGTGTGTGAAAAGGGGATCGCTTATGGAGCCATATAACAGCAGTCCTACTGCAGATCCATTAAGTGATATTTTTTATGAACTTCCGAATATAGACCTGAACAGCGAGGATAGTTCAACGCTATCCGCCAGCGAACCTGAATATGAATCAGAAGAACGATGGTAGACAAAACTAAATAAAACCAATTGTGTAAAAAATCACTGAAATTGAGCATGTACGAAGTTAAATTGTTTGTATATTATTATGGAAGAGATTATATTAAAACAGTTTAGTGCAATAGCATACAAATGCTTAATTTTTCTAATGAAGAAATATAATCAAAAGTGAAGGACCGGCGGGGAACCTTGCAAATCCTCAGTTGGAACGGGCAGAGATGTTCCTCATGTGTGACGATTATTCCCTGTTGGAGGGGAGTTCTTGCCGCGGCAGCCATTATCACGTTGTGGGGCCTTCTGCTACCTCACGGTTAATAAAAGGGATCCTGCGGATAAGTGAAGAGAAATCATGAAGCACATTCTGTAAATTATGAGTGTAAATTAATCTTTTCGAGTCTTTTAAGTATGAAATCCTGGATTGACATGGCAAAGTTACTTACTGCTAAAATAAATTATTTGAAGTGAAACAAAGACATTTTATTTCCTTTGCAGTTTGAGGTAAGCGTTAGAGTCGGACGGATAGTAATAGAGCCCTATTTGATTTTCGTTGTATCTTATTTTCGCTAGTATCTTTCCATGTGTACCGAGGTGGTTACAAACATATCGATGGAAATTGACGCGATGTTAGCAACCGTGAAGACACACGTGCATGTGATTCAGTGAAAGGTAATGCAAATGAAGGCGAAAAGGGTGTTAATCAGAAACCTTTCTGTTCCAACAAAACTTTGGATAATCAGACCAATGGAAGTGCTGAATTTATGACTCCCTGAATAAAAGTGGATCTGTGTGTGCACGTGCGTGCGTGTGTGTGTGTGTGTGTATGTGTCTGTGTGTGTGTGTGTGTGTGTGTGTGTGTGTGTGTGTGTGTGTGTGTGGGTGTGCAAGTTTGTGTTATTTTCTTTAAAATGGCTCTTACGGTTTTGATCAAATTCCATTTGTTTGAAACATTTTTATGGCAAATGAAAGTAAAGCTTGAACTATCTGACCCCAGCCCATGTGGTTTTATTTACTCCGGATAACTTTTGCATAACTGAGAAACTGTAAGAAATGGGGCAAATCTTACTCTATAAAAATGTAGATCTTGCTACGATACACAATTATGTCTAATAATTTTTATGCTGTGTGAACTATTTGCAGAATTTATACTTGTGTCAAATGGAAAATAGTTACTCATTTTTTATATCCTAACCGTGCTAAGAGAGCGGATTTGAAAGCTTTAGAAGATTTGGCTATCGCTCAAAGCTTACTGTATTCCCACAGTTCCTTAGCACCAACAAGGAAAATGAGCAATAAGATAATTTCTCTAAAAGATTAACTCGACTGACCTGCAGAATATAGTGTGAGCGAGTGGGCGAGTGAATGAGTGAGTGAGTGAGCGAGTGAGTGACTGAGTGAGTGTGTGAGTGAGTGAGTGAGCGATTAATTGAGTGTGTGAGTGAGTGACTGATTGAGTGTGTGAGTGAGTAAGTGACTGAGTGAGTGTGAGTGAGTGAGTGATTAATTGAGCGAGTGTGTGAGTGACTGAGTGAGCGTATGAGTTAGTGAGTGAGCGAGTGTGTGAGTGACTGAGTGGGTGTGTGAGTGAGTGTGTGAGTGAGTGAGTGAGTGAGTGAATGGGTGAGTGAGTGGGTAAGTGAATGAGTGAGTGACTGAGTGAGTGAGAGACTTAATGAGTGTGTGAGTGAGTGTGAGTGTATTAGTGAGTGAGTGAGCGAGTGTGTGAGTGAGTGACTGAGTGGGTGTGTGAGTGAGTGTTGAGTGGTCGTGTGAGCGAGAGAGTGTGTGAGTGAGTGACTGAGTGGGTGTGTGAGTGAGTGTTGAGTGAGTGAATGAGTGAGTGAGTGTGTGAGTGAGAGAGTGTGTGAGTGAGTGGTGAGTGAGCGAGCGAGTGAGTGAACGAGTGAGCGGTTGAGTGGGCGAGTGAATGAGTGAGTGACTGATTGAGTGAGTGAGTGGGTGAGTGCTGGTATTTAAGGGTCCATCAACAACTAGGTCATTAGGGCCTGTGAAGTAGTTAGAGTAATAAGAGTTTATAAGAAAAGTTAGCACCACATTAGAGAAAGTCATATGAGTAGAACATATCAGACTTTTTGCATTCTCCATTGCATTGCATTCTACCCAAACTAGATGCCTTGATTTAATCGGAAATGCTCATTTTAAGGCTCCCTGAATAAAAGCTCTAATATGTATAGTCATATGACTTTCTCTACTCTAGTACAAATTACTTCTTTCCTCTATTTGCCAATCGAGATAAATGTTAGTAGAAAATTGTGTGTAGAGGAAAGGTAAGCTTATATAAACAATGGAATATTAATAAGTACATATTACTAATGGAACGTATGCTTGCCCTGTCTGCGTACATTGATGTAACGACTGATAGCTCATTAACGTAAAACTCTATATTTGCGAAATTTAACCTGCCATGAGTCAGAATTCTAAACTCATATTGGTGAATGGTCAATTACAAATGTTAAGGGACTACAAGCAACCTAAGACATGTAACCAAAAGCAGAGCTATTAGACACACAGGAAGAAAAACAAGAATATGTACAAGACAAGGCAATTCTCGTGGTTTTCAGTTCTCTGTTTTTGCACCTGGGTTAGCAGTGAAGGAAAATGGCTTGGTTTGTTGGCATTACAAAATGCTTTTCGTATAAACTAAATATTGACTTATAAATGTTTGTCGCTATCAACTGTGCGCAAATGTTATCCAAAGTTACTTTCATCTTTACGGACCCAGCTTCAATTCTTTTTGGGTGACAGCCTTCAAGCAAACACAATCCTTATCAGTCCTGAGTTCAGTATTGCTTAAGGTCAAAGTGAGTTCAGTATTGCTTAAGGTCAAAGTTTACATATACGGCCCTGGTTTATAGAGAACCTTAAGACATGTGCTGTATACGACACGCGGGGTTGGAAGAGGATAACGCTGCTATAATGACCTTTATGTGACATAATTACTCTTGAGGTTATCTGTCGCAGACGAATAAATGACTTTACTTTGTTTACCACCTATCTGTAGTACGGAAGACCAAGTATTAGATCTCAACTAAAAATCCGATATTTAGAATTCAGTGGAAATATTCGTTTTGAGATTCCTCTAGTTAAGAAGACCCGCATTCACAAAAAGCGTTTTGAGTGTCTGTGTGTCTGTCTGTGTGTCTGTGTGTGTTTATGTGTGTGTGATTACCATATATAAACAATTAAGTGCATTTTAAATACCAAACTTGATATAGAAGTTCAATATTTTAACACATTATTTTAATTTAAATGTTCCAAATCAAACTGCGCTTCATATGGAGGTTTGCGGTTATGTTTGATTTTCACTAAAATATGGTGGTTTAAACGACCTTTCATTACTATTAAGATATATCGATATTCAATTTATGGGAACAGCTTTGTGAAGGCCGCTTCGTCTAAATGATTTAGTATACGACGATTCTCGTACTTATTGGATTTCATTTACAGTACTTATTCCTTTGAGAGATAGAACTAGAATTTGAAAATTGAATGCCACACCTGGGATTTGAACCACAGTACCTCATCCAACCAGGTGGGTGCCGTAACCATTAAGCTACTATGACAACCTGCCAGAATGACAGAATTCTCAAAGCAGTTCGTATTCCTTCCTGTAAATCACAAAGGTAGTCTCACATCAGAGACAATTAACCCAATGGTGACTCACTATTACAAGTACTTTATGTCCCGGGAGCAAAGTACCTTGAGACGGTAATTATTGTTTATTTATGCCAACAAACTTATGTTGGTATTTTTCAGCACACAAGCTGTGTGTGGGAAATGTTTCAGAGATAGAACTGGAACTTAAATATTCAATGCCACAGCTGCAATTTGAACCACAATGGGTACACTAGCCATTGAGCTACTGTGGCAAGCTGCCAGAATGACATTGAGTTCTCAAACCAGTTTATTACTTTGTTGAGGTGATCAGGAATTCTCGTTATCTCGTTATCCTGTTATGAACCTGCAAACTCGGGAATCGCGGGTTACCCTTGTTCCACTCAGGACGAAGTTCTTAGTGCGGAACTTCCATCGAAGCATTCTTAGATTTTGTGTTGAAACTATTTTTGAAACTTATTGTACATATTTGTCTGTTGAAGATATACTATTTTAAAGTGTGGAAAAGGAACATTGTGTTTAGAATACCAGTCTCAGAATTAAGGTCAGTAATTATTGACTTTCTCCGATATAATTGCAAATAATTCAGGACCAATTTGAACAACGACAGTAGTTCTGCATGTAGTTCTCAGTGTACACGTGTATGGCGGTAATGTACTTGTATATCCTCCACCATGAGGTTGGACTCCCAGGTCAGGAAATCATAGATTTCATTTACGCGGATATATTAGTTAGCAGTCTCTCTTAGAAGTACATAACAAGCGACAAACGCTGTCCTCTGTTTCCGGTGGGTAACTTCTTGTATACATGTTGATAATCAAGATGGCGGCGCCGAGGCTGAGCGGTAAGCGCGCTCGCCTACCACATAGGCACGGGTTCGATCCCAGGGACCCGCATGTGGTATTCGTGGTGGACGAAGCGGCGTCACGGCGGGTTTTCACCGGGTGCTCCGGTTTCCCCCACCATCTCATTCCACCGGTGCTCCATCTGCATTCCATGTGTCATCAGTGTCACCGCCTGCGGTGCCGTAGTAGTAAAAGCGGGCGTTAAACACTACATCAACAACAACAAAATCAAGACAACTTTTGATACAAGCAATTGCAAGTATGTTGTGCTTTTCAAGTTCCTATAGATTTCAAATCATTAAATGGATAAACTGATATTCAGTTGAACATATGCAAAATATGTAATGGACTTGGTTGCCGGGGGATAGGTGAAGTTTCATAAAGACTGCGATATGCATATTTAGATTGTGGATAGAAATCGAAATTGGCCTAATATTCAATTGAAGCATTGAAAACGAGCATGTTGAGACTGAAACAAAACGGACACATTTGTGATCTGAAAACAACAGTGGGACATGCATCAGAAGTGACAGTCTAGGATGCGCTAGTTAAATTAATGTTTAATTAAATTAACTTCTTGCTGCAAATAAACCATAAATAGACATATAAAACACTATATAAACAGATAAAAATAATAATTAATCAACCAGAGAGGATATCTTTCTTTCATGAAATTTGTATTCCTTGACAGTAGATCATTTAAGGCAGAATCATATCTGTTTTGAAACATGCCAACATTCACTCTTACATGCATACTTCCAGACTCTGTGGAGAGTAGCGAAAGATTCTATTTAAAAAGTCTCTGCTATATTCGAAATACGAACCAGACGCCTCCACATTGAGAATCCCGAATGTGGGACACTCCACCAGTGTGGCGGCCATGAGGTTGGAGTCTGCAGCCATTGGGAGACGAAACCACGTTACAAAACTACACCATAATGGGTATACGTGGGTGTATCGAAATAACAATTGCTTTCCTCTCTTATCCATCGTGGTCACGTTTTTTTTTCCCTCAAACTCCACATATTAATTACTAGCTTCATATCATTATTTCATATCACCCACAAATTCGATATCGAGACTTTTCCGGAAATACCTAAATGCTTTAGAATATTCTAACTGAAAAAAAGACTACCTTGTATACTACGTATAGTAAGTAGTAGAAGAAGGCTATCCTTCCAAAATTTCGATACCGATCGGAATCAGGAGGTTTGACTATTGCTTAAAGCCTGCAGTTCTAGCGTATTCCAGTTTAACGCATGACCCATTAACATTAAGTAGTTTTCTCTTACCGTTTTTCTGTGCTGTTTTGAATTACCAAAAAAAAAAAAAATAATAATAATATTAATAACAATAATAACAACAATAATATTACACTACGTGTTGTCAATTGTAGCCTTACGTTTATAAATATGATTATTTGATAAGGAAAAAATTGAAGCTATTAACAGTGAAGCAACAAGATTCTAAAGTAAGAACAAATTAGCACCAAAACAATAAGATAAGTGAAGTTTTTAGTTTCTAATTTGTTCCTACTTTAGAATGATTATTTGATGTCTAACACTACATTCATTGCAGATGATCGTCCATAGTTACTGCTGCTATTCTTATAAGGATACTTTACATTAATTACATTCAATAGTCTTCTTAGAAATCATTAATTATAAGGCAACACGACTTTTCCGCTGCTTGGTCCAAAGGTAATCTTCGGATTTACATAATACAGATTATTTTCTATTGCTACTTCTACTATTAACCCCCCACGCGACAGCACGTGAAGGGCCAAGGCCTACGGCCCAACCGCTGCGTCCCGCACCTGTGCCCACACAGGGGTCATTGGTGATGTGCAGTTCTGGAAGGTGGGACGTGGTCAGCGCCCCCAGCTCTGCTGGCCAGTTATGCGGTCTTCTCGGCCTGTGGCCGCTACTTCTCCATCAAGTAGCTCCACAATTGGTGCTCCTGGGACATAATAAGGCTGAGTACACCCCAGACCTCCGAGAGAGGATAAAATTTCCATGCTGGTACCGGGGATCGAACCCGGGTCCTCCGCGACAGAAGAAAGCGCGCTACGGAGGCAGTCTTTCTATTGCTAATGAGTAGGAAAATGCATGAATGACACATGCTATGTGCTCTTTTAGATTACTCACTAGAAATTGGTAAAACAGGTCAACTTAACCTAAATTTCGGAAGCGGTAACTCTTGAAGATAAGTAAAGAAATATTGGACGAACTGCATATTCTAATAGGCTTAGATACTTTTGCAATACTCTTTCTGTCTTTTCCTTAACGTTTCCAAATTATAGGTCTAAAGTGAAGTCAGAATGAGGAGGACTTTACAGAATGTAGACAGAAGATTCAAGACAAACATTTCATTCCTCAAATGAACACCATTTAATACACTTAATTGTGTTGAAATCACTATAACCTTACAGGAAACATTAAATGTATTATTGCGTGAACTTGGGCTCTTTGAGTTTTGCCAAATATGATACTGGTGTATCTGTAAACGCAGACGTCTAAATTAAATATTTGACCTAAGCTCCTGTCAAGCTTGCTATAGTAACAGTTGTTGGAAAATTCTTAGTTGCTGTGTGTTTGTATTAATGTGACATTAAGACGTTAGATGAATCGTCAGTTAGGAGAGGAGAAATACCGATGCTCTCTCCTAGATCTTTACCCCGCGGCATGTGAGTTGCTACACTTGCATCCATTTATACTTTCCCCTCAGGTTTGGGAGGCTTTCTCCTGGCCTTCTCGGGTTGCCTAAATATAGAAAGAACAGGGGTGTGTATCTATTTGCATTTTCTCGCTTGCAGTGGCGTCCTGTTTTACGTGCACAGTGTAACTCTATTCTCATATAAATATATAACTATGGGTAATGTCTTCAATTGGCCAATGGACTCCTTTCACACTCACAGTTCGTCCCCGATGCACCTCCACAATCTGTGCATATATCACACCACCTACAGTTATCACACACTGAGACTGAATTTTCTAACATTTTCTGTTTTACATTTGTTTACTTGAAATTATGCGCACTATATATGAATAAAGAAAGAAATGTTAGTGCCGAGGCTGTATGTTCTATCCAAAAGCGTTTCCAGATAATGGAGTTAAGTGTTTTGAAATTAGCGAAAAAAGAAGTGTCTCCTTTGAAACCTTCTAATGGTTTTTCAGAGAAGTATTTTTGTGGCATCTTCTTATACCTAACCAAGTTGAAAATACATTGAAGTATTTGACTGATGTAGGTGTTATTGGTTACAGAGAAATATAGTGTAATAGTCACGAAGCTGTTGGTGTTAAAATGGATTATCTGTTCAGTATAAAATATATTCTGTGAGAAAAATAATCAAATAATAATCAAATGCATATTTGGATTTATAAATTATTCCTTTGATACTATGTGTACAAGTTTACATACAAATCAGAGGAAGACGGATGTATAAGAAATTCATTTCATACACATTTCAAAACTGAGAAAAAACGAGTCACCATGTGGTACACCAGAGTGTTGTTACAACGAACCTCATTGGTGAGTTAAACACTCCGCTGTGAAAAATAGCACTTTGGGGAAAATGTATAACCAAATTGATTCGTAGGTGTCTATAGGCTATCTGCATGATGTTATTCAAAAGCGGACAAAATCATATTCAATTAAAATATTTGTCCTAAGTACCCCATTCCTTGGTACAAAAACACAGGCAGGATGCTCCACACATCCTAACCACTGCTATGTATGCGTTGGCGGAGAAGGTTGGTAAAATGCCACAGAAAGTAGTGGGGACGCGGTACATAGATCGTAGGATCCAATACCTGGTGGAGCTATTAACATTTGTTTTTGGTGCCTTCATAAAGACTGGTACGGGAGCATAGTTACTCAAAACTCTCCTAAGAAGTAATATGGTAATTCCACACGCCACAACATGCTGTCCTTTTCTCCTATTTCCTTCCGTGTCTAATTCAGAGTTTATTCTATCTCGTTTGAAAGCGTACCTGCTATCCGCTCAAATAAGTAAGCTCTTCTGTGGTATTTCCTGTCGATTATATCGATTACTCTATTGCTGCCTTGCAAGGCTACCTTGAACTTCCACATGGACTGTGCATGCTATTTCGCTTTAGTCATTTATGGTATACTATCGAAACCCTCGGTGTGCTTTACAAGGACAGCTGAATAATCTGAGTACTTCGGCAATAGTAATAGCCCTTTTGATAAACCTAAATCCTGTATAGGTGGCGAAGGAGATTGGAGCACTACAATTTCCTTGCCATAAGAGTAGATCATAGACGGCCTTGTTTAAATCCGCTTCGTAGTTGTTTTGTCAACAACATATTTTTCGCTCATTATTGTCATAATATACGTTGAGCTGCGATACTGTAAAGGAAAAGAGACAGCGTTATAACCAAAGCCATGAGTTTTGTGCCGGAGTATTTAAACTCCGACTTCGCTAACTATGTATCTTTGATACAAGACATGTTACGATTGCTACCTGATGCTTACGACCGCGAACTAGTTATGCAGTGGCTGGAAAAACTAAAAGAATGTGACCAAGACGTCCAGACCCTGAAGATCAGAAATGACTTATGTTATCAGCTACTCGTATGCCTGAAAAGGGGATCGCTTATGGAGCCATATAATAGCAGTCCTACTGCAGATCCAATAAGTGATATTTTATACCAACTTCCGAATATAGACCTGAACAGCGAGGATAGTTCAACGCTATCCGCCAGCGAACCTGAATATGAATCAGAAGAAGAACGACGGTAGACAAAACTAAATAAAACCAATTGTGTAAAAAATCACTGAAATTGAGCATGTACGAAGTTAAATCGTTTGTATATTATTATGGAAGAGATTATATTAAAACAGTTTAGTGCAATAGCATACAAATGCTTAATTTTTCTAATGAAGAAGTATAATTATACAAAATCAAAAGTGAAGGACCGGCGGGGAACCTTGCAAATCCTCAGTTGGAACGGGCAGAGATGTTCCTCATGTGTGACGATTATTCCCTGTTGGAGGGGAGTTCTTGCCGCGGCAGCCATTATCACGTTGTGGGGCCTTCTGCTACCTCACGGTTAATAAAAGGGATCCTGCGGATAAGTGAAAAGAAATCATGAACCACATTCTGTAAATTAGGAGTGTAAATTAATCTTTTCGAGTCTTTTAAGTATGAAATCCTGGATTGACATGGCAAAGTTACTTACTGCTAAAATAAATTATTTGAAGTGAAACAAAGACATTTTATTTCCTTTGCAGTTTGAGGTAAGCGTTAGAGTCGGACGGATAGTAATAGAGCCCTATTTGATTTTCGTTGTATCTTATTTTCGCTAGTATCTTTCCATGTGTACCGAGGTGGTTACAAACATATCGATGGAAATTGACGCGATGTTAGCAACCGTGAAGACACACGTGCATGTGATTCAGTGAAAGGTAATGCAAATGAAGGCGAAAAGGGTGTTAATCAGAAACCTTTCTGTTCCAACAAAACTTTGGATAATCAGACCAATGGAAGTGCTGAATTTATGACTCCCTGAATAAAAGTCTATCTGTGTGTGCACGTGCTTGTGTGTGTGTGTGTGTGTGTGTGTGTGTGTGTGTGTGTGTGTGTGTGTGTGTGTGTGTGTGTGTATGTGTGTGTGTGTGTGTGTGTGTGTGTGTGGGTGGGTGTGCAAGTTTGTGTTATTTTCTTTAAAATGGCTCTTACGGTTTTGATTAAATTCCATTTGTTTGAAACATTTTTATGGCAAATGAAAGTAAGGCTTGAACTATCTGACTCCAGCCCATGTGGCTTTATTTACTCAGAATAACTTTTGCATAACTGAGAAACTGTAAGAAATGGGGCAAATCTTACTCTATAAAAATGTAGATCTTGCTACGATACACAATTATGTCTAATAATTTTTATGCTGTGTGAACCATTTGCAGAATTTAGACTTGTGTCAAATGGAGAATAGTTACTCATTTTTTATATCCTAACCGTGCTAAGAGAGCGGATTTGAAAGCTTTAGAAGATTTGGCTATCGCTCAAAGCTTACTGTATTCCCACAGTTCCTTAGCACCAACAAAGAAAATGAGCAATAAGATAATTTCACTAAAAGATTAACTCGACTGACCTGCAGAATATAGTGTGAGTGAGTGAGCGAGTGACTGACTGAGTGAGTGTGTGAGTGAGTGAGTGAGCGATTAATCGAGTGTGTGTGTGAGTGACTGAGTGAGTGAGTGATTGAGTGAGTGTGTGAGTAAGTGACTGAGTGAGTGTGAGTGAGTGAGTGATTGAGCGAGTGGGTGAGTGACTGAGTGAGCATGTGAGTTAGCGAGTGAGCGAGTGTGTGAGTGACTGAGTGTGTGTGCGAGTGAGTGAGTGTGTGAGTGAGTGAGTGAGTAAATGGGTGAGCGAGTGAGTGAGTGGGTGAGTGAGTGTGTGAATGAGTGATGATTGAGTGGGTGAGTGAGTGATTGAATGAGTGAGTGATTGAACGGGTAAGTGAATGAGTGAGTGACTGAGTGAGTGAGTGGCTTAGTGAGTGTGAGAGTGAGTGTGTGAGCGTATTAGTGAGTGAGTGAGCGAGTGTGTGAGTGAATGACTGAGTGGGTGTGTGAGTGAGTGTTGAGTGGGTGTGTGAGTGAAAGAGTGTCTGAGTGAGTGACTGAGTGGTTGTGTGAGTGAGTGTTGAGTGAGTGAATGAGTGAGTGAGTGTGTGAGTGAGAGGGTGTGAGTGAGTGGTGAGTGAGCGAGCGAGTTAGTGAACGAGTTGGCGGTTGAGTGGGCGAGTGAATGAGTGAGTGACTGATTGAGTGAGTGAATGGGTGAGTGGGTCAGTGCTGGTATTTAAGGGCCCATCAACAACTAGGTCATTAGGACCTGTGAAGTAGTTACAGCAATAAGAGTTGATAAGAAAAGTTAGTACCACATTAGAGAAAGTCATATGAGTAGAACATATCAGACTTTTTGCATTCTCCATTGCATTGCATTCTACCCAAACTAGATGCCTTGATTTCATCGGAAATGCTCATTTTAAGGCTCCCTGAAGAAAAGGTCTAATATGTATAGTCATATGAGTTTCTCTACCCTAGTACAAATTACTTCTTTCCTCTATTTCCGAATCGAGATAAATGTTAGTAGGAATGTTTTTGTCATATACGTGCTGGAGTACCGGTGTTACCCTGCTTCGAGCACATATGCCAAACATTTTCGAACCTAGGTAGCACTTTTCCAATAGTCTCGAGCTTCTTTGCAGCCTTTTAAAGGATACTAGTCAACACGCTTAAATACTTAATTAACACTCTTAGGGTACTATAAGGACTAAAAGTAAACTAAACAAATTAATAAATAGGAACATCTGGCAGACACTCTGCAAAAAGCACGGTTGTAAAAGCACAAATACAAACGCATTTGTATTTTGATAGTATAGAAAGGCATATTCATTTTCTGTAGAGGAGTGAGAAGAGAAAATAAATACATGTGAATGTGTTAGGTTAAAGAGAAGTGAGATAAGAAAAACATATGAATGTTATACATTGTACTGTACGTCAATCATATAGAAAATTAAATGAGTATTATGTTGAAGAGCGAGTAGAGGAAGACATTAGTTACACAAAAGAAGAATGGGGAAAACCGTGTGAATGTAATTGATACGTTTCTATTTCAAACATACCGAAAATTATACGTATATATTGTTTGTAGAATGGGGAACAGAGAAATGTTGTGTTTCGTAAAACACCGAGTAAAAAAATGCATGCGAGTGTAATACGAAACATTTTCATTTCAATCATAGAAAATTGTATGTTCAACAGCAAGTGGAGAAATGTGGACATGTTACGTAAAAGAAAATAGAGTAGAGTCAATTGACCGTGCGAATGTAGTATGTTGCATAGTAAGACGCATAGCGTAAAAACCTTCTCTATGAACCTTCTCCTTTAGATTTGCCCAAGAGTCAAATCCTATAAAATGAGGTCTCTATGTGATGGCTTTCATATTTCATTCTATTTGCATATTAGGATCAAAAGACCGAATAGGGATAAAAAACGCCTGGGAAAAGTATAAATATTTGAAAATACAAACAATAATAAGGAATATCGCAGAAGCAGTTATCTCCAAAAAATATATACCCATTCCACAAAATTTGGAAAGTGTATTGCAAAACTCACAGGAGTAACAAGGAATATATCCGAAATAGTTCACAACAAAAGTCATATCTAATCATAATTTGGGTATAAGTAGTATGTTTTAATGAGATCTACATTTTTTCTATAGAACGATTTGGTATGGTTGGCGCTGTGGCAGATCGGTTGCACCGTGCGCCTCTCACCAAGGTGGCCCGGGTTCAATAGGAGAGACCCGCATGTGGTATTCGTGATGGACGAAGCGGCGTTGGACGGGTCATCTCTAGGTTCTACTGTTTCTCGCGCTACTCATTCCAGCTACTGCTCCACCATCTCCTTTCCAATCATCCGTTTCGCCTGAATTTCATATTTTCTTCTTCCTCAATCTTATACTTGGTGCTGGGCTGACCACCCGCTTCCAGGACCTCAGTCTGTCCGGTCCATACGTTCGTCTGCTTCAAAACAGGCTTGTAAACTTACGCACAGGTTTGTAAGCTCTAGGGAATGACAGTCTTCCAAAAGGGGAGGGAATTCAGATGATGAAGATTTGTTCTACCTGATACGGTTTAGCAATTTTGCAAAATTGAGAAGAGATGGTAAAATGCTAACCTTAGTATAAATTTCAACATCTCATAAGGATGTGTCACAAAGATTATGAAGAATATCCAACATCCCAGACCAAACTTCTCATGGAAATCTGTTTGACAATATTCATTCAAACGAAATTGATTTGTACAGTTTTCTTTATAGTAAAGCTTTCAAAAAATTTTGCTATAATAATTTTAATGTATAGCTTTAATTTACTCGGAACAGTCTCGGAAGACCACTTCATTCCCTACTAACTTGTCATAACTGGCCATCCTTACGGAATAGACCACATCCTAGTACAGAAGAAATGCATACCACGTTCACACATATAAACACACAACTTGTGTCAAATTGATGTTTTGCAATATCAATTGTTTCACTGATATTCTTATTGTCTGAATTTTCCAATACTTGCAGGTACCTTTTCTCAAATGGCAATTGAATTCCAAGGTCATCACACAGTGGGAATTACATTGGACCATAACTTAATGGCTACAGTATTCCCATGTTACATGTGAACCAACAGGAAGGTCAGTAATGACATAAATTTCTGCAACGGTTAATCTTACTCTCTGTGTATTCTGGTGGCTTGTATGATGACCTTTAAGTCCACAGGCCCGGGTTAGAAACCTGCCTGGGGGTGGGCGGTTATATATCGACAGGGTTTTTACCAATGCTTCCTGGATAGTGACAGTAGGAATGATAACTGCTGTTGTTCTCAAGGTTCCGTTCATTACTAGGCACAAAGCACAGCGTAGTTTGTTTATTAACCTGGAGATTCTCTTACTTGAAGTGAATCTACACCCTGGGACTAACGGATATACTTACCCTTGAAGTAAGCCACACTGTTGTCCTTTACTCCCGAAAATGTCCATCTTTTCCACCGGGATTCAACCCTCGACCTTTGGAAACCAGAGGCAAGTATGTTTCTGGCTGACAGCGGAGTTTGACTGGGATGTTCATGGCGCCCCATTAATGGAACATAATGCTTATTGCAACTAATATGAAGGAGATAGAGTATTAAGCATTTGTGAGAAAGTTTCTACACCCGTATCACAAATAATTGAGCACATTAGAACAACAAAATGTTAAAGTCACACGCTGCTTTCGAGTGTGGCCTATACAACTCGGTATTGCCAAGGACAGCTTGAGTGTAATGCCAGACCCTTTTATTCTATGCTCTGTTGGACACTCATATAGCAATTCCATTTGTAATAGTTCCCAATGAAGAAACAGGCTGAACTGCAAACAATTTGTATGTGGGACTATAAGATGAAGAACAGAACATCAACAAACTCATTGCTCTTTGGAAATTTGGAGTTGAG